>CM029534.1:26341266-26726266 GCA_017141395.1 Laodelphax striatellus
AAAAAATTCTTCGATAAGTAAAATTGCACAAAAAGAATTTACATATTAGGCTATAATAGAAAACATTAATGCAGAGAATGCAATAATTTTTATTCGTAAATTAATTTAAATAATTAAGAGTAAAGCAAACTTTACGAAGAGAAGAATTAATTACCAAGAGTAGTGATGACTTCAAATTGAGGATAGCTACAAACTTTGATCTTGCACTTGAGAGAATAATCAGAAAATGCAAAAATGTAAGCATATCCATAACCGGCAACAAATCGAATACCATTCCCCTTTTTATCACAATCGGCTTGATAAATTAATTCAGAGTTGGTAGTCAAATTGTAAAAGAGAATGAAATTTGCACAGACTATTGCCAAAACGTCATCGTTGACAAACGCAATTCGATCCACTTTTCCAGGCTTCACCCATCTGAAATCAAATTAAGATTTATTACAGTACACCAATATATTTAGAGAATTACAATGGAAATATTTAGTTATCAATCAAAAGTTTGGGAACTGTAAAATAAAGTGCATAAAAGCCAATAGCTTAGTGATTTTCAATTAGACTTGCCCCTCAATACAGTAAACAAATAGTTGATTTAGAAATGAATTACCTAGATGCTTTACAAAAAAGACCATAAATCTTAGTAGTATTTGTGTAGTAAGTTAGGTAGTAGATATCAGTAGGCTATAGTAGTATTCATTTAATTTGGTGCATGGCATTAGATAAATAGATATTATTTCTTAACGTTGCTGATGACCATAGAGTCCAATGGCAAAAATAATATCTCTCTATCTATCAAATGCTACCCGCCAAATTGAATGAATACTGTTAAATAAGAGTAGCAGATACTTATTTGTAATATTTGCGATGATATTGTGATATTCTCATTTAATATGAGATGCCCCTAATACAAATAGTTGATTGAGAGGTGATTTGGATGCTTCACAGAAAAAAAACCATAGATAAGTTAGTAGCAGTATTTTTTCCCCCGGTGAATGATGCCCACATAAGCTCTGGGCTTGTGCGTGGATAATGGGAAGGATGATGATGAGAGATAAATGGACCTACAGCTTCAGGTGAGTTCCTAACCACCGGGAAGCGATTTTGAAGCTCATAAAATGTAATTAGAGAAGCTGGTATTGGATACTTAACAATTACAAAATTATAAATCGTAAACAGTTTCCTATTATTTTTAAGGCTTCAGTGCGTTAGGCGATTTTTAATAACTTGGGAGAGGTATAGCATAGTAACTAACAATAAGATAAATAAGTCATATTTATGCTTAATATACTCGTATGTATAGCTGAATATGTATTATTCTATACACTTTACAACTGAGAATAGAACAATATTATTGACTTTTAGAAAGACAGTACCGAATAGGTTTTGTTGATATTAAGCATGTAAGTTAAGATACAAAAATACTAACTTGAGGTAGTGTTTATCAACTTCACCAGGAGAGATGGAATAATCGCTCTCACGCTCTTCCATAGTCAGTTTCTGGTTAAATTCTCTCTGTAATGCATCCTATCAAATATAATATCGATTAAACGAGCTTGTAGCAGGTCTCTTGGGCCAGAATAATTCCTTAGCAACGTGAAACTTGAATGGAGAGAGCCGAAGTATATAACAAATACTGAGGAAAACGAAAACCGCGTGCGATAAACAAGCAGACGAAACAAAAGTTGAATCAGCTGAGCAGTTCATTCTCTAAGGAAGCCAAGGAATAAAGAAACCCAGTGCTAAAAATGTTTCTGGGTTGAATGGTTAGAATTAAACGTTTTTCTGGATTTTTCATGAAGTTTCAAGGTTGGAAAAAGTACTCGATAGATCGTTCTGTTTAATATAAGAATACACACTTCACATGATCCTTCAAGTTCAACATACATTTGAAAATGTACACAATCATACACAAAGTCAGACGTCTAGCCGTTCGGTTCTATATCCGCTATATACCTTACATACATGGTGTTATTGAAAAGTAACCGAACTTTTGCTGTAACAACAGTTTTATTCAACTCTTGTACAAAAACTCTTGAAACTCTTCAAAATACATCCCTTGGGCATCGATACACCGCCGGTAGCGGTCTTTCCACCGTTGGAAACAATTTCTGTACTCGATCTCCGAAATGTCTTCTAGCTCATCGGTTACACTCTTCTGTATCGCTTCAATTGACTCAAACCGCCTTCCCTTCAGGTGCCTTTTGACGTGGGGGAACAAAAAAACGTCTGGGGGAGACACATCTGGACTGTATGAGGCGTATGGCGAAGCACTGGGATGCCATGCTTGGCCAGATAGGACATGCAGACGAACGCAGTGTGGGCCGGCGTGTTGTCATGATGAAGCGTCCATTTGTCAACAAGAGCGGGCCGGCACCGAGCAACGCGTTTCCGGAGCCGTTCGAGGACTCCTATGTAATTTACTCATTCACTAATCTCCTAGAGTATTGTCCGACGGTCCAGGTTCAAGAAATCACGAACTCGGTCGACGTTTTCAACTGTTGTTGATGTTGAACGACTCCCAGAGCGTGCTTCATCATCGGCGTCCTCCCGGCCTTCCTTGAATGCCTTGTGCCACTCATAAATAATTTATGAGTGGCACAAAATTATTTGGGTTCGGGACATAAAATCATCTCCGAAGGCTTTCTTAAGAATTTCCTGGGTCCGGATGAACGTCTTTTTGAGCTTGACCCATAATTTAATCGCATAACGTTGATCAATCTGTTGTTACCACTTGAAAAACGTAACACACCGCTAAAAAGGCTATTGCGCGGACGGCGGTGTAGACTCAACCACTGCTCGCAGCGTACTGAGCAAAGTCACGCCTGAAAGAAGAAGGTTTCGCCTACATTTTCCTCTCATCCTCACATTTCTAGGATGTCTAGGAGCCATTTGGCGGCAAAAGTTCGGTTACTTTCCAATAATACCCTGTATATATATATATTTATCTTTTCATTCTTTTCACGTTTGCGCGAGTGCCTGGGCGAGCCGCACGGACGAGACGAGTGTAGCTGTAGACTGTAGAGGAAGGGTCTGAAATTTTATCATCTATTCAAATGGAAAAATGCCTGTTGAAGATCACTTCAGTACCTACTGACACTGACTACTGCATCAGTAGTCATTTTAAGAGAAAAGAAACAATGCTCTATTCTCTAAGCTCTAATTAATTGATCATGTTATAAAGTGGCTATCACAGGGTGAGAGAGTGAGAGATAAAAATTTATAAAGTCTATAAATAAACATTCAACATAAATAGTTGAATATAGTATATAATTATTTGATTGATATTAAATGTAGATAATAATATGTATTTTCAGAAACTGACTTCCTGAGCAGATGCCCAGTTTGCACATACAGTATGTGAATCTGGGCCTACCTGCCCCGCCCAGCCCATGGCTGCTGCTAAATTCCATGAGTTGTCTGAATAATGTTCTCTTAGAATTTTCAAGGTAAACATTATGACTCATTGGTAATTAAGGCAATTGGTAACTAAGGTAATAACTGAGATTTTGAGACAGCAAGTCTTATCAGTACAATAAGTACCTACTAACCGTGGAATTGACTCTCGTAAGAGTGACGAAGGAGGTTTGTTAACAATGTGTGGTAGAATTATTAAGTACGGTATTACTGGGTACCGAAACGTGACTTCAAATCTATGTTAAAAACACTCTAATCGCGATCGCCAGTCTGTAGCTGAGTACTTCCGGTCCCGACCGGAAATGAAGCGCTCTTTTGTTGGGTGGATGAATGAGGGGAAAATACCTGTCCTTGGCCGACAGTACTCAACAACAAAGGATACACTACAAAACCTGCAGGTCCTTGAACCTACAGGTCCTTTTAATAGTGTTATCATCGAAGCATTGGTTTACGGTAAATGGATTTTATCATAAAAAGTGTAGAAGACTATATTATAGATGTAAGAAAGTATAAAACATAAAAATTTGATTTGACACAGAGCTAATTAGTAATAGTCTTTTAGTCTGGGGTACAGTATCTATAGTTTTATGTAGGTTTGTATGGATACGATGATTTGTGGATAAATCATAATATTATAAAGGCTACTATAGGCTATAACTCATAGGTTTAAATATCTTGTTAATTAAATGTACGGTAAGTTACAAGGTAGGTACATTGTAATCAGAAAATTGAGTTTGATATACAATTTTCATAAAACGTTTTAAGTTTAAAAATCTGAACAGGTTTTTAATATTTTACAAATTTTCTATAAAGATTCCAGAAGAAATATTTACATATTACATACAATTTATATGTACTTTGGAACTGATTCCAAAGCATTACAAGCATTACAAGCAAAATGATAATTACAGCACTCGGTTATAGTATAAAGAAGTTATCAATTAAATAATAATAATTTTTTTTGAGATTTCGACAACACTAGCCTGTTTCAAATTGTAGAAATTCAGGGTTTAATGGAATCAAGATTTTAATTTACAACATTACCATTTATATAGTTTTATCTTCAATTGAAAATCCATTTAGAACAATTTGTATTAATACACTCACAATAATTCGTATATTCAATCAATTCACTACATTATATTATATTATTATTTCAGGTTGATAAGTTGAACTTATTTATCCAGAGTTCCAGATACAATAATTAAATTAGTTTTCATATTTTTAAAGAATTAGATTAGATTATTAAATTCATTATTCGAGTAGATTACAAAATGTATTTGCTTGAATTCTAGATTATGATAGTTGAAAGTAATAATATTTTAGAGATTTTAGTGTTTGATTGATTGAACAAAACATAAAGAGACTTAACAAGACTCAACAACCTATTTGATTGATTACATAGATATGAAAGATTCAATAGGTATAGTTAATTTATATCTAGGGCAATATAATTCAGTATAAATAATTTCAAAGTTGAGGGATTAAGAGAAATAACTTATTCATTTTAATCTTCTAAAGAGTCTGATCTGAACTCCGACCATTCTCATTAGCATCATATAAGAAGACTTGTAGCCTAATACTAGTAATAATTGAGATGAGAGAGCTGAGCCACTATTACTGTATTTGAAATGCGGTTTTCCTCGTTGCTCAGACGTAGAAGAGCAAAAATGATGAATTTTACAAGCCCATCCTACTGCCAAGACAAGAGATTTCCTCAAAGGAGAGGCTCAGAAGATGAAGGTCAATTTAATAGCAGATCCGTAACAAATCATTATCGAGGAGGATAAACAAAGTTATTCACCTCTTGATAACTATTTGACTGAAGACCCAATTTCAATATTTATCATCTTGAATGAAGCCACCTGCGTTCAATCCTCTACAAGAAGACTTGAATTGGGAATCCCCCTTGAACCTGACTACGTATTTTCTCAAAAAAATATGAATTAATCTTTCGAAAGCTTTAATTACTTTCAATACTTTGATCTCATGCAGAAAGTTTAGTAGAAACTTTTATTCAATAGCTATTTATTCAACTCATGAACTTACATTAATTTACAACAATGAGATTAACTGATTAACATAGATTTTTTATTGATTTCCTTCATATCTATTCATCATCAATTTATTTCACAAAAATAGATCATAGTATTTTATTTATTTAGCGTATGGCTTTTAATAGTGGGGAGACCCGAGTAGGGTTGTTTCACTTCACCAACATAACCAATTATCCCTTGATAGGGAACATGGTGAAAGTTTGTTTTCACTTAGAAAACTGACATCAGCATTTAAAAAAGTATTTTTAAATCATAGTATTAAAAATGAATGACCTTTTTCTCTTAAAAAAAGTAGTCAATAACCAGAGAAATAAATTGGCAAGGAAATTCTTTATACAGAATAAAACCTTCATAGTAGCTATCACTGCTATAGGGGGTTTTAATATGATAATTTCATAAACATGCAGTCCTGTTTCGAAGCTTTCATTTCGGTTAACATTAGATGAAGCATAAATGTATTTACAATTACTAGGATTTCAAAATTTAACCCCAGAGAAAAATAATTATGCATAAAACTATAACAATAACCTGAGAAAATAATAAAAAATATATATATCCTACTCCTCAATGTATCAACCAACCCGAATGAAAAAGTAAATCATAGATGATGGAAACATGATTGATTTTCTGCGGTTTGTGTACAAACAAGAGTGAGTACCAGAAACAATAAAGATAGAAAAGCATGTGCAGCCAAGCATGAAATTACCCTTTTTTGGCAGGACACGCGGCGAGGAGGTTATTATTGCATGCCCAATCATTATCCCCAAACCATATGCACAGAGTGTGACTCATACAACTTTTTTTTCTTCTTTTATCGATCTCTTCCCAATTTTTTATAACTAGCAGACAATGTTATGGAGAAAGGAGATATCGCACCCCCAGAAGAATAGTGGTACAACTCAAAAAAGTGCATTTTTCAGGAGAAGCAAAACAAAGTTTGAATCAAGTGTATCTCAAAATTAATAACTTATTGTTAGCTCGGATATTTTTTCCATGATAATTTAACTTTTTCTTTTTTGCATGGAATCAGTCCCTTGGTGATAGGAATAATGAGTTTGGCGTACTATTTTTTTAAAAATTTGTTGATTTCGAGTTGTGCCTCTTTTCTGCAAATTTTATTGAATTGTGCCTCTCTTCTGCAATAAAAGGATAGATTCAAGACTGATTACTCGGTTGATTAGAATTCATAAAGAAAACTCCCCATGGTTTCTGAAGAGTTTGAAGTGTAATATTGTGATTGTAAAGTTGAATTACAACCAGAAGCGTATTGGAATGACCGTGACCGACCCGAAGGCTATACATCAGCGTCGACTTTACTCTTTTTTCAATACGCTATTGGTTCTAATTCAACTCTACTTTGTGAGTTAGCTATTCTACAGACTCCTGTTATACAAATATAAAATAATTCACAGAGATATCTTAATAAGAAATTTAATTTATTTGAATCAAAAACTATTATATTTCATGATACTAGAAAAATTTTGAAAACAAAGTATTCAACTTGAAAAAACAACAAAATAAGAAAAAGTTCACTACTTTAAATAGTGAACATCAATACAATAGGAGCAAAATGAAGAACAGTACTCATTATTAAATAATCAAACTAAATCGACCATATTAAGAAGTGGCATTTAACCTAAAGGAACTGAAGTTTATCTAGATTTGATAAGATTCTATAGCTTGAAATCTCTGTAGTACAAAACACAGATGAGCGAAATCTTGTATGAAAAATATTCAATTTGAAAAACAACAGAAGAATAAAAAGTTCACTATTTTATATTGTGAACATCAAAACAATAGAAACACAATGAAGATCAGTACTCATTATGAAGTAATTAACTAAATCTGGTATTTTCTGAAACATTTTCTTGTAAAATAGATTGGGTTTTGAGTTTGTTCTTCTCTTTAAGTTTGAAACAAAAACTTTTTTTGGATATTCACTTCTTATATCAAAGTCCGGGTCATGGTCAGAGTCATCAGCTTCATCAACAGACTCTGAATCCCTGTTCTTTAAAGCCACATTGTGCTTTTTGTTTTCTTTTTTTCGTGAAATACGGCTTACTTTTATTGTAGTAGGACTATCTGATTTATGTATTTCTCATTCACCATTTTCGAAGACTTCAATCTCTTGTTCACTCATATCTACTCCAGCTTCTTCTCCTAGTGTGCCAATAGTTGTGTTCTCATCAGTCATCATTATTATCCACTTCAATAATTTCATCCACTCCAATCATTTCATACACTTCAATCATTTCATCCACTATAATCCTGCCATCTTCAGCTTTGTCCTCTTCAGTCTTCTACTCTCCAGCATTGTCTTCTTCAGTCTTGTCCTCTCCAGCATTGTCTTCTTCAGTCTTGTCCTTTACAGTTGTGTACTCTCTGGTCTTGTCCTCTTCCACCTTCCCTCCTCTTGTGTCATGGTTCTAGAAAAACAAGGAAATAATTTTATGAGCAAAGTTTGAATACAGCATGAGTTTGTTCACAATCCCAACTCCAGAATAGTTCTGTTTGCACACTATCAATCATAGTTTTTACTTTAAACTCTGTTTGATCTGTAAAACATGCATTCTTATTATTTCAAAAAATTGAAGTTTCTTTGAATGTTTGAAAAAATACATGCATTGGAACATACTATCATATCTCTACAGATCATCGTCTGTAATAGTTGCCTAGTAACATAAAATGAATATTATTAACAGGGCATAATTTTTATTTTGTTCTCTTCTCTCGTTCTACTGCTGCCTTCAATGTATTCAATAAAATCTTTCCATTATTCTCAGTCTACGTATTCAATTATAAAATATACTTTTGGAAGTTTTAAAGAAATCTTATTTTCAACTATATGATTTGAGAATTGGCAATGAGCGCTCATGAAAATGACACTGATATTATTTAAGGAGATGTAACCAGGGTTTTGCCTATTTCAGACAAGCCCCTTATTGCCATTACTCCATGTAACCCGCAGTTGACAATGTCGAAATATCCACTGACTAAAAAGCCTCCAATCTTAATTGAAACTGGAAGCAAACAGTTATCATAATTTTATAATGTTATAGGTTGTTTTGGCGCCGAAGTCTTAATAAATTTCCAAAACTTGAACATCAGAAGGAGACTTTAGAAGAATGTCACGACTATAATTTTGAGGAAAGAAAATCTTTATCTTTACCTGTATAAGATAAGACTACTAGACCACTGTTTAATTGGATTAGACGAGTAACAATCACTTGAGGTATAGTAACTACTTTCTGCTCCCAGTTGCAGTGACATTGTCTCCACTTGATGGTTTGGAGCGCTTATAAAACTGTAAATCCACTTATCATTCATAATACTCATGCAAAATGTATACTCACGCAAAATGTACCATCTCAAGAAAATTGATTAAATATATTAGGTAAAACAGGCATAACTCGAAATGATCCTTTCCACAATTGAACAAATCTCATGAATTTTTTAATTAAGTAGTGGAAAAAAGGCATATTCCATAATGGTTCAGTATTCAAACTTGCATACTATGATAACTTCAACAATAAATCGTGGAAAACAGGCATAATTCCAAATAGTCCTGTTTTCAACTTGGGATAACTATTATATTTGAGAATAGAAATACGAAAAACTGGCATAATACAAAATGTGCCAGTATTCAACAATGGAATGCTTAGATAATTAGACTTACCTCAAGGGAAATTGGAGAAGTGCCACTGTTGACGAGCTCAAAATGCGATGTCTCCTCATCTAAGTCTAAAATGCCACTATTCTCCGCAAACAGGTTGAAAAACTGATAAGAAGAACACTGACACTTGTGCTGCCACGCGGCAACCGTTTGAGATAGGACGATGGGAGTTAGTGCAAACGATAGAGATTGTCCCAGGCATATAGAATATCGGCATAACTCAAAATCGCCAATTTTTGAGTTGTGCCACTATTCTTCTGGGGGTGCGATATGGAGATAGGAGCTCAAGAAGGTCAAAGTACCAATACAATGTATTTATTTTTCGAAAGCTATAGCAGGATCCAATTCAACTTGTCAGAAATCAGCTGTTTCAAAGAGCAATATCACAATACTTAACCTACAAATGCTGAATCTCGCAGATTATTGAAAAGGTATTTTAAAAAGTTATTCTTTGAAAGGTCTTCTTTAAAAAGGTCTTTTAAAGACTTTAAAGGTTCTTTAGACTTTCAAGCCTTTTGATTATTGTGTCGAAATCACTGTTTAATTATAGCTGATTTATGACAAGTTAATTGGCTCCTGCTATATACAGTACAAGAAAAGAGATGAAAACTTTACAAAGTTGATCTGATACCAGTGAAAAGTGCATAATTTTTTATAACTGAGTAGACAATGACAATGCTATGAAGAAAGGAGATATGGAGATAGGAGCTCAAGAAGGTCAAAGTACTAATACAATGTACTGTATTAATTTTTGGGAAGCTCCACAAGAAAAGAGTTGAAAACTTCACTAAGCTGATTTGATATCAGTGAACAGTACTAAATGTAGAGGCTGTAGCTGTATAATCACACTGTGGCCATTGGTTTAGAAGGGTCCATGACAGTGTGTTGAATCATTTTCCCCCGCCACCGCCATATTTTTGCCAATATTTTGAATTATGATTTGGGCTTACAGGCAAACTTGAACCCATTCAAGCTTATAAATCATTGATTGATATACATAAAATAATTTTATAAAATAAAATTAATTGAATTGAATTTATCAATAAAATATATAATTAATATATCATTCATTTGTCAAGCTTCCTCTATAAGGCTCTTATTGGAGGATCGGCATTGCATTAAAAATCACTTTTCAAATACTAAAAATCTGGTGTGCTACAGTCTATGCTCATGTTGAACAGTCAGATCTATTAGGATTAGGAGAAATGTCTAAAATTGCAGTACCGAACAAAATTTATTTTTAAACTTTCCAAACAAGCCAAATGTTTATAACAACACTTCAAGCTTAACTGTAATACCTATCACTTTCACCGCTCCAAATTCACTTTTTAACAAGAATAACAATTCGTTATTTAATTGGTTTCACCTAATGCTGAACTTGACTAGTTTTCTCAACCACTGTAATACACTTTCCCCAGCATGATAATTTCACTTGACAAAATTCTTTTTCAATCATTAAGTCCAATGATGACAGTACATTCACCCAAGTCGTTTGGAACGAATACCTTGAAGTAATTAGAAGGTACAATATCAGTCAAGCAATACGTAGTAGAAATTGCATTATAACTGTTATGGATTAATTCCAAATTTGTTACACAAGGAAAAGTTATGCTCTATTGAGAAACGTAGCAAAGTTATTATTGGGAGTTGATCCGAAATAATTGGGTTTCTGCCTCGATATTCTATATCCAGGAAATTCCATTCTATTTAGTTACTTCAAAAATGGTCTATAAAATATTACTCTTCCGTGTAATGCGATTGCTGACTGGAAAATTTTCAATTTCCTGCATTTTTGTTGAAGCTATGCAGCTTTCACATAATGCCTGAGAAAACTTGTTGCTTGAATGTGTTGAATAATTAATTAATTAATCATCGACAACTCCCGATAATATTGCCATTAAATACTTAAAATAGAAATCACGATTGGGCTGGAAGCTGAGTACAATGAAAAATCGAAATTAAGTGAGGAATAAATTAATATTCTATTAAAATCAACTAAAGAATAAATATTCTTTAAACCTAAATACTGTTTCAATATAATATATGACATTCATTATTTTAATGAGAAAATTTCAAGAAAACAATAATCAACTTCTCAATATTTTTTCTGAAGACATGCACAAGTTTAAACAACCATGCTTCGTAAAAAACTTTCTCTAAAGTTATAGAAAAAAAATTTACCATAGAAATGTATTATTTCAATCGATTGTTGTTTAATTTCAGATCTCAAGAAAACCGAAATTTTTCCGTTTTTATGTCTTTTCTAATACAGTAGGCTACCTGATGAATTAGACTTAGATGAATTACTTAGACTTAAACCAGTAGCTCAGTAGCCTCTAATGAACCGTATTTTTTTCAGAGAATAATTCGGAATTCATTTACTGCTTCCATTTAGTGATTATTCTCAATAATTCATTCTTCTTTTATCTCTGAATTTTATCAATGAATTCGATCCAAAAAATTATTTTGAATAACAACCCAACTAATATAGCTAATTATAGCTTTTTAATTATCAAGTGGTTCAAATTATCCCTATGAATTCTTCTTCTTATGTATTATGAATGGAATAATTTTTATTTTATTTTAATATAATATGATAATGAATTTATGTGATGAGATATCAACTATTATTATCATTATGACCGAATCGATTCAATCACCCAATTTTTCCCTTATCTCCATTAGCTATCCCCATGTGGTATGACCGTAGAGACCGGCAATAATTTTATTCAAGCACATTCACCGAGCCGTACATTCCGCATGCTAGAGTGAGCACTGATAGTGAAACAAAAATGATAAGACAACCATACTCCGTCGCTACGAGCGTGGCTGGTTTGAACAAGTCCCCTTCCAGTCGTCACCATCACAACAAACCTGCGTCTCTCCAACCAGGCCTACAACAGAACATGCTATTGACCGCTCTGCCTCAAGCCATGTGCTTTTGGGTCCCCGGATTCATTCGACTCTCCGCCGGTGAATCGGTATAACCGTGTCGTGTTTTCAGGCCGTCAATAAGTAAGTTCAACGCGTGTGTTTCCCCAACTATTTTTAAAGTTTTCTGTGTTTTTAAATTACTTATTCACTAGTGCAAACTGTTGAACATAAAGAGTGTACCTACATTGAAAGTAATAAAGTGTAATAGTAATAAAGTAAAAGAGTGTAATAAAAGGTAAATAGTAAGGTATACTATATAAGCTTAATATATTGTGGAATCAAGTTTTTCTTTTTTTAAAGCTCTAAGCTTTATGTAGGAAATCAGTATGCGCTGAATCAATTAGTTTTGTGACTCCATATTATTGAGGAGTTCAAAATGAAGCGTGTGTGCTTCCATAACTAATCTTCAAGTATTGGTTTTCTCAATTCATTGAATAGAAGTAATTGGTGAGCATACTTTGATAGATGCTTGGAGACTTTATAATGGTATAGGACTTTCATGTATATTGTTCTATTGAATTAGGGGGTTTTCTTTGAAAGCTCCAAGCTCCGTGTGTGGAAATGTGGAAAAAGTGGATGCTTTATCAATTAATTTAGTAATTCCTCTAGAACGTTTATAGGCCTACAACACTCATGAAGATAATCTTGAATGACTTATAATATAGTTGAATTCCTACATTCTTGTATGACGTGTGCCTTTTATGGTTGATGTTCATTTAAAGGATATAATATTATTATTGTACAAATCATATTTTTGTTTTCACCTTGAAAAAGGGATCTTTTCTTTTTTTAAATCCTCCCCATTAATATCTCTCCTAATATTTTTCTTCACAGTCGTTGGAGCTAAAGTAAATCGCTCTAAATAAAAACTAAACAATATCGCTGTAAATAATAACTCATTTATTTACATTCAATCTCTATTTTACAGTCACCAGGAATGAAGTGAATCTAACAAAATAATTTATACATTGACAAATTAAATAGATATTCAAATAGATGGCAAGTTCACTACCGTACTGAAAAGTTAGAAATGAAGTGTTGTTTATTCACATTCAATCTCTATTTTATATTCCACAGGGCTGAAATAAATTCAACCAATAACTTATCTGTATAGTACATTGATTAATTCTATGGATATTCAGATCGATGGCCCATTACCGTACCGAGAATTTTAAGATGAAGTGAATCAGTGTGTTATTGACATGTAGATGAAGTGATTCTCAGTAATTGAGAGATGAAGTGAAGAGATAAACTGGGGAAATAGTTTGGTTAGATGAAGTGATAAACTGTGAAATAGTTCGGTTAGATGAAGTGATAATAAAGTGGGATAATTGTGGTGGCTGCTTGATCAGAATGTGTTCGATGATGTTTGTGGCACTGAAGTGCACCTACTCGAAGGGCACATCGAAGGTGCTGTCGCTGGGCTCTGACCGGACGGCAGCCGTGTTTCGCGGCTTACAGCACCGCTGGCTGCGTTGGCGCGGAAGGCGCATCAAGCCTCTCTCGCCCAATTCAATCATGTGAGTCTCACACTACTAAATTTCCCATTAAGTCAACATTTTCAAATATTTTGTTGTTGTATTATTAATTCTTATACAAAATCGAAATGCATAACACAACACTAGTTAATATTGCCAAGGCAAAATATTGTATGAGTGCATTGCTCTTTTTTACAGTTTTCTGTTGTTGTATTATTGATTCTTATACAAAATCGAAATGCATAACGCAACACTAGTTAATATTGCCAAGCCAAAATATTGTATGAGTGCATTGCTCTTTTTTACAGTTTTCTGATATTTATTAAGTTAAGTTCCGAATTCGGTATAGTTCAGTTAAGAACTATAGGTAAGGGAAGTTAAGTTAAAAACTGGACAAACCAATAGCTATAACAGAGTATAGTTCAATGCTGCGAACGTACTTCCTCCAAGACGTAAGAGTTTATTTTACATTTTTTAACCCTTTAACGTAATTTCCCAAAATACAAATAAAACCTGCACATCTAGGACCACTGACATTTGTTTTGGAGCAAACCGCATCTAAATTGGCCCAATATTACGGTCATAGTGACTCCGTGCCGAAGCGTGGTATACTTATATGGATGACCAAATTAGTACACAACGCTTCGCCACTATAGTGGCTGTCATTAGTTTTGCAAAACTATTTTAATATGTATAAGTTTAATATGGTTTTCTGGTTTTCCTATTCATTTTATATTTTCATGGGCATTTAAAATTATTATTTTCAGTCTATAACTACTTATCCTGTCTTGTGTTTCTTCAATTTTTTCTTCTGTCAAAAATTAAATTTAATAATTGTGATTATTATTATTGAAGAATTATGTGACGTGTCAAAGAGGAAAGCCTGTTGTCTCCATGTTTGTAAAATAAAATAAATAGAATGCTATTGGGATTTGGAACCCCCCTGAAGTTTTTAAAAACGATTTTTTAATATTTCATTGCGTTGGTTGAATAAATGATTTTTCTTTTATTAAATGGAAAAATGCATCAAACACAACATTTGTGAACAATTTCAAGGCTGTATATGTTATTGGGATCAGGAATCCCACTGAATTTTCCAAAAACTAAGTTTTTCCAATATTCATTGTTTTTTTGTGCATTGATCATTTAACTCAATGAAAATATTGCATAATATTAGTAAGGATGCATAATATTGGTACGGATAATACATAAATAACACAACATTCGCAATTGACATTCATTCGTACATATATCTTTCTGATCAGAAATTTCATTTCATGGAGTTTATCTTAAATGATAATCTTGTCAATTCTACACTATCAGCTAATTCAAACACCTCCATAGCCCAAATGGTGTTGGTCAACAGAAAATATTTGAACTTCGAGCATTAAAAGCTGTTTAAACAGTTTTTTTTTTAATGCGATAGCACAATGCAGTACATTTTCAGATTGACCGAAAAAACAATCTTATATAAGGCACTTAATCTTCATTGGAAGTAGAGGACGTTACATTTGAAAAATATGGATAAAATTTGAAAATGCTTATTTCGCAATTATTTTTCAATTTAGTTATATTTTTCATATTAGGTTCACACTCTTATGTAGAACAATAAATGAAGTAGTATAACTCCACAATTGAGGGCGGTATTCCAGAGGATACTCCACAAATTATGAAAATGACATTGGATACTATAAAATTTTATATAAAACATTTACATACAGTCATTCATAAATCAATAATGTTCCACAGTTCATTAATAATGTTCTACTACTCTACAGCTCATTAATGTTGCAATTAAAATATTTGCTGATTTTTTTCCAAATCATGTAATCAGAGACAATTCTATTTCTTATAAATTGATATTCTATTACGATAGAATAGATAACATATTACATGTTTCTCTGTCTTCTATTAGGATAGAATTGTCTTATATGAATTCTGGAATGAGAGTTGAATATTGGCTATATCAAATACCCAATATTATTGTATCAGAATAAAAAAGCTGTACCATATTTTCCAACACAAAAGCACTAAAACTCTATGAGCTACAAACAATGAGTAACAGTTAGAGAGTTTTTCACAATATTCCAGATCAACAAACAACAACAACAACAATGGCCAAATTTACTGAAAAGACACACTTTTTAGACACACCCTAAATCCCTGCTACATTGGCTTGTGGATCTAAAAATTGAAAAGAGCGTTTATGCTGATCTAAATTTCGTCATTTCCGGATTTCAGGCGTTCTCTATTGACAGAATCCACCAGTACGTTCCAATCCACTTTTCACCTATCAATAGTCTGTAATGAATGTTAGAGGTGAGAATTTGCAAACACAAGCCAATTCTAGAACTTCATACAGTATAGCCAAAAAGAAGATGATATGTCTATCCCAAATACAACACTTATTGAGCTAGTTAGCACTTTCTAATCTATATGAGTGTTTCTCTATACTTTATCAAGTTTTTACTGAAATTTAATCCATAAAATGATACAGTTTGTGAGTTTCAAGTTGTGTTTCTGTAAACTTATCCAACAGGATTAGATTGTGAAAGATTTTTCCAGAATGATGAACAGAAAATCGACTATTTCTAAATGATTTAACTAAACCACTGTCAAATTACCTAAAATGCCCTAATAACCAACCACCTAAAACAGGAGGAAAACTTTAGTATTATGACCTACGAGTTCCATTTGAATAAATGTTTATTTGAAATTGGTAGGGATGCTGCAGAGCAACTGATTCAATCCACCTATAGACATTAATCTCATCTATGTTTTCAAGTATCATAAATATTTCAAAATTTCTTTGCTCCTTTGTCACTTTTCAGTTTATTATTCTACTGTTCAACATGTAAAATGACTGAGTAGTATTAAGCCGAATTTTTAATACTGATAATTCAAAGTATATTGTATTGCAAATTGTTGTACTGTCTATACAAATAATTGTTATAATATTGCACAAATGAACTCATTCCCCACACCCAGACTTCTGTTCTTGTGGGGAATATTCACTGTAAACGGGATATTTTATATTGTACTCATGTGTTAATTCTTGCGAAAAAAAATTATTTGAAATTGAAATTTCAAAAACTGTCAATCACAATCAATCACTGTCGGTGAGAGCGGTTGCTTAGTAATCATGTGGTTAAGTAACAAACATTCAAGACTGCTCTTGGATGGGTGACCGACACAAAAAAAAATAAGGAAAGGTGGAACATACCCGTAAGGGTCTCCCCACCGATAAAAAGCCATACGATACACAGTATTTATTTTTGTCTTTGTGTTTGTGTTAGTTTGTCAAATTGATACCGTACAAAGTTTTAAAGTTATAAATCACTAAAAACTGAGATCAGTAGGAACACTAAAAAGATAATTTTGTCAGCAGAGTTTTATCATTCATTATAAATTTCCTCCTATAGTTGGCTACTAACTTATTGTGCATCAAACTTGAATTGTTTCCCTAAGAACTACCTTTATTTATTATTCACAGTTACATAGATCATAGATCACAACTGCACATTGTGCTAGACAATAATCATGAACGAAGCAAGCGTGACTAAAAATTCACGATTGTGCGTGAATGAAAGTCAATAGAAATGAATACTGTATATAAGTATGTTGTTGACACTATAGCATTATATATTTCGGACAGCTGCTATTCATAATAGGCCTTATGTTGTTATGTAGACAATTTGCATATTGTAGTGGTTTTATAACAGAAAGGTTTTCAATTGGGTGATTTCTGTTTTTTTTTCTTCAAATGGCCACGTTCAACTTATTTCCATAATTGATTTACCGGAATGGTTAAAATGTGAGTCAAACAAAATTATGTTTAAAATGTTTGAAGTGTACTTGAGAGAATACTGGAGTTCAGAGACTAATATGTATTAATGGAGGAGTATATATTATAATTATTCAAAATATGACGAAGACAATAATTATAAATATTAATCATAGATTGTAATGAGAAATGTTTAATGAGATACTGAATAAAACCATGTCAATTTTCATTCGAGTAATGTTAAAATTTTATAATCAATTATATTATTAATTGTAATTATGTTATATTGCTCGACATTCAATTGTTCTATTTAAACAATTTATCTGAAAAATAAATAATAAAATGGTATCAATATGATTGTTTTGTTTTTTGAAAGATATAAGTAGGACAAAGTTGCTGATTATGCCCGAGCTTAAATAATGATAGTGTTTTGAGCTCTCTGCATCTGCACCGGCTTAGAGAGACTGTAATAATACAGTAATAATGACCGTACATTTGTATGAAGACTCTGCAACAGTAACTGACTTGCAGCACGCTCTACAGGGACTACAATGCACTAAGTTCTATAGTTACTGTAGCATTTTCAAGGCTTTAGCGCTACCTGGAAGCGAACTAGTGAACTAATCGAGAATAAACTGCTGGATAACAATATTTTTCAGTGAAGTGGTAGTATAACTACAGATACTAGACATTGCGGATATTATTATGTAGGATGTAGAAATTCTACTCGCAAAAAAATTACAAAGTTTCTGATACAGATTAGTCTTGAAAAATACATTAAATCCACTGTTAAGAAGACTTGCTTGTTTGTAATTTTATTCCTAGACTGACCAATTATAAAATGTCTTATCTATGGTCATTTATGTCTAGATGAATCCTTTATCGAAAAATTTGGTTCAATTCATACAGAACAATCGTCGGGCAGGGATGTCACTTTATGACACCACGTCCCTTTTACGTCTCCTCCGTTTTTCCGTTCCCCCGACTACGTCTCAAACAAAATAGTTCAACACCATAAGATACCCGCGTCAGATCTCTTTAATATGCAAATACAGATAAAGTTTAGGTTTAGATACTTGATACTGTTCAAAGTTTGAGACACTGTATCGGATCAATACAGATAACCTTGTTTCCTCTACCTGGCTTTGGTGTTCATTGCTGATCTGTTATTGTTTATATAGAAAAGACGGAGAAGGGACAAGTCTGACATCCGTTCTGTATGAGTATGTATTGAAGCCTTTCGAAATGATTATTAATAGTCTAGTCAAAGACAATTAGAATACTTAATAGTTTCCTATCGTCTTTGGTCTAGTGTAATTGTCACTAAGAAGGAGAGAGGAGGGGTTGCTTGCGGGAATTTTTAGGGATGATTTATGCTGGGTGCCTAAGAAACATGATATTCAACTGGTTTTTCCTTAACCGATTTTAGGATTATTAGAAAACCAGGTTTCTTCTGCTTCGGACGGGGTTTTCCACAGTTATTCGCTTCTATTTCGAAAATCACGCATCCTAAATGACATTAAACTCTCCAGAATTAAACAGCTTAAAATACAATACTGCTGCTTCTAATGCCACCTCAGCCCTTTGGCTGCAATTGCTCGAGAAAAATTACCACTTTTTCAAATCGGCTGAAAAATGGGTTACTCGTTACCCGTTTCACTCACTAGTAGGGTTCCTTCTCTAACTTCGTGTGCAGGTTTGAGAAAATAGCAACATACCTAGATTTTTTGTTTCTAGAGTATCTGGGGATACCCAAACCACTTGATGCTACTCTGGCTGGGGATCGCATCTGACTACTAGAGTAATGACGGATTCAAAATACGGCTACTGCATAGTTTTCATTTTTCACGGCATAGATTATTCATCAAGTCCGCGCCTCGTCCCCGCCCAACGTCTGTTCTTGCGAATTGGGCCTTATGTTTCGATATTATATTAATAAGTTATAGATTTACATTATTCATCATGTGCGGAAGATAGCACGATTGTTAACAAATTGATAAACAATTTTATAAATATTTTACACAGATATAATATATATTTGCTATAAATATATTCATTTAGAAATAAGTATTTTCACATCCTACTTCAAACACCAGTCGCAAAAAGGTTATTCCAATTCAGCAACTCCGGTCCAGTTTTATCGATAAGAGTTTTCCAATCGATTAGTTGACTTTCAACAACAATAAGAAATTGCGGTAGGTCTTACAAACGAATATTTTGCATTGATAAATACGGTATGTCATCTAGAATCTAGATGCAGCGCATCAATCCCCAAAATAATTGCAGCTGATATTGTGACGATTGTCTTAAATTTTCTCAGTTCCAGTACGTAACTTGCAGTGACGTACATTGTACTATTGTACAGTATTGTGTAGGTAGAACAGTCAATAATGGCTTTACGCTGCATCACCCATATAAAAGAGAAGATACTAATAACTCACACTCATTTTTTGTTCGCGGAAATCAAGGTCGCGAGGTACCGCGAGCAATTGGACTGCTCCGCTCAGAGAGCGTTGTTCTCATCTTTCATCTTATATTGGAGCTAGAACTAGCCATAAATATATAGAATGTATTTATCTACAGATATATTTCTCCGGAAAAATTTAATATCATCTGTGATGCTGGCTGAGATAACGTCGCCGTTGAGAACGGAGATGACATCATGCCATTCGTCATGCCCAAAGAGCATTGAGGTGGGCGCTCTCTCTGTTATCTTACTAACCCTTTTCGCGGAAAACAATTGCACAAGATACAATCCTTCCAAATAGGAAACTCATTAGGATACAGAGGATTATCATCGTAGTGGAAACTCCTATAATTTCAACAATAAAAAAACATTTTGTTATGGAGATTGGAGACAATATTGTTATTGGATGAGCTCTAGACAATTCCACTGCTTCAAAAATTAAAGTTTTTTTTTTTTGAGGGTGATGCCCACATGAGCTCTAGGCTTGTGCGTGGGTAATGAGAGGGGTGATGATGAGAGATGACGACTGTTTTAGGCAGTCGGGACCGACGGCTTTTCGTCTCCTCCGAAAGACGGGAGTGGCCGTTTCTGTCAAAATCCGTTCCGGCAACTGTATTTGATCTTGGAACCTTTGGATTATCAGACAGGCGCTTATCGCCCTCGGCTACGGACCACTCCAACATACCATACCATACACCTTCACATTCTTATGGTACAACAATGTGATAATCAGAGGTTCCTTGAGGTTTATTATTGTGTTATTTCTTGCTGTATACTCTTTTCACAAAAGTAGATTGGAAATGTTGTGAAACTTGAAGGAACATGAACTCAGTAGTATTCAATAAAATTGTTGCTTTTCATAAAATCAAACAAAAACCAGTATTTGTAAAACTTCCACATCCACAGAATAATAAGGCGAGGTAGAACCTATTCTTAAGGATCTCCCCACCGATAAAATACCATGCAAACATATTTTTACCACATCTACAAAATAAAAATTATTTTGGCTGGTGAACTTGGATTATTTGATGAATAATTTGATCAACAATACAATATTTTGTAGCCCACTGTTTAGAGGAGGACGATCTCACTGAATGTCAAATCTGCGAAATAAATGGAAATCAATCTGATATGATTTTTTCAGGCTATGTTAAACTATAGACTACTATTTTAAATATTGATTTGGCATTGTTGCATCCTAGAAAATGTCTTTCAGACTTTTGTGTTGAGAATCATCGCAAGGCAAGCTGAATTTCTGAAAAGATTTATTTTTTCTTTTCGTTAAATGTTAATCAAGTTGATCATTTGATTGATGAAAAAATGAAGTTTTGTGGCGAATCCCTCTGTTTATTTTCTTAATATTGTATTTTTCCATCTCATCTAATAATAGCAAAGACTATATTCAATACACGACTTTTCTTACTTTGTGTCTTCTACCAAATTTTGTATCGGCCATATGCAACGCAAATAAGCCGGCGTATCAAGCTCCACAGGTGTCAGACAATCTCCGGGTTGGCGTTTGACAGTGTGGGAGTTTGACGGGTGGGGTGGGGTGGCGGGGGGTAATGCTCTGGGAAAAGGCCATGCTATTGATTGTAGTAAGATCACCACCTTCCGTGTCCTTTTCCTAGTGAATGACTCAGAAGTGGAGGACGTTGGGTGCCTCCAAGTCTGTGCAACGTCATTTTTGCGTCGCGTATCTAGGATTGAGCGAATCAGTCGGTGTCCGTATCTCAGCCGGTTAGGACGGTCATGGTTTCGGAGGCTGGATAGGCTTTGACAGCATTTTCACGTCTCTAATCAGAGACCATTTATGGGATTAATATCGGGCGAAGTGATTTGTTTTAACAATTTAGAACACTACTAGATTAGGCTGCAATTGCTACTAATCAGCAGTATTAGCAGTTTTCTCGTGATAGATCCATTATACTGCTGCACTGGTACGATATACTAAATTGTAATTTAAACGAAGATTTAATAATTTTCATATTTCATCGAACAGCAGTAATTAGTTTTGTGACTACTTTGGCTGATACAGTTCAATTCAAGATAAGATATCCTGTGAAATTGAACATCCCATCGTTGAGATTTTCGAATAGATAACTTCGTTTGTGTTCACTTCCTGCCGTTGAGTGGAAAGAAAGGCCAGTGAAATAAACAAGTGCATGCTGCAACAGAATCGACTGTTCTATTTTCGACAGAGCCATTGCCACTAATACACCGCCAACACCGCAGCCTAGCCTACTTTCATTCACCCAAATCCGACCGCTCCGTAAACAAACACACACACAAGATGGATGAGGACGCCATGTGGAAACAGTTCTACGAGAAAGTCAAAGGAAATGAGGAAAATGAGAAAACTGAGCACAATGCTATGTGAGTTAACGATATTTTAAATATTTTTTTAATCAATTTTCAGCAGAACTTACAATTATATCAAAGGATTACTAATTTCTAATTGTTAGATGCCATTTTGCAGATGTTTGATTTAATTATATCCCTCACCCACGCCTCAATCAACTATATTTAAATGTTTCCCACTACCGGTACTATCTTTTCCTGTCAATTTACAGGATGTATATATTTAAATATACTATACTCCCATATATATACAAGCTTTCTGCCTTGTCTCTATCATGATGCTGCTTTTTTCTATCTTTATTCTTATTCTATTCTTATCATTTTTCCTCTTTTCGCTTCTTGTTCTCCTAATTTCTTCGGTGTTTTCCTCTACTAAAAATTATTCTTTCTCTTTCTTTTTTCTCGTCTACTGTTCTCCATCATCATGTATCGTTCTCTCTTTTTCCATCATCTTTTCCAACTTTTCTCCATCATTCTCCCTTCTTTCTGCTACCTCTTTTCAAAAGAATATACTCTTCTCTAACGTAAACATTCCTTCACCTTCACGCTTCATTTCCTCAAATGGAAAAATATCCAATTCCCACATCAAACTCATCAATTATTTGGGTATTTCAGGAATCTATTCTTCTCTCACAGTTCCATTAGAAAAATGTGTTCACGAGTTCATCATTGATATTACAAAAAAAAACCAATTAATTCCAGGAATTTTGACATTTTTATCGCTCTGTGATAAACGGTTCACAAATAAGACTGGTTTGTTTATCAAAGCTTCTTCATCAAATTAATGAAGCATAATCACAAATTCAACAATTCGTAAAATTTTCCTAATGAGTCATCTATGATTAGAAACAATAAACTGATTATGTAAGAGTTTTATTAAGTTGAGGAGAACGCCACATTGTCGCATCACAATGAATTTATGAATAAATTGATCACTTTTGAATAACTGATGGGCAAATATCAATCAGAGTTAAACAAGGCACAGCAACTGGTAAAACAAAAATATCTGACTTGTATGTTAACAAGCAGCTTAGATTGAGTTTTCTACACAAGCTATTCTTCAAACAAATATTTACTATTTTCTCAACACGAGGAGTTTTGGTAAGCCTATTTTTATTTGACAAATGACAATAGAAAATGCTGACTGATGAAGTGTTCAACTGTCCAGCTCATCAATCTTTGTCCGTCCAGTTGATGAATTTTAATTCCCAATTATTTTATATATAATGTCATTAAATATTTTTAGACTTCGGTTTGAGCTTGAATAATAATCAAAATTGAACTTAAGAAATGAGTTTGGAAGATAGATCCGTGCGAAAAGTAATGTTTTTTTAAAGCAGTGGCCTTGATCTCATTCACCTTTTGTTTGGAAATAATGGAAGTGGGCTCGTTCTCTTGTTTCATTGATCGCGGCCTGTTTCATGTCCTCCCACTTTAGTAGGACATGGTTGCCAAACAAAAAGTAATTAAAATCATTAAATGACTCTGAAAATAGCATCATACGCATTACAACAATCATGGGTGTGAATTTGATGCCTTATCTTTTTCAATTGTTTCGACCAGGCCTATGATAGCTTCAAGCATTTATATGTTCAAATGCAATCAGTAAAATTCAGAGGCCTACGGTATCTTTGATAGAAAGTATTGCGATCAAATAGTATACTACCAATAGTATAGCAGGTATTTGGTAGAATAAAACTATTGGTATGAAGTAGTCTTTGAATGTAGGTACGTTACATGTATCCCATCTTTTCAATGAAACAGAGAGATTCTAATCCAACATTGCATTGTTATTTTATTTTAATAACTGATTATGTGATAATTATAATTTTAATCCATATAAAGTATAGGCATATGTACATATTTTTAATTCTTACAGCAATCATCAGTAATACAGAAATAGTTTATGTAATGAATGAAATTGATTTTTTTAAATTAACACTTGCATCAGAGATATTGTAGAACTTCTACATAGTAAGTAAAAGAATGATTGATTATTATTATTCAATTATTCATTGTGCAAGAGATAAATAAATTTCATTTATTTTTTAGTTTATATCTGAAATCATTGTTCTAATTAGTCATCTATCAGAAACATGAGAGCAGAAAACTTTATTTATTCCTTCCATTCATTCTTTATCAATACTTTCAACCATTTTTTACCTACTTGTCCACAAAATCAAGTGGATTTTAAAATTACCAATTAACTTTGATTTGAAAATTACTTGCAACTGGAAAATAGAGTTATCCCTTTATCGACATCTTCATTATCATCAAGATTCACCTTACATAAACCTAACTGAAAGTTTAAATTGTATAAAAATATAAATTTTTCCAACTAACTTCGATTTAAAAAAAACTATCATACGGTACTGTACTCAGTTTACTTTATTAATTATTTTTATCCAGCAAAAGAAGTGAAAGATGGGAAACAAGACTTTAAATCGAATGTAAATTTGTATAACATTGAAGTAAGATGTAAAAACTAATGAGACTCATTTGTATTACATCTTTTTTTGGATCAATATTGCACGAAACTTCCTATATTCTGTATTTTATTCAATACATCTTTGATTTGTTATTATGCCTCTCATTTCTAATGAGTTTTTCTATCCCCCTCGCATAAATTAACATACCATTTCACATCCAATCTTCCCATTTCTTTTAATCTTCATGAATAGATTTTCATCATAATAGAAATGTGGGTTCAATCTGAAAACGTGCATTATTCTCTTCACTCTGGCCTCCTTCCAAATTCAAGAGTGATAGAAATGGATTAACCAAACAATAGGAAAGAAGCCAAGGTCTGTTAGGTGCACTGTTTGTTGGCTAAAAATATATGGGATCAGAAGATCCTCTGTAATCCGTTTACCAATATACCAGGCTCACTTATAAAAGAATTTCAAGGCTGTGCATAAGCATATTTGGGAAACTTTTTCTGGTGATACTGACATTTTTCAAAGTTTTCCAATTTGGAAAACCATACTATCCAACTATGAAAATGAAATTAGTGGAAATTGTTTTTGTTCACTAATTTTTGAGATATAGGCGACTCAAGTTAGATCATCGCACAAAATTGGTTGCAAATAAAATCATGAGATTTTGAGCATACAGCATACAAATAAAATACTCAATTTCTCAAATTATCAACTTTTGAAAAAAATAACGAATTCTCTATTTAGATTGAAAATTGAATTATTTTTTGAAGAAATTTATTTCCTAAATATTTTTTTTCAAATTTGATATTCCGATAAACTTAGTATTATTTTTATTTGATGAACAATACCTTGAAGCACGAATGCACAAAATTTCAGGATTCCATTTGCAACCAATTGTGAGATGTTCTGTCCCAAAAATTTCAACTTTAGGCCCACATATCTCACAAACTAATGAACGAAAAAATTTGTTTTCTTCTAGAATTTATTTCGTTTTTACAGCTTGATAGTATCCAAATCGTAAAACTTTGAAAAATATCCCCATAAAAAAGTTTAAAATATACTTATGCTGATGCACATGTTTAATACCTCGAGCAATAAAGAGCATCAAGATATTTGCTCATTAGCCTACATTATCCCTCATAAAAGTTGAACCATGAGTTGAATCAATGAATCATTTTTCAGTAGTCTTAATCAATAATCAATTACTCTATCGAATTCAATTCCTCAATCACAGTATGAAAAGTAGTTTACAGTTGACTTTTTATCGATGAAGTCATCGTGAAATTGATAAGGCACATCTATTACATTTTCGTACAACATCCAATAAATTGCTCTTAGAATAAGCAATGATATAACCTTTTTAAGCTGCTTTAGTAGTTGAAGCAACAAATTTCAGCAATGACCTTGCTCTCGTCAAGATGACGTAATGCTACAGAATAGCCATTATTATCATTTATCAATATGCCGAGGCAAGCTCCAAGCTGTAAGATTTATCTTTATCTTGACTTGAAAATCTTTAGACGTGTATGAGTATTAAAGCAGCAATGAGCTATATCTATTCAAATCATGAATCTCTGCTTGCCAAGAGGAGGGCTGAAGGCATGCATTACATTCATTTTGGATAGTCCAAAATTATATACATTCAGAAAATTGACCTATGAATGTTTCAGCAAAAGTGTCAAAATCAATTAATCATAAGGGAATTAATTGAAAACTCACGTTTCAAAATGTTGTGATGAAATTCTGGATTGAATACTGGAAAAGAGTAGAAAAAATAGAGGGAAGCTTGATTTGTTGGCTAGAAAATCTTGCCCCAATCAACTCAGGTCAGAAAGAGATTTGCAATCCTCATCAGAAAGAGATTTATGAGTGATCAAAAAATGAATTAATTTGGTTTTATTAAAAAAAATTATAATAATTTCCTGGAGAGATTTAAACCTTTTCCTCTGACACTAGAATAAAAATATGGTGAAATATTTAATGCAATAGTATGCTGATAAATAGTATCAATATAATATACGACATTCAGTGTGTGTGCTCTAAGCCAAGAAGGCACCCGCTTATAAAAAAATGTATAACTAAATGCACTGCAGTAAGCTTATATTAGTGTACCTCTCTCACGTACACGTGTACTGAATTATGTATGAACGGTAGGGAAGCATTTTTTTTAAATTTGTTTCATAAGGTACCTGAGTACATAAGTACTTGAACACTTTCTATTCATCTCACTGATTTGTACTTAGTAGTGAGGTCTTATGTCTTAATATTGTCGTAATATTGAAATTTAATGAAAAGCGTGTACCTTGAAAAATGCAAGTAGTAGTCCAAGAATGGATGGAGGGCGATGATGCCATTGAAAATATTGCAATTTGATGACAAACTACTTCCAAGGTTAACCAGTCGAATGCCACTCGTTCTAGTCTGTGACATAACTTCGTCATTCGTGTTCATTTTCCTTCTTCTTTTTCATCTGAAAGCAGAACCACATTCGAATCAGTTCACATTGCATTCGCTAAGAATATGCAGTAGTACTTTAATTATATTCAAAATCCAATACTATATCAATTAATTGCATCCAGTATAAAAATCACAAAAGCATGCAATGATTATAGACTATAATTTATTTTATTGTACAGTCGGTTTTCTATAGTCTATATTCTTATTTGTTAAAACAGAACAAAATTAAAGTAAATCGGAGCCCCTCTCCAAAATAGTGAAACTATGTCATTCGAAGCAGTTAAATTATATTTTATTTTATTACTACTTCTGCTCTTTCTTAAAGAAGTTCTTTTTTCTCAATGGAGTTTTTGGAAGATTAGTAATAAATCATTTATTATTTATAATAATAATCAAGTTGGAAATGTGCATTTCCAATCACCTCTATCATTTTTTAACTCTCTCATCAACTTGAATTTTCAGTGAAGCATCTTTAGTGAGAAAATTCAATTTGATAATAATAATTAAGTTGGAAGTAAGTAATGTTCATCTTCTTGAGTAGCCTATGAAGAGTATGGAGTACCTTATAATCTGTTAGTCCCATTACCTATTCAATTAATCTGTTGATACTTTGCTCCGTATTAAATTAGCAACAATTTATCTACTAATAACAAGAATTATGAAGAAGAAGTGATAATTCAGGTCCGCCCATTCAATTAACTGATGAGAGCCGATGAAACTTGTTTCTGAGTTTATAGACGAATGAACTATGCCTTTCTCAATTTTTTCTTCCGTGTGCTTTTTAACCAGTCATTCCAGTTGAGTATTTAAAGAATATTTGGCCTTGTATTGCCATATCCTACTCAGGCATGACTAATTTATTCATAGAAAGATGATACTGGTTCTAACAGTACGTAATTTATTATTAACCGTTCTGTTATTCACGTCATGAAGTTTGTGTTGAACGTTAAAGAAGTTTGAACGGTAAAAACAATTCTTGCTCTGATTTAAAAAAATATTGTTCGATGAAATTTCAAGAAGATAAATTAAGTACAGAGACAGAGCCACTAGGAATAAATATTGATTTTATTATCAAATATCATTATTTTGTCAAGGTTTATTTGAACAATAGTTTTGTCTGATACAAAAAAGAGATTTTTTTATTTCTTTCCTAGTTTCATGTTTGTTTCTTGCCTTATTTTATGTTCATATCACAACTATATTTTTCAAATTGGAGTGAAAATATACGGTATTTTTTTCCAATTACAATGATCATTTCACAATGCTCTTTGAATACAACAAAATTTTCCTATTTCAAAAACTAATTATTGAAGTAACTAGCCAAAGTTTTGTAACACTTGATATTTTAAATATTGTTATATTGCAACTTTATTGTTGATGTTGAAAAAATGACTGAAATGACTTTCAGTAGTCAAGTTGAGAAGGGAATTTATAAAAAAATCAAAAGTGAACTTATTTTTGTGATAAGTCACGTACAATCTTCACTAATGAGCGTACAGTTCATAGCTCTCATGGAAAATTGGAAATTCTATGCTAGGAGAGCTGCTACAACAATTATTGTTTTTTCTGTTCCTGGAAATTGTGCAATATGGGGTTTAAACTCAAGCTAAATTTAAACCACTGTAATACAAAAACAGAATATGAATTAATATGGTTGGAATAACTTGAAAGAGTAACACAAACCATAATGTAAAAGGACCTTTCCATCGGTGCAATTGGACAAAATCAGGAAGCACAACTTGAATTAATAGTAATTTATCGATCCAATAAAGATATAATTCAAGTTTCTCTTCTGTAATACATTATCCACCATCAATTATAATAATTTCAGAATTATTACCATAATTATTCAAAACAAGAGTAGACTAAAAAAACGGAATAATTCAAATGGAATTTTATACGCAGTTGTGAAAAGAAGCTATCAAAGAGACATTCTATTGTTCCCAAATTACCAAAGAGCACCCTAATTTTCATAAGTTCCCAGTATTATTATCATAATTGGAGTGCCTAGAATACAAATGGATGTCTTTAAAAGATTTTAAGATTAATTATTAGACATGTATGGAACTAAGGCGGTGACAATTTGAGATTTTGTTTTGATGCTATGAGGAAAACTCACAAGGTCACAAACAATCAGCTGTTATATGAGGATTCCTTAATTACCGCGAGAAGCGATCCTGAGAAAATTCTTGGTTGTAGCAATTAACCAATTGTTAGCGGGAGCTTATTCCGAAATTGTGAGCTCACATACAAGTTGGCAGGATATGCTTTCGAATGGAATGGTTTTTATTATGTTTTAGCTGATTTTCTTACAAAGGATATTAATTAAACTGGAACAAAAATTTAATGAATGACAATAGAGGAGGAAGTATGAATGGTTTGTACTGTTTATTATTTTATGGTTTGTGCATTTTTACAATATTATGATAAGTGAAAAGGATGAAGAAGACGAGTGGCGGAGAATCAACGAATGTCTACACAATAAAAATTCACTGCAACCGTAAATTTGACGAATATAGGCCTATACTCTCTGAATCAAAATAATAAGGAACAGTGTTAAAAAAATAATAAAGATAAAAAAAAATATTTTCATTTCAAAAAATTAAATAAAAAGCCGAACTTATCAATAGGTGACTATTTCTATGTGAAGAAATAATCCATGAGGAATACATATAAGATTCTTAGATTTTATTATATTTTTGAGATGAGCAACCTTATTTTCAAATTTTATTGATAAAACTAATGAGATAAATTTATTAAAATATTTGTTCTCACGAAGTTGATAACTACAATCTATATGAAAAAACAGACTAGGTACTAGAATAAATTGAATCATTCAAATAGCATGAAAGACAGAGGAGTTGCTGAGATAAGTTGAATCTCATTTTGAAGCCAATAAAATACTATATTTAGATTTTAGACTAATCAAGGACACCATGAAAAAATTCTTCAATTAATTCATAGTATTCGAGTTCTACATTCAATAAACATAATCTTCATAGTTGATAGTTTCTTAAAACCTTTTATTTTATAATCATTTACAAAAAATAAATCATTTTAGACCAGCTCTACTGATTTCCAAAATTTTTATTGCATGGAATCAAGATATTTTTCCTCCTCATTCAAGTTCAATGTACTTATCAGGTCAGACATGTACTTAGGTTTTGCTTTTCTAGTAGGAAAGTTATTTTCAGCTGATGACTAAGGTTTAATACCACTATAATTTGATGTTGAGATGGACAATCAACATCCTTTGCAAAGTGAAACGTGATGTGGTTTGTCAGTTAATTTCTCTACCATAATGTAGTTAGGCACTGGCTCGGCGAAATAATAACATCGTTTTGGCGTATGTGAAGTTGCGTTGATAATGTTAATTCAAAGCGACCGTGAAATCTGTGGGAATGCCAAGCAAGGTCTTGTGACGTCGCAATATAGCTCTTCCTTCTAGCAGCAAACTTCTTCAGGGGAATTCCTTCCCCTACCTTGCTGGAATAGTTGTTTGGTCTTCAGCAGTCAGTGTCCAATTACTGCGTGCAGTTGGTTTCAGTTTTCGGAGCAGTCCGGTAGTTCCTTCAGATTAGGCAAAGACCCAATCGGGTGTTGCCTAAAAAGGCTTATCGTTGAGGCTTTGTTGGTGTGAAATTTTCAATTTTTTGCGAAGTGTCACTATCGGTAGTAGTTATCAGATTGAAGGAAAAGATGGGAGTTGTTAGTTTTAAAATTGTAAATATTTTTAAAATATCGACCACGTTTAGGTCTGATCAATTGGTAGCAAGTGTTAGAAACTTTGAATAACAGAAAAATTAATTGAGAAAAGTTGCTATAAGTGAAGTGATCGAGTGTAAAGTGATTGCAAGTGAAGAATGGATAAGTTTTGATCAAAATATTAATCGCTTCCGTACTCATTATCACTTTGAAAAAGAAAATTTTCATCCTTGAATTAATATAAGAATCAGAAGTTATCAGCAGTTACTCTTAGCTGATATCTTTCGCTTTATTATTGTAATAGAAGACTGATAAGGATTATTCAGGCTTTTGGGATTTTTGGAGATAAAGAGTGATTTTCGAGATGAACCGTTTCTTCATCACAATGCCTGAATTGAAGGCAATAATAGTCTCGAACATCAGTCCCAGATTGAAACGAGCCGCTCGTAAAGCTAATCCTTTCGACAAAACTGAAAAGAGTAAAGAGTTGTACCATCACGACAGCTTCAAGAGGTATATTATCCAATACTCATTATTTTATTTTAGTAAAAGGGATATTTGTTGATCAACATTGTATATTTTTTCATAAGCCTCTCTGAAAGATAGGTGTTGTATGCTGTGTATTAGGTAGTCCTATATTACATGCTATATCAGGTGCTTCTAATAGGTGCAGTATATTTTTTCATGACCATGTAACCATAATAAGTCTCTCCAAAATATAGGTGCGATATGAAGGGAAAACAAATAAACAAAACAATGAAAATGCTATAAAAATAAAATAAAACAATAACAAATGCTCCAATTATTGATTACAAATTCATCTTTATTTATTTAGTTCATCAAAAATACAATAATCAAGGACAGAAAAAACGCGTTAGCCCAAAACTTCTACTAATCCAAATATCTTGGAAGATTTCAAGCTTGTTGTCCAAGTTATTGTGAAAATAATTGAGAAATAAAATATTTGAAATAAATATTTGAGCGGGTTGCAGTAATAGTAGGCAGGACGTTTTCCCAAGGACAAGCATAGACTTTATTACTGAATATCTAATTGATATTTAGTAGGAACTTACATTTTGCTATTAAAGTTGTTGGAAATTGCCTATTGCGTTCTGTTGTATATGATTTATGTACTTGTTATCATCTGAAAATTCTAACAACTTTAACGTTGAATGAAAGAATCAGTTGTGAACATAAAACAAGCTCAAAGGTCTTTCAATCATTAATACAGAATCACTGAACATTAAATTTTTTCCAGCATTACAAACAATAATTTTCTCTATTCAATTACATGAATATATAAAGCTGGCACTCTATAACGTGGTGTGTAACAAGGATTATAACTACCGAATATTCATTGCTAGATTTTTTTTTTCATTTATTTGGTTTAATAAAGCTTTGCTTAAAAGAATTTAGTTTTTTATGTTCAATTCCACTTCTTTATTACTACAGTACTGGACTGCGGTTTCATGGGTTCACCAGTCACATTTTGAATTTCCAACAGTAGAGTAATCATGATGTGAAATTGACAACATCAAATCGTGTTTTCTTCTATTATGGAGTTCCACAACATCAACAGAAATTCTACAAATAAGTTGAAAGCTTAATTTGACTCTTACAAAATCCTACACCACAAAAGGGTTCGAATGCCATGAATCATAATCATTCATAATTTTATCCCAATAATGGGATTGATTGAAGAAGAAGAAGAAGAAGAAGAAGAAAGAAGAAGAAGAAGAAGAAGAAAAAAAAGAAATATTATTTCTCCACTCAGAATTGAACACAGAGATTTATTAAAAATATTATTCGGAAAATAAAACTTTGGTTGAATAATTCGCAGGATAATTTCAATCAGCTTTCAATAATTATTTGATTATAATAATGGAGAATTTAAAAATTACTTATCTGAGTCCATGAATTACTTGTTGATTTTTCCCTATCATGAACCAGGAATTTATAAACAGAATGATTGGATTCATTAAAGTGGGGTAGTTCCATACAGAGGGGAGGGTAGTGTAGCCTGGACGCTAGACCATTTAGTACGATTCAATCAAATAAAAATATGTTATTGTTAACAAAACATAGCAAACTCGGGAATTCTTCCTCTCCAGTTGAATTCGCGGAATCTCATACTCCTTATAAACAAAAATTGTTTTTTTAAGTTTAGATAAAGTTTTCCAACTGCAGTATCACTTTTAAAATTAAATTTGTCCTTTTTTAGAAAATGAATAAAGTATTATCTACAAAGAAGTGCTGATGGGGAGTGCCTGATGACAGATTTGAAATTCCAAGAATATGTAGGCCTAATAAAGCTTTCAATAATAACTTTTCCATACATGTTTAAACGTAACATTTTGTAATTGTTAATGAAATTAGTCATTGTTTGCAAAACTCTATAGGTACTTCACTATCAACCTGTTACATAATAAGTTAGGCTAAGCTAAAGAACCTGTATGTAATGTGAAATGCACTTGTCATACTCCATCCTTGACAAATTATGTTTACACAAATCAAGAAAGCAGAAGATAGTGTCACTCCAAAATGGCATTACTCAGTACAAGCACAGAGTGCTTTTCAGTGTTTTAGCAGTTCACCTTCTAGTTGAGTTTTAGTCAGTGCGGAATTTGGGACGATGAATGTAGTGTGGGATCTGCCGGGTACAGTGGTGAGCCAATCGGGGATGGTGGTTTACAGATCAGCCAAGTGGTTGTATGGTTTCACTCCACATGTCAGACTGGGCCATTCTTTGAAGCGGGTACCGCTTTGGGTCTCACATAAGTAAGGAATTATTTTTAAAATGCAATATTAACGTTTTCTCAATCAGATTAACAGCCTAAAAAGGATAACTTTTGAGCCAAGGAAGGAAATAGGTTAACACTCCAATCTTCAGGTCTTCTCAAGCAAATTAACAGCGTAAAAAGGATTATTTTTGGGACAAAGAAGGAATTATTTCAACACTGCAATACACCAATATTAAAGTCTTCTCAAGCAAATTAACAGGGTAGAAGGGGTACTTTCTGTGACAGATACTGTAACTAGAATTTGTGAAAAATTATTGAAAAGTATATTTCTTCATAATTTTTATTTTTTCTGAAACCACCAGTTAAGCCTATAAATACGGAAGTACCACTTCACTAAGAATTTTTTCCCTTAAACAAAACACCTTTTTAAAAAAGGACATTATTATTCTCAGCTCGTATCGTTTGTATTAGGATTGTATCTATCTATAGAGGCCCAATAAACTGGGAAATAGTTTTGATTGAAACTATTGAGTGTTGCAAACTTTTGTGCTGTTGATCATACATGCCTTTCTCTGGAAATTCATTTATAATATGGTTTCTCATGAGATAAGCTTTCTCAAATTTGTGATGAATTCGTGATGTTGTGAAAAGCAAGTTCAGAGAGTTCTGTCTCTAAAAAGTAAAATACAGGGCTTTATAAAATGAAAACCAACAAGTTCACGTCATACAATTAAAATTGATCAATTTATTAGATTTGATAAATATTCCCAGTGCATTTCTTTTACATTATCTATGAATTGTGATCTATATTACAATTTTAATTTGGAGAATCTGGTAACTTTATTTGTCTTGAGACAAGAAAATGGAAACTTTTAGAGGAAATAAGTATTAATTTCACTTAAACATTTACTTTCCCATTTTTTTAAATAATATTATCATCTCATCTTTTGATTGTTACGGGACCTGCTTCTTCTCCATTCAGTTCAAAGTGTATGGGTCAATAAACGAAAGGTAATAGGTATTATTCGTGCCAATCTTGAAGAAATAAAATAAGCAGTGCTTTATTAGTAAAATTGAATAGTAGAAATTTTTACACTAAACGTTTTGCAAGGTGTTGGAAACTTTTTAAATAAATGAGAAAAATTGAAAGTGAAACTCTATTCTTGGAAAAAATTGAAAATAGATTTTGGTATTGTTCTATTTCTAAATTTATGGAGAATAAATTTTGTTTTTAGGTGGAGAATAATATTCAATTAGAGTGCAACCTTTAAAACGTAGTATTAGTGGATATTCTCTGACGAACATTGCAACTTTTCCAATTAGCAGCATACCAAACAAGTAACTAACAGTTATTGAAACCAGGTTTCCGTTCTATAATAATTAGAAGGAACTTGCTGATGCACGGCGCGCATGGCTTGACTCCAATAACGCAATAACCGATTGGGAAGATTTGGGGAATCGAACAGAGACCGTTCAAGTCCGCAGACGCTGGTCTGGCCTGAATTCGGCGCCAGATTATGAAACTCCTAATTTTAGCACTCACCTCGCTTCTGTCGAAAATTCCTTAGTTCGAACCCGCAAACTCAAACTCCAATTCGATAACTGCACTTTGTCAGTCGCCGGTTGATGAAATCAGGGTGCGCGAAACCCTGGTTACAAATAATCAATTGATGAAATCAGGGTAGGTGAGATCCTTTTTTTTGCAGAATGATGTTCCAGACAGAAAACAGACAGGCTTTGAGCAGTGCATTCCTCCATATAAGAAAAAAATCTGTCTGGTTAGATATTGTCTGGAGAGGAAACACATGTTTCATTAGAGTCGCTTGAGGGGCAGTTTTTTAACATTGAAATAATGTGCAAGGTCAAGAGCATTCAATCAATCATAATCTTATTTTTCACTTTACATGTAAAGTGCCTACTTTTTGCACAGAAGTTGGTTACAATCAAAGAGAGTGTAGGCCTATACACTAGCTGTAGTTATAATGTCGAACTATACAAGAAAAGTGGATAAATTTATTCTATTGTTCTATTGCAGTCATATCTAGTAGTATCTAAATTTCAAAGCAATTACTCAGTGACTCAAGTTTTCATTTTTATTTTTAAAATTTCAAGTGAATTTTGATATTTTCGAATCATTTCACTCACACTTTTTGTGATTTTTTGGATTTTGTATAGACTTTTTTAATTCTAAATTGATAATTTATAGTTTTTTTTTGCTCAGAGAGTAAAAGTATGTGATAAATAGTGAATATGATCATGAACTTCATTCGGAATATTAATGAAAATGAGGAAGAAATACGTTGCATGGACTTTGTGTATGTTCTTTATCCCCTGAGTTGATTGTAACTTCATGGATAAATTACTGCTGACTCGGTTAATTATTATCATAGAGAAAAAATTATTATGCACTTGAGCTGTTACACTTATTTATGACGTGAACTAACTAACTGTATCTGTTCTAAATCTGAAACTAAAATAACTCACGTTAATGGATCTGTTTGCCATAATAATATGTTTTCCTAAAAGGTATCCGAGCTAGTGCAGATTGTGAAAGTCATCCTATTTTTATCACCTATGAAGTAACTTAAAAGATGACTCATTTATTTTTTGTTCATCCTTTTCCTATAAATGGATATATTTATGCCATTTTATTCTCTTTTTTCACACCTCCATGAATTCATTTTTCAATAATTTGTTTTAATTTCAATTGTTTCATTTATCAATTTTTGTTATTTATTCATTCAACTATTAATTTATATATTTTTTATTTGTGGATTTCATTTTCTATTTTCTCTGTTTCAGAGTGCAAGAGCTCGATGGAGGATTCTTCGAGAAGTTCGGTACTCTGCTTAGAGAACAAGCAGCTGAGGACACCAAGGAAGTTCACGAGGATAGCAAGGAGAAAGGGGAAGAGGAAACCGCTTCTGAAGAGGAAACCGAGGAGACGCCACCGGACCAAGGAGATATCATCAGCAATGCACTTTTGAATGTGAGTAGATCATTTGGTTACAATATAGTATTACAATATTATCGGTTATAATGTTATAAAAGTCTCTCATACACGAAGAAAAACAAATAAATTATAACTAGGAAAACAAAAACTTTTTCATAAGAAATTATAACAACTAGCACTTTTGAATTAAAGTAATACAGTCTGTTACAAGTTTTCAATGGGAAAAATTTAGAGAATTTCAAGAAAAGATCCTTTGCTAAGCAAATTTTTATTTAACTTTTTAAAATTTAAATTTTTATTTAAATTTTTTATTTAACTTTTCATGTTATTATTGTATGTATTGATGTATGTAATGTTGATGTAAATTTGTTTTAATGTTGTGTGTGAAATAAATAAATTGAATTGAAATAAAATGTATTATCAAGCTGGGTAGAAGCTAAATACCTGCGCGTTCTCGTCCTACCTTAATAGCACAAGAGTGATTCCCTTTTTCTGGCTCACTTTCAATCTGAATCAAGCAAACGATTCATTCACTTTGACAAGCCTTGCCACGTCAAGACCGTTGGAGCCAAACAGACAGAAATAAATCAATGTGTAAATGCCCTTCCTACAGTTCAAAACTACTTGGATAAAACGAATTAGTGGTGTAGAGAAACCAATTTTTGTCAGATTTTTAACCATATTCTTGCAGGAAATAACCAAGCATAATCAACCTACCTAAGCGTGAGATAATTATTTAGATTCTATCAGAGATGTATTCTTTCAATCCTTTATTTTGTTAGTCAATTACTCTAGTAATAGATGTTGTGTTAAGGTCCAACCCGGGACAGAACAGAAATAAATCAATGTGTAAGTACCCTCCCATTCATCACATAGACTGTGCTCATATTTTTTTCATACTGTAATGTAGGCTACTTCACAACTCTATTACACTACACAACTCTTGAAAGACTAGCATTATTGAAAATCGGGAAGTAAGGATGAAAAGAAACATTGTAAATTATTTTTCAACGAGGTCAATCAGATGAGAGCGTTCCTTTTAATCAGTATAATTAACAGTTCTGGCAGACTTAACTTGATTATTAACACTGATAATGACTAGTTTAATAATTTTATGTTCTATGAAGTACGGTAATGAAAGAAATCGCTATTTTTCTACTTGTCCATGAGAAATTGCCAGAGAGAGAAGGAAGTCAAAAGAGTCGAAGGAGAGAGAGATTAGATTATGTAGAGATTAATCTATTCATGTAGATTGTAGATTACACTTGCGGAGATAAAGAGAGAGAGAAACAGAGATTGGATAAGATTAGGCTAGTATAGACTATTATTATAGTATATTTATGTGGATGACAAAATATTTCTGCTTGGTATTGTAGAGTAAGATAGTAATAAATGAACCTAAGTTGAGTAATTATTCTAAGAAATTTACGAATACGAATTGTAAACTTAAAATTATAGACAAACAATAAAATTTAGAAAACCCGCAAGTGTTTCACCCATTGAGTCAACAGTTGAAAATGTACAATACGTGGGATCTTTTCTGATTCATTGAGAAATAATCATTTCTGTTTGAAGCCAGCAATAATAATTGTAAGTGAAGAGAGAACAACGTCAAAATGAAAGTAGCATGTAGCAGGAACGATGACCGAAAAATGAGCTGAGTGGGCGCCCAACCTACATCCGAATGGAGCCGCTTAAAATAAATAGACTCAATTGCAGTGCGCTCCAAAAATGCATACGATAAAGCGAGAGACAAACTGCTTAACACATGACCTCATAATTTGACTCATACGATTCTAATTCAACCGCTTTATCACTACCACTGATTTATGACCACAAAATCATGAATTAGACCTATTTTATGACATGTAGGCTACAGCGAAAACTCTATTTTAAGACAAAAATACAATATTGCCAAGTAGCCTAAATTGAAAATCTCTTCTGAAGATACAATTTGTAATTCGTAGAATTTCTGATCAACAAGGGTATTTTGTAGTAATTTTTTTAATAATTCATACTAAAGGCTATCTATATAAAGTGCAAATGAATTGACAAGAAATTTATCACATAACTGCATATCTTGTATTTATGAGCAATTAAAAAAAACAGAGTTATTGAATCATCATCGTCATCCGCAGAATAAATTGCTCATAGTCTTCTTAGACTAGATTGCAATATTAGGTGAGGAAAAAAATCTGCAGAATAATAATAATAAAGTAACTTATTAAGTAGGTCTGAACTATTCTTAAAAATTATAAAAATGACATTTAACGGTGCATTTGAGAGCAGAAGGGTTTTCGTGCGATTCTCAAGGAGTTGTGTGAGTTGACTACTAAGTAAGCACAAGGAAATTCTAAAAAAAAAATGTTTCTAATGTGATAATATGCAGTTTGAGCATTCAGAAGCCCGCATCTGATTATTAAAAGTATATAGAGCCCGCATTTCACTGGGCTTGATTGAGAAATGGATTAAGAAGCAAACTCTTTATTCATTCTTGAATATGATTCTTAATCCATGTGCTCTCGAATATAATAATAATTTTTCTAATCAGCACGTAAATGTATATTATGTGGTACATGCTTTGATTCACCTTCAAGTATTCTCAGATCATAGAGAATTTATTCAGGGCACAGAAAGTACCTAATTTTAGTTTGTGCTTAGTTTCAATTCAAGAAGATAATATATGTTATTTGAAATCACTTCATTTTGTTTAAAAACCCACACTTGAAAAAGACAAACAATTTTTCTTTCACCATCCATTACATTATCAAGTCTCTCAATTAGTAACAAGTCTGAATCCATAAGAGCTTTATCCTCTTTAAAGATTGAGAATATTGTTAAGGTCTAGTTTCATTTCAATCACACAAAAAACTGATCTAACTAACTGAGAAATCATAAGCAATATTTTTCGCAACAATATTAATCATAATATTAGCATGAAGCAATAAAACCAGCTCAACTAACTTGAAAAGTTATAGGCCTATACATAACAATATTAAACCATGAATAACAAAATTCTCAAGGCTTTTATTGGTGTGAGAACGCACATAAGAACGTCACAGGTTCCACCTCACCATTTGTACAAGGATACACCGGTATTAAATAGTTACAGTATGATGGAAATTTACACGTTTCTGATATCGTAAAACTGATCAAAATCCTGCCATATTTAGCACTGATTCAGATATTTAGCACCATATTCAGATATTGAAGGGAATTTATCTGAATATTGCCCGGTTTTTCAGTCGTTCAATAAACGTATTGAATCAATAACTTTTTTTGCATTTGAAAACACATGGTTATTGATTCAATAGTGCTATTGGATCCATAAAGTGTCTATTGAGCGACTGAAAAACCGGGCATATGTCTGATAAATTATATTGAAGAGAATTGATAACCATAATATGGTACTATAACTATAAGAGAACTTGAAAGGAACTGAAATAAGTTATAGCTGTTAGCTGATCTTATAGGTATTTCTCACAGGGTAACAGTAAAATCACTCATATCTGATACTAAAAGGAACTGATGACAAATCATAACTAATCAAAGATAGGATGTTTCTCACGCCAGTGTCGCCCGAATAATTCGACTCTGACAGTTTGACAATCAGTCTGTTAGTATTAGCATTCACCAACCCAAAGCCAATCGTTGTCTGTTCTGTTAGAAAAAAAAAGAGCGAACGGATGCCGAAATTAGTGAGATGGCCACCAGAACCGATCTGGGGTTGGAGGGGGGTGGGGTGAGGGGCAGCTGTGAGGTACCCTTGGATGTCTGATTCGGTTTGGCAGTAGCGAGAGCGCTTCGGGCCGCGGTCGATCTGCCCCCTCGCGGTCACCGCATTTCGATCGGTCGGACTGTAAATCAGAGCTAGATAACCGCGCGAAAATAGTGTCTACAACAAAGTTCAAGTGCAAAAATATTAGGCTAATCAGTTGGGAGGGTATTGAACACAGATTTCAGTGAATCTAGAATGAGAAATTTTGTGTTTTGGATTTTGAAAGTGCCAAAAATGTGGAGCAGAGTGAACAGTGATAAATAGTGAAGTGATACTTGGAATAGGTATTTTTCACAGAGAAGTTGGAAAAATTCATATAGAAATATCGTATCAATAATGAATACAAAATTCCTGATAAAATAAGTTGAGTTCATTATGAATTCACAAGTTGGTTTGAATGAGGGATGATAGTTTGATGATAATGATTTGGCAATAAAATCTTTCTTTCTTTCATATATCTCTTACTCTCCACGAATGGATTGGAGACAATTATGGAAAATATGTATTTGTTGAATGATGGGAGAGAGCTGTTTTGCATCATGACTTTTTCATTCGAAAATTAATTCAATGAAAATTCTCATAACAATTTAGTTCAAATTCAAGAGACAGTTATTCAACTTCATAATAAATCAATGATAATTGCAAATGACTGTTACTGTATTGATGAGGAGATCCTAGCGGGTTGTTTGTCAATCATTGAAAACATATTTTTAGTCCGTAGAGGTCATTGCAGTCTTTCTAGATCCAAAAATTAATTAGGTTGATAGAAACTTATTTATTCAAAATTCTTTTTCTTTATAAAATGTTATGTTTATTATTACGAGATTTGTTAGTAGAGGACAATATCAAGTCCATGGATGAAGATAAATTCAAATTATCTGTAAAAAGTTACAGCTGAATCCAATGAAGTTGGAATTCAATAAAGATCTTGTGAAGGGCAGGAGTAATGGTGGAAATAAATTATCAATTTGAATAGGACAGATTCAATAGTTGAGCAAAACATGAGTAATGCTTTGATTTTTCATTATCATTCAAATTCTCAACAAATTATTAATTGAGTATGATGACTCTTTACTAATCCCTCTCCAAAAAAAATGATCATCTTAGAAAAAAATAAACCCTCTAGCCTAGGTAGGTCGAGGCACGTTGAGATGATTTGTAAATTTCTGAAAGATTCGTATACAGTACCTCAACACAGGGATAAAGTTTTCCAGATTTATCATAGATTTTTGCTTCAAGAACAGAATACTTATACTTCATTGATTTGGAATCATAAAATACGGCGGTATTGTTGAGACGAATTATCCCAACTAGAGGTCATGTCTGCTCTTATTAAAGAAGCATACAATTCGGGAGGGCTGGATTCGCATCTTGGAACACAAAAGATTGATATGAAGACAACGTCCGTTATATAATGGCCTTTCATGTGTATTTTGGAGCTGGCCAAGCATAATTGAACAGGCAACTAGACAGTTGGCCAATAATAATAGTTGTCAGCAGTTATAATAATAAATGCTCTCTGAATAGACGATTGTGATGAAAATTGCTCTCTTTCTCATGACTGTCATGGAATAGAACAAAGGAATATTGCATCAATAAATCAGCTTCACAATGCAGAGGATCGGAAGAGAATTTTGGTGTAGCTTTTTAAATACAACATCTTCCCAGAATATAATTGAAATCAATAGACTTGAAAAACTAATATTAAAGCATACCGGTACTTCACTCGGGAGCATTCCAATTTAAATACATGAAATTTAAAATAAAGCTAAGCTATTCTTCTGCATTATAGCTATACTATAAAAGCTATACTTTCATCCTATATTTTAAATAATAGCTATACTTTCATTCTATATTTTAAATAATAGCTATACTTTCATTCTATATTTAAAATAATAGCTATACTTCCATTCTTGTAAACAGGATTTTCAAGTTAATACAATACCGTAATGTATTCCATTTCACTTACCACAATTTGATGTGATCTATTTTAATTTTGGCGGCATTCCAAACATTTTACACTTCTTCACAGATATATATTTCCATTCTGACAGAATAACAAGAGAAATCTGAAACAGAAAAATGTTTTTAAAAATCATATTTCGTGCAATTTTTAAGCTTAAACTTCAACACAAACAATAATTATAAAAAACCACTTTTGCAGAAAAATTAACATGAAGATTGCCCTATAATATTAATATATTTATTTCTACTTTATACAACTTCTCATACAATCTACTAGAATAAGCAATTTCATTCTATACACTACTGTATAAAATTGAAAAAAATTAAAACTGTGTCATATAATCAACAATACAATATTGCAATGAGAATAACATGTTTTCCGAGAGGCAAATGTTGTGAAATTCAATATCAACGTGCAATCATTAGTTCTAAAATTTACATAGCTGGCATTCACCGCACAATTTATCAATTGAGAGTTTTCCTCTCAATTCGTGGAATGTCCGCCAACTTTTAGACTTAAGTGATAAATTATCAACTTGGTCGGTCTATTTATCAATTGAGAGTTTTCCTATCAATTCGTGGAATGTTCACCATCTTTGAGACTCAAGTGGTAAATTATCAACTTGGTCAGTCTCAATCATTTGCCATCCATTCTGATGCACATTACACTCATCACATATCACTTACAAAAATACCCTCGGTACAGCCGAAGTCAATATCGATTCGGTATTATTGAGACATTCCGAAATGGGGAACGGGATCATCATAGAAGTAAACATGGCTAAATTTTACTGGAAAGAATCATTCTTACAGGTACGCTACTAGAACAGTGGTTGACATACGCAATAAAAAAAGCGCGCAAAGTATATTCATTACAATGATTTTGAATTTTTGTGTTAATTAGATCGTATTTTCTACATTCAAACTTAATTCTGAGTGAAAAAATAAGTTTTCTACGAGTGACATGAGAAATTCTAGAGTTTAAAATTTATTGTGAATAATGTGTTGTTTTAATCGGTGATATAATAATGCTGTAAATGAGATATGGAGTCAGTGAAGTGAAGTTGGGTATGAAGACCGCAGGCCCAGGGGTAAAATCCCCTTTGAAGGGGTCAGTGATGCGGGATGCTAAGGGCAAACCACTCAGCCAATTTCGAGGTGTCAAGAAAGATGTCCTTCAGAGGCAGGCCAGTCTACTTGTGCAAGCTATGACTGTAAGTTGACTAAAAATCAATAGTTTTAAAATGGTTTCATGCCTTTTAATAGCAAAGAAATTGAAATAGTAAATGAAAATGATACATGTAGAATGCAAATCATTAAACTCTATAGCCTTGCATCGTATAGGGGTTGTTTTTTGGAGGGGAAATTCAATTATGTAGTAGGCTGTGGTATGTTCTTTATATTCTTTTTTATTTTATATTTTATGTGTGGTATACCTACTTGTATATTCTAAGGAAATATATTAGGTTTTGAAATTTGCCTTCTTCCAATTTATGAGTTAACTATCCAAAGTTTTATAAAAACTTGAGCGCTCAAGCTTAGATTTGCTGTACTTTCGAGCGAATAATATATAATTTCAATGCTAGATGTTTTTATGTATCTTCCAATTTTTTGTTAGTGGTTTGTGCAAATAAATCCGTGATTTATTCATTTAAAGTTTTTAGAGTCATAGAAGTAAGATGAATTGACATAAGATCCCTGATATTCTTTTTTATTTATCATGGATCATGGAATTTATTTTTCAAAAGATGTTAAGTAATTTTACAGTCAAAGTTTGGACACAGAATCGAAGATAAATCCAAGGTTATCAGAGAGCTCCTATTTTCAAACGAACCATAAAATTGAATTTTAACAACATTTTTTTGAATTTGATAATGCGCTGGTATTAAACTCATTAGTTCGGTAATAATATGGAACAAGCTTTCATATGGTTGCTTGCTTAAGCAAGCTTGCATAATCTTTAATCTATGATCAAGAATATTTGTCAGGTCATTTAATTTTACTATTTCTAAAACTTTAGACTCATAAGTAGAAGATTAGTTACAACGAATACTGAAAAATGCATAAAACAGTGAACATTTTGTTCTCAATTTATAACCCTTTCAAAAAATATCTTCTGTAGTCAGTATATTCCCGTCATTGATTCGGGTTGCAACATTCTGATGTTGAGATAGGATCTTCAAGATTGGATGAGAAGCAATAAATACTATGTTAAAGTAGTGAGAGAAATGTAAGGAGGGAATGTGAGAGAGACTACAGACGCTCCACTCTCATCTAATTCCATTTGGCACAGAGCTGTGAGTTCTCTTGGCAGATCTTCTTTCGCTCTCGCTAAAAGGGAACAAACTATTGCCGAACGTGGATAAAGAGAGGACAGAATATATCATCTGACATTGACCCCAACTACAGATTGAGCCCTTGCTCAGTCTAAATCTGCATATGTCATTTCTAACAATCTAGAGAAATTGATCCATTTGCAGTTTCTAGTTGGGGATCTTGCCAGTTATCTGTAGTTGGATCTGGTTATAGTAATTGGCACTTTTACCCCTGAACATCATATAAACCAAAAAATTTGTAGAACTGATTAAGATGTTCAGTTAGTTTAATGAAATAATTAATTTAATTTTAAATTTATTGGAACATAATTTTACAATTTGACAGTTAATGTAGCCTAAACAAAAAGAAAATCTTTTGCACAGGTATGAAAGAAACGAATACAATTATAAAAAAAGAACTGAGTAGAAAATGTAAGTAGAGCATAAAAATTATGGGAAAACTAGAACGAAAGAGAGCAAATGACAGAAACTTGAGAGGAAAAATAAAGAATAAATATTAATTTTCAATTAATATTATAGGAAAATATTTCCGGTACTTTGGGAAAATTAATTTAGCCTAAATAAGAATGCAACTAAACATTTTATCTAAAACACATACCAAGCTTTCAGCCCTGAAAATAATATCAACCAAAAAAAAATAGCAGACCTGATTAGGATTTTTAATTCATTTAGTAAAATAATTAATTGAATTCGAAATTTTTGCAGCACAATTTTACTATTTCACCTTATTGTAAATATTGTTACATGTAGCCTATTGTAAATAATATCCTTGTAACTTATTTCCAGATTGAGGAACTGTACTCCGAGATACTGTTTGAAACGCTGCATATCATTGGATCAGATGCCAGCATCATTGAGGAACAGGACACTCTTTTCGCCTACCTTCAGGAGGCCTTCAAGGTTGACCAAGAAAGGCATACTGTCATGTTGGAGGCTGCCAAAGAAAAAGAGGTAAGCCGAATTCTCTTTTTATCTCTAAAGAAATATGTTATTTTCTTTTTATAATTTTTGTGTATTTCTAGAATCAATTAAATATATATAATATTTCGAGTGACAACCCGCTCTCGTTTCGTGCGCGATAATTGTTTCGTACTGGTATGTGTACATTTTCAAGTCATAACAGAAACTGAAATCTTGAAGTTACTATCTGTTTCTGCTAAGGCTTGAAAATAAGGACGAATCAGCACGAAATAATTATTGCGCATAAAACTTGAGGGGGTTTTCACTAAAATGTGTATAATTATTGCATTCAACTAATTTATCAGTGGGAAGAAGATTAATAAACAAGAACACTTTTAAAAGCAATTGAATAGTTGCAATATCCCACTTCCTTCTAACAACACTTCTATTTTGTCGAGAAGATTAAATATTCAATAATATTATCACTCCATGAAATTTTTTAATTTATTAAATAAAATTTCATTAATCTATTGAATTTATATGTATTCATTTTCTCTATGCTTGATTTTAGGCTCCAAACATTCTACTGAATGTTGAAGTTGTAGAAGGAAAGGAGTTGAGTCCTAAGGATGCCAATGGTAAGAGAACTCTCTATTTATCTATTAAATATTTTCTCCTCAATTCTTTCATCCATTTATTAGTATTCAATAGCATATTATCACCCTTGTTTTAGTATTTAGTAGTATAATTGGAATAGAATGCTCAACAACGATACATATCTATTATTTATCCGCTGAACTGATCCGCTTGTTTGGCGAGGATTGCAATTTGTCCTTGATAGGTAGATAAATATCTCCAACTTGTCTAGTTCTCTGTCAATCATTTTCATCGTAACGTAACAATAATATTCTGTCAATCAATGAAATCGTTTTTACTTTCCCATAATACCTGTCTTCAATCAACCTCCATGAGAATTGAACTCACAACCAAAGATTAGTTTTAAGAACCTATCGTCCAATTATAATCAATTTATTATTTGGAAACCAAGTAATGCAGTTGCAATTCAAGGAACAACTTACATTATTTCAAATATAAGTTAATGTGTTCTGGGAATTCCTAAATAAATTCTAAAGTTGATTATTAATAATATGTCTTTAAAGAAGAGATATATACAATAAGAATAGATATCGGTCACAGGAATTATTTTATTTGTCAACAGGTTTAAGTGATCCATTCTGCACGCTTTACATATCTTCTGCGCCGACTCATCGTTATAACACATCAGTGAAATCTCAGACACTATCTCCAGTCTGGGAGGAACATTTCTCATTGTAAGTTCGATTCAATTTCAATTATTTTGAATATTATGTCATTCTCACACTGATATGTTGGCTATTTTCCTTCTCAGAATCCCAGGTTTAACATTTATTTTCCATTTAAATGTGTTTTTCTATTAAGTATTTTTATGAAGACGAGTTATTTATGTTTTCAGGCCAGTCGAGAATACACCTGACGATGTTCTATGCCTTGAAGTATGGTGAGTAGATTTTTCAAGAACCTAGGCCTATAATAAAATAATATAAAATACAATTTTTTATAAGAATATTGTAATTAAGTATGTTCTGTTTTTTATGAAAGTGAAAATTCTAAGCATTTTGTTTCAAATTTTGAATTGAATTCCCATATGGAGTTGAAACTGAAATTTGTCAGTATAGTTGGTGCAGCAATTGTGTTTCAATTGTAGTGAATTGAAATAATGCATTGGGAACACGATACAAAATCCTTTTTTTCAATTTAGTTGATTGTACAACATATAAAAAGGAAGAATTGATTGTTTCTATGGAGTGGAAGAAGTTATGAAGAATGAACTGACATAAAATCAAATTATGTGTGGACGTGGATTACCACATTCATATGCAAGAATGAAATAATAAAGTTCTAATGATAAGACAATAAGTGTTCTGTGCTGTGTTTTAGTGTTATATATTTTTCGGACTTTATAAAATCGAAAAATGTTTTTTTTTAAATGCTGATGTGTGTTTTCTAAGTGAAAACAAACTTTCACCATGTTCCCTATCAAGGGATGATTGGTTATGTCGGTGGAGTGGAACAATCCTACTCGAGTCTCCCCACTATTAAAAGCCATACGCTAAATAAATAAATAATAAGACATCGGTCTGTAGATTTTAATGTATTTAAAATCATTAAATTAAAAATCATTCACAGCTTAGTTTTCAACTTTGACTTATGAATTTATAATTCTATATTGTTTCTTGGTAATTTTCAGGGACTTTGACCCAGCAGAAACCGTTCGAGAGAAAATGACAAAGATAGGCGACGTGAAGGGAGTGAAGGGTCTCACCAAACTGATGAAAGAGATCGCAGTGACTGCATCCACTGGCAAGCATGATAATGAATTCATTGGTACTGCCACTGTCCCACTCAAGGTAACCAAAACATCACAAAATAGATATTATAATCGAATTATTATTTGAAATAATTTTTATGAGTCATACAACTGTAGTTCATTCTAAATGATTGTAGTTGATTTTTCAAAGCATATTACCAGTACTTGACGACGTTTATATAATAATTTGGGAATATTTCTTGAAAAAAGCATAACCACAAAATAAATAATATAAATATAAATATTAAATATATACGGTAATAAGTTACTTGCAGTTCTTTGATGAGTATAAAATTTCAAATTCAACTCAATAGTCGAGTATCATTTTTGCCACAGTAAATTGTTATCATACAGTATTTGAAATTTTCAATTCGTTTACGTATTTGTAAAAAATACGTTTTAGGGATGAAAAAGGGAAATAAACTCAGCTCCATCTCTCGGCGTTTGGAGGAACTACAGCGTTTGTGGACCTGTATGTCCACAGTAAGCTACTAGGTATAGTTGGTTAGTCTATTTTGTTGAAAAATTATTAAAATATATATTATTTTCTTGAAGTTGGTTTGTTATGAAATTAGTAAAAAATACTGTATATTATTTTAAAGAAGTAGGTAACTGTTGAATAAAATAAAATAAAAAATACACTGAAATTTACCTTTTATTTCAACAGTCAATACCGGCCGCAGGACAAACACTCTGGTGTAATCTGGAGAAAAAGTCGAAAGTCAAGCGACAAGGCCTTGTGAAAGTCAAGGTTTCGTTCAGCTCCGAGAAGAATTCGCATGTGGCCGCCCAGGAGCACAGGCATCTTCTCAGGATACTACTGCTCCATGAACTGGAACAAAACAAGGTACCGTTACGATAAACATTTTGCTAATAATATTATATAATTGCATTTATAATTTTTTTTATTGTATGGCTTTTTATCGGTTGGGAAACCCTTACGGGTAGGTTCCACCTCGCCTAATTGCACAATTTTTTGTGTCGGTCACCCATCCAATAAATAAAAATTATAATTTAAAATAATATACTGATTTATAAATTTCGACAAAGATGCATAACAAAACTCAGAAGATCTATTCTTACAATAAGATGGTTCGAGCTAATTAATTCGAAATTGCTTTTCCATATTACCAAGATATGGGCATTTCTGGCTGTCCAAAAGAAAGCATTCATCAATAACATTTGATATTCAATTCATCAATAATATTTAAAAAAAAATGTTTGATGCAAAATGGGGATAAAGCACAAAGCCCAGCCCCACTGTAGAAAAATAAAGAAATCACTATTTATACATTTCCATACTGAATTATTACACAATTGAAATGAATGTATTGAAAGTGATAGTACATTTAAAAAATGTACTATCTAATAATGACTTTATAATGACTTATGACTTTGAATAATGAATAATGACTTATAAAAATGACTTTTATAAGCATAACAAAAATTATTATATACATCTAATAGAATATAGGGAGAAAACTCAAACGAAGGAATAAGAGAGCCCCGGAAATAAGTCTTCAACATAAGAGAAAGAGAGCTTCAAATATACAATTAATTGACGTGAGTCCTTAAAAGCCCTCAAAAGCAGCCAGAAAAAACCTCTCTGTTTTTTTTTTATTCTTTTCCTCTCTGTGATTCAATTATAATAATTATCTTCTCATCGTTACATGAAAATTCTATAGTAATTAGTATAGAAATTTGTTTCTTCAGAAATCATTATCTAGTTTTCCTCTAGATTTTAGATCGATTCTCTAGATGATAGATTCCCTCCTCACTCACAAGCTCGCTCTAGGTGAGGACTATATCCATTCATAAATTGTTCAAATTCTTTTAAATGTAAGTAATTTGTTTTGTTCCTGTGATTAAGAATATTTCAACTCAATATAGATTATTTGAATCGTTGAGATTATTTTCAAATACTTTACAGACTGAAGCGTTCGAGTGGAAGGGTGAATTTTGTGTGCCGGCAGCCACCCTGGTGCGTCAGCACTTGGCCCAGAGCGGTCTAGGACCCACCGATGACGCTCTCGCTCAGTGGGTCGAGTTCGCAACCGTCCACACCAGTCATCCACTCTCTTTCCATCTATTCGCTGATTTGGTGCGGAGATTGGTGCAGCCTATCAATAGTGGCCTACTGTCTGACGAAGAGGTAATTATCAATCAATCAAGTTTTGCTATCGACATTCTATTCTATTCTAATCTATTCTATTCTATCTATTCTATTCTATTCTATTCTATTCTATTCTATTCTATTCTATTCTATTCTCTTATATTCTATTCTATTCTATTCTATTCTATTCTATTCTATTCTATTCCTATTCTATCTGTTCTATTCTATTCTATTCTGTTCTCTTATATTCTATTCTATTCTATTCTGCTCTATCTCTTATTCTATTCTATTCTATTCTATTCTATTCTATTCTGTTCTCTATTCTGTTCTGTTCTGTTCCTGTTCTATTCTGTTCTGTTCTGTTCTCTATTCTATCTCTGTTCTATTCTATTCTGTTCTATTCTATTCCTTCTATTCTATTCCTGTTCTGTTCTGTTCTATCTCTATTCTGTTCTATTCTGTTCTATTCCTGTTCTATTCTATTTCATTCTATTCCCTCTGTTCTGTTCTGTTCTATTCTGTTCTATTCTATTCTATTCATTCTATTCTGTTCTATTCTATTCTATTCTGTTCTATTCTATTCTATTCTGTTCTATTCTATTCTATTCTATTCTATTCTATTCTATTCTATTCTATTCTATTCTCTATTCTATTCTATTCTATTCTATTCTACTCTACTCTGTTCTGCTCTATCCCATTCTCTTATATTCTATTCTTATCATTACCACCGACACTAATACACTATTTTTTTCTAAGCTGGAAAGTTTTGTAAGCAATTAATGCTGATGATCATGCTAGCTAAATAATGAATAAATTAATTTTTCCAAAGCAATAAACGTTGAATAAGCATTTGTTCGTAACCATGAACAAACAAGCATTCAAATAGTTTATGTTAACGTTTAGTTGATCAAATAGGTGATGAAACAATATTTTGAAAAGTATTATAATTTATGTTGTATATCCACTATTTCTTCTAGGCTACTGATAACTAATTACACTGATTTTTAAAAAATTTCTACTTGAAAGTTTCTTGAAACCAGTGAAGTATAATTTCATTTTATAAAGACCAAATTATAAAATGAAAATTGGCTGACACACTATTTTATAATGTATAATGTGAATTTGTCGTTGTAATCAACGTACCATATACTCTAAAAGTCTAAAAGATAAATACATTTTAGTTCACACAAGGAGTTTTCTTGGAGTACCTGAGACTATTCTGTACTTTATCACTCTTTATTAGTGAAAAAACACTCTTTATTATGAGTTTACGAAAAGTTTTTCTGTGAACGTTTAACAGATGAATTTGAAAAAGTTTAACCTAGGCCAATAACTCAACGATGAACTGTAATACTACTGTTATATCAAATTATTATAATCACTAAAAATGGCCACACAATTTGAAAAAGTGGTCATATAATTTATATTTGTCTCTTCAACTTTAGCATAGTAGGTTTTAATGGAAATAGACATTTATTTATTGATTGATATCAAAGAATAAAATACATAAAAAGTGAAACTAGGATAGTAAATAGTAAAAGTAAAAATAGGATAGAATAAAATGTATTTCACCTACTCAAAATTAAATTACTGAATGAATGCTTTCCAGAGTTTTTTGATCCTTGATTGTTGTATTTTGTTTCAGATAAAATTATTCTGGGATGGAGCCAAGAAGTTGTTGCCATCTTGTTTCAATAGTATTAAAAAATTGAGAAAACTTATTCCTGGAGAAAAGTCAACTAGTCTACATCTTCAGTCTCTCCTCACGTAAGAGCCTGATGATTTTATAATCATCATGATGATGATAATATTTTACTGTTTTATGAAGTGTAGTCCTATCTTTGCGTTATTACCCCCAAGATTTCTCAAAGCGCATGATCAATGTTCATTTCAACTTACAACAAATAGAACATCTCTAGACCTTAGCTAGATTATGAATTTTAAAAAAATTAATGTTAAAGAATCCTATTATTTGGAAGGAACAATTTGTCACTTGTCACTTGCTTCCTCCTTGGTATAGGTACCAATATCTCCACAAATCATTTTTCCCTCATCTTCTCGTGGACAGTTGAATATTATCGAGTATTTAGTAGGGAAATCTTTTTACAAAATTAGAAAATGGAGATGAAAAAATATTCTCTTGGTACTCCGTATTACAGAAACTTATTTCATGATAAATTCACTTTGTAGTATGGTATCAGAAAATCTCATTCAAATTCATAGAATATCTCTGTACTATGTATAAAATTTTCACTAATTATTAAACGACATAGTGTAATACTTGGTATCACTATTGTGATATTACAGTATGACTATTGAACATAATACACCCAATTCAAAACTGTTATTGTATGAATTGTTGCATAGTCTTCATAGCTGAACAATTGTTTTTCTCAACTCAAGTCTGGTTTTCTTTCAGGATCCTGGCGGAACTTTCCAAAGTACAACAGACTGAGAACCTAGACTTATTTCCCTCATCTGTGTATGGGTGGATCACATCCAAAGACTCGCCAAATGATATTCGATCTGCATTGACCGATGCCATCACCCAATCAGCTGTTGACTGGTATGTGTATAAAAGTATTTAAAAGAATAATTTCCCATAAATCTAGGTTTAGGATTCATTATTGAAGCTGCAGCACTGTTGTAAGCAAACGACTCATTGAACACATTAATGGTACTCACACGGAAATCCAATTGGATTCAACCACCGAAAAACAAAAATGACATCACGTCAGATTCGTTTATTGGTTCTCGTTGTTTTGGCTCCGTTAGGTGACATCATTTTACGGCGGTCAGATTCAGTTGGATTTTCCTGCAACTGACCGTGAAGCTTACATAGTTAATATTGCTAAGATTGGGAATCTACTTATTATTAGTCTTGAAATATTTTTGTTGGATTTAAAACTGAATAAATTAGACTCGCCAAATAATATTCGATCTGCATTGACCGATCAAAGAAGAAAGCTGCTATTCTTTGAAATTTTCATTCATCTATCAACTAACATTATCTATTATTATTTATTTGCCTCAAAGTTATTTTTTACAATAGAGGTTGAACTAGTGAATATTTTACTAATACTACTAGCGCCTCACCCCTGGTTTGATTACATTCTTCAAAAATTGACTTGACATCCTATCAGTGAAAGATTTATTAATGTAATCTCATGAAGAATAATGAATAATCATATTATGAGGAATTATTAATGGAATTCGAATGAATAAAATTGGAATTAAGGAATCTTATTTACGTTTTTGATTATAGGTTTCAACACGTAGTTGATCACAACAAGCCAACAGACGACTCGGATGAAGCGCGCTTGAAGCACCTTATCAAAGTTCTTCAAGTGGTCAGGACTGATCTACAGAGAGCTATAGACTTCCATGATAAGCTGTTTGGGCAGTAAGTTTTAAGAATGTATAACTTTTATTTTCATCAAATAATAGAAATTACAGAGCCGCAATCATTACTCAATTTGATCAAACGAATTAATATATGCATTTCTTGGATTTTCTTCAACGATTAACACAGAAACTTTACTCAAGAATCCCTTGTATCTTCATAAATGCATGAAATAAATAATATTATCCACTTCTCATCATTCAATGTACACATTATTTGAGCGTTAATGGCAGCTAGTTGAAAGTGACAATAAATTTTAGATAACGTTTTCTAAGTCATGGTACATCATACTCGAACAATATACACCATGATTATAATCACACTATGGTATCATCACTATTATTTTGTATAAATTCAAAACATATTGTTTCTAATATCACAATGAACAAACTTAAAGATCAAATAAATTAGTCTATCTATCTAGCGTATGGCTTTGGTTGGTGGGGAGACCCAATAAATAAATAAATTAGTAATATCTGATTACTTGACTTTATTATATGAAATATTTTCATTTTTGTTTAATTTTTATTTCAATTCCTTTTATTTTCTAAACATTTCAGAATCATGCTGTTTCCGTATTCCAGAACCCTTTATATTATTTATGATAACAAGGTGAGCTATAAATGTTCATAGCATATAAGTTTTTAATAATTAGTTTAAAGTTTCAACATAAACTCTTTCGACGATTTTATTCCATATTTGTCTTTATTTATTCTTATGTGTTACCGTACTGTTTCATTATATCATTGACCAACTAGACAGACTGACAAGATTTTTGTCTAATTAATGATAATACCTATACTGACAAATAATATACTTTGTCTCAAGTTCAATAACATATGATGTGGGTAAAATAATTTTATCATTGAATTTATTAAACCACCTCGCTATTGAACACTTGTTTTTTCTTGCTCTTATTAGGTTTTATGTGATTCAATCTAAAGAATCTAAGAATCTCTTATTCAAGTTTCTTAATTCAATCCATAACATAAAGTGTTTCAACTCCTTGTTTACAGTTACTATGGGAAAATTGAAAACAATATCATAGAAATCCTCTAGAATTCTACAAAAACTTGATATATGTTGAGTATCATTTGTTAAAAAATTTCACACCAAGTGGCGTCTTTGTTATAGTAATCACCGTTCTATGATTATTTTTCTATAGAATGTGATTTTGTTTATTCATAAGATGTGTTTATTCGGATGGAATAGATTTTTTATATTATATTTCTCTATTATAGGTTTCCGAAATGACTGAGCCAGTGGTGACAGATCTGTGCATGTCTCTCAAGCCAATCAAGTACAACGAATATGATGAGCCCATCCAAAACGATAGCAATGACAGTACACTGCTCGCTATTGGTACAACGCTCTTTGAACTCTACCTTGTTCTTCAAAGGTTTGCTGTGTAAGTATTCTCATCAACATGGAATATTAAAATTGAAAACTGGGAATTTTTCCATTTATAATTAATTTCCAGACTAAAATGTTACTGTACTCATATCATCTCTCAACTCTTAGCTATTAGATCCAATTCTCAACTCACAAACCTTTACAAAAATGAATGTCGGCCAATATGAAAGTGAACGTAGTGAGTATTAAGTCACATTTCATAATGTAGGTACCATTGTTAGTCCAAATTTCGAAATAATCAGCATTGATACCATCTTGAACATTTTAGGGCCTAGAACTATTTGGAATATGTGTTACTGTTTTTAAAGTGGTTATGGATAAACCACCTTTAAATCCATCAACTCATTCCACTAATATAGGTACTGAGACATACTTTATTATTTATTCCCATGATATTGAGCTTATTATTGCTGGTGGAAGTATAGAACTAGTTTTCCCATAAGGTTAAAAGAGTGTGGTTGTGCTGGTTGGCAGATTTAATCAAACTAAGATTTCATTGATACTTTTTTGTATAAATATTGATTATTGATACATATTGATCTTTCAACTCAACAAAGCCATAGGCCTAGTAATTATTTATTTATTCAAAATAATATCATGTGAAATGATATATTGATATTGGATTTTTTTGCTCTTTTACCTTTGCTCTGTACACTGAAACTTTTCAAAGGCAACCGTATCTTATAATATTTTTCCATTATTTTGCAGCCTAGCGAAAGGTTTATGCCCGGCCGATCTTGAGGGACTGCACGCACAGCAATTCCATACGTGGTTCCATAGAGGTGTAGCACAGTGGCTGGACATTGCTGTCTACAAGGCCATGAAGCGTATTGCCAAAGCGGTGGATCTGGATGAGCTCCAACCAGTTGATGCCAATGTACAATACTCATCGTCTCCAATCGATACTCTGGCTATTTTCAATCAGGTGAAATTCAGTTAACTGTTTTTTTTTTGTGATTTTGTTCTTCAATTTCTCATTCACTTAATAGTGGGAGTTGAAATCTATTATTTTTGTCAATTTCCCAGAACAATTCGAAATATCTACTCACTCACTTTACTTTTTCGTGTCCAAGCAATAAGGCATTAAAGTTGTCCTTTCCAGTATCTCCTTTCACATCTACTCAAATACTCATATCAATCATAATCCAAATAAAATAATCATGATCGTTGAAAAATAGTTTTTAATGAAAGATTTGTCAGCTATCATAATATTCCGTTCCATTTCCATTTCATATAATAATATGAATAATATTACCGGTAATATTCAATTTCCGGTTCATAGGAAATATAGGCTTTATAGAGTTGGAAGTAGATGAGTTTTAATTCATCAAACGATATTTATCCTGTATAAAAACATGCACCTATTTCAAAATTATACCAATCGTACTACAAAAAACTTTGCACCAAGATCGGAACTACCTATAACCACAGACTACCTAGCCTGAGCCGTAACTGAAGTTGAACTAAAGATGCGACAAGTCACCTCACTCTTGATGTGTACAAGATTTACCATATCGATTTCAAAACAACATTATTCAAAAGCTTTCATATTATGTCAGAGAATCAATAGTCCTCTAGTTAAAATATTGAGATCAACTGAACTAGGTGACTTACTTGACTAAACAACCAAGGCTTTGCAAGACTAGGTACTTCATATTATTAGCTTGAAATCACACTCGCGGACTGTTATATAATATTTCAGAAGTCCTGTGAAACAGGAAGAAGACGGATAGGAAGACATAAATAGGACTGCCTCATGAGCTTGAGAGTCTAGTATTCGTCCGCCTTTTTCCGGTATTACGTGACTATTTTTTATGAAACAGGCCCCATAATTTATTTATAGGAAAAAATTAATAATGGATTTCATCTTTTTTCAGATAAAAGTATTTTGGCAACAGTTAGCTTGGCCGGATGTGGAAGGCTCCTACACGTTTGTGGCGAAAATAATGGATGTAAGTAGTTCAAAAAATATTCTACATTTTCAGTTTTTTTTTTAATATAAAAACAGATTGGCTATGAGATGAAATATTCCTGAGATTGTTGGCCTGAAGTGTTCACTAATTCAATAGCGTTCATAGAAATAATAATTCACAAAGTATAAAGCTCACTGGGAATATACCAGATACAGTAACGTTAACAAAAATCGAGAGAAAGAAGGATTGAGCTTGAGAAACCAGGAGATATTGTTAACAAGAAATTGAAGTAAACCAATGAGAAACCATTTCTGCACAATTAATGCACACTTAGTAGTGATTTTCTAAAACTAGAAGATTGCAATAGCTTTCTCTTAATTTACAAATTGTTATCCATTTTATGAATTGAGCCAGGTTTTCATTGGTAGAATTAGAGGTAGAGTAGCTGCAATACTGAAAAGTAGTAGAGTAACTTCATGGTGCTACAATGTAGCCTACTCTACTCTACCAAGTAAGTTTTCATTGGTGGAGTTAACAAGATCAGTGATCAAGATCAGAAGTTAACAAGTTAGTACTTGCCAAGTAAACTGGATCACTAATAATTCTACTCAACATACTTCGGCTTTATTTTCATTTCTAGTTAGCTTATTCCAATTTTTTCTATTTTGTACTACTGTATTCAACAATTGATCTGAAGCCGATCATAATATTTAGCACTTATTAGTTCCCTCAACTCTACCCTGTCATTTTTGTAGATTCTAACATATTCTTTATTGTTCCAGGATGTTTGCAGATGTTGTGTTTACTACGCGGATATCATGAGTAAGAAAGTTGATAATATGGGAGAGACTGAAACTGTTTATGAGAAGAAATTTGAGGTTACCAATGAGGTAATTTAAAAAATTGGATTATAAATAGAATAGATTATTAATAGAATTTGAATATAAGAATTTTTCCAATTTAGATTTATTCACCTGAAAATAAATTAGAAATTAAATTTGGCACATCAGTTGAAGGTAGAGTTTCCGTAGAAAATCTCACTTCTTAAACACTTGATAACTGTGGAACACAAAATATAGTACTGTAATTATTTACTTTCTAAATACCCAAGCTAGAAAATGCTTTATGATAATTAAGTTTAATCTCCCAATACCAAGGAAGATTTAGAAACTATATTTTTAAGTTCTTAATTTTGGGATCCATACCAAACTGCGAAGTTAACACAATTGATTCAACATTGGAATTTACGACATGCAGTTCTAATGTTGAATCAATAGTATATTTTTAAATTTTATTTCAGGCGTTTTTATCTCAAGAGCGATTTTTCAATTTATTGAAACCTTAATAATTTTTCCGTAACGAAAAACTAATCATTCTGATTTATAATATCAGTTTGATTAAAACATCATCTCTGTGGAAATTTATCCGATTGGGAACAATCCAAACAACTAAAATAAACATAAGTGGTGTGGAACATCATACAAATTCTGTACTTCAACAAATTTTCAACTTTTTGTAAATAATTATTATAACTTTAAACCGCTTATATCCTGAAACTCCCTAAATTATCTCACTATGAATAATCATAGAGAAAATGTAGCGCAACTCAATAGAATAACAGAAAAACTTTTTATTTCCAGTGGTGCTACGCTATCAACAACATAGACTATGTGAGACTGTCAATAAAATCATTTATGAACGACCTGGGAGTGGATGAAATAATCAAGCAATTGGCAGATTTCCGCAGTCCAAATGCAGCTGAACATTGCAGAGTAACTCTACAGTTGTTGATCGACAATGCTATTGACACTGTCAGAAACAAGATTCTTGATCTTCTTGAAGTGGTAGCAGTGAAAGTAAGTTCAAAATAAGTTGATTTAAAATGACTTTTTGTTATAAAAATAGCGTAATAGACGAGCCAGAAAATTAGTATTTGAACTATTCCATGGACCATCAAAACCGATGGAACAAAATATGAATAGTCCTAGTTTATAGTATCATCAACTGCGATCAATTCCTATTAGTATTCCTATAATAGTATTCCTATTTTATATATTTTCATAAGTTCATTCCAATTCCTATAAATATTCAACAATAGTCTTTATTATTTACTTAGGATAAAAGATTATCTCAACACTACGTCTACTGTTTTGTGCATTCCAATTTAAAGATATTACCATTTTCTGAGATAAATGCACTAGTATTGGTGAAGAAACCCGATTAATAAAACATGAAGAAGTCTTCATATTAAATTACAAGCCAATTTTATTGAAGATGTCAAAGTCTTCAATTTTTTGAAATCGAAGAAGTCAACCAAGGAAGTAGTTAGTTATGAAAGTTTGCCTTGTTGTAACACGATATTGCTATCCCTGTTGAAAATTGCAGTGAATATAACTTTTCCAACAAAACCTTTCCTCTACAGCATTCAAGTAATAAAAAATCAAGTTTCATGTCCACATTACTATCTGTAGTTGCTATAATAATGCATGTTTTGACTTTTTCAGATGACACCATCAATCAGCAGGTTTCTGGTTGAAGGAGCTGAACTTTTGAACCAGGAAAACAACTCAGTTGACCGCCTGATGCAGTATTTGGAGGAAAGTCTTTGCACCCTCAGTTCGCAGCTCAATCCAGAAAACTTCGACCGCATTTTATCAATTATCTGGACAAAGCTTGCACAAATCATGTACAATCTTGTTGAATCTAGTCTAGAGGTAAGTAATCAAAACTCATCTCAAGAAAAAAATTACATGTGAATGTTATTAATAAAATTGATTTGTTCGCTGTTGATCCGTCCTCTCTCGCCGTCACTGTTGAACACCTTCTGTTACGGTAGAGGTTATTGTTTGATACAAACCAAAATATAGTAGTAAATTCAATCATCTGAACTCGATATAGTTACCTTATTTTGGTTTGCACACTATTTTGATCCAGGATTAGTACAATGCTAATATTAAATGGGATCAGCTGATTCAAAGTACTGTAGTTGATCCTGGTTGGTGCAACCCAAAACAAGGATGAAATGAAATCATAGCTCAACCATTTCCAATGAAATTTAAGCCAAGTCCAGCTTAGCTATCGTTGAACAATAGCCTATCAACAATATCGTTGTTCAACGATAGCCTTGGGTCCAGACGCTGCATTATAATTATTACATCAATCTGATTGGAACCAATCATATCGTGACGAAGATCGGAGCTTATGGACGCTCAAGTAGATATTTTGCCGGTAGTACATTATTTTAAAAAAAATTATAATAAATAGTATTGCGGTTATCTTTTTTTGTACTCTGTATATTATTACTTCAATGTTTTTAAATATGTATTTTGGTTTACTTGACGTATTTATATATTTAAATAGCATAATATTTCTTTGGTTTTTCTTGTAGCCTACCAAACCAAAAATATTTCTATATTAATTTTACTAACATTATATTTTTATAATTTTTCATTATACCCATATACTGTAAAAAATTATTTCAATATATATTTATATCAAAATATTTATTCTGAAAACTTTTCTACTTGATTCACAGAAACGTCGCCCACCCTCGTTTTTCGCCAACCTACACGAAATGCTGAAAATTCTGACAGGCTTCTTCCGGCCGGACAACGGGGCCGCGCCTCCGTCGCTGGGCGCCAACTCAGAGGTGCTGGCCAAAATCGAACAGCTGTTGATGCTGCACGGCATGGACACATGGCAGCTGATCCAGCAGTGCCATCTCGAGCGGCTCAACGAACAGCAACAGTTGACTGCTGCTCCGCTCGGCATGCTCACAGTGCGCATGCAGTTCGTACACGATCTGCTACGAATTGAAATCATGAACGCCAGGAATATACGTCCTATGGACGACAATGGTGAGTAGAGTCGATTTTTTTTAATTTAGTGAATAGCGAATGATCATTATTTAACAATATATTATAGCATAGAAAAGCAATACTCTCTATAGTCTGGCAACAGACAAAAGAGCCTCCAAAATAAGAACTCTACTGCGCAGAGAGAGCGCACGTTATACAATGCAGCAGTTTATCTCACTCGCTCACTACAGTAGTGGTACTAAAGGGTGCGGCGCGGCATTTTACTTATTTTAAAGAACCACAAGTCAAAAAGTATTAAAGATAACAACTTAATTATTTTATTTCTACAAAATGCTACATTTAAAGTTTTGTTTGGTTCACTTACAAGCTTATTTCTTGAATATAATGTCTTTTAGGTGACCTCCACGTTGTTCAATGCATTTTGTAAGGCGAGATCGGAAGTTTTTCTCTACCTTTTCAAGCTTATCTGGACCAATGTCGACAATTGCAGCGCGAATGTTGTTCTTTAGCTCAGCTCGGGTCCTCGGACGATTGGCGTAAACTACGGATTTCAGACATCCCCTCAAAAATAGTCACAGGGGGCTAAATCCGGCGAGGGTGGTACTAGTTGAGGGTTCAGAGGAGGACGTTCTTCTTAAGTCCCAAAGGACAATTTCAGACTTGGATATCTGGCTCAAAAACAATTACCTACAGCTCAATTCAAGTAAAACAAAAATACTTAAATTTTCTGCATCTCGACAGTCCTCAAACGGCATTGCAAACAATATTTTAGGCAACAATGAGGCAAATGTAACGAGGTTTCTCGGGGTCGAGCTGCAGAGTGACTTAAGATGGGGTGATCAGGTGCAGCGTCTTGTGCACAGAGTTTCTGCTATTCTGTTCTCGTTGAGGTGTGTTAGGGTGCCGTAGGAATCAAATCCTGCGTGCTATCTACCATGGCTATCTCATGTCTGTCATACGTTACAGTTTGATATTCTGGGGTGGCTATGACACTCACCTGGCGTGGTTTTCAGAAAGCAGAAAAAGCTCTGAGAGTTATGTTTGAATCTTGGAGTACGCACATCTTGCCGGGCCTTTTTGTGAGAGAGGATTATTAACCCTTCCGGCCATGTACGTCCTGGATCTTATACCATGTAGGTAAGAACTGGAGTGCATTCTCGGCGTCTGTGCTTGATCATCACTATAATACGAGGAACAGTGGCTCGATCCCTCGGTTACCCTGGTGCATAGACTTTCCTTCTAGAAAAAGGTCCCTACTATTGTGGGATAAAATTAGTTAATGGCCTCCCACAAGATTTAAAAACCTAACTAACTTCCCGGACATGATTAAGAAAATAAAATTGTTTTATTGAGAGAGCCCCGTACTGGTCGAAGAATGTCTTAGATTTTAAGGGAAGAAAACTAGTTGTATTTTGCTCCTTTTTCTCGTATTCTTCATTTTATGATCTCTTCCTTTTATGTCTCCTCCTTCAATTTATATCACCTTAATGAATATTGTTATGTTATATTATATTTGTGACACTTTCAATGTTGTTGAGTGTATACTCTTGTTAATACAACTTTACTGAATAAAGATTATTTGAATTTGAATTTGAATTTGGTGCTGGCCACTGGACATCACCCCTTTGAGAGATGAGCCGTCGTGGAAAGTGTTCGCGCAAGAGATCCATTGACGCCCGTGCCGTGTGAGGAGTGGCAACGACACATTTTCTACACCCAGTTCATCAAGTTTTGGAAGGAAAAACTCTTCAATCATCCGCGTGTACTGTTCCGAAGTGACTGTAACTGCCCTATCGTCTCTGTACCGCCCTATCTGCAAAACCGCCTGCCTTACTCTCTCTACGTTTTCTGGTGTTCTAGTGGTGTTTGACGGACCTGGATTTGGTTGTCAAACACTACCGGTATTCTTAAAAATACCTACCCACTGACTGAATGATTGATGTTCGACCAGGAACACGTCCTTTGGGCGCGACATTAAACTGTTTCCTAAACGCACGCTGACAATGATCAAACGACTGTTGGAAAAGTATGCAGACACTGCAAACGCTCGATCCCCTCTTGACCACTGCATGGCTGCAACTAACCTAGACTGAGTAAAATTTTAAACTCCACCCATCTTATTGCAAATGGCCCCAACCTCATACGACCGATGGCCGCTGCGTAGCGCGTAATTCAAATAAGTAAAATGCCGTGCCGCACCCTATATGTGATACTGTATCACCAAAGTGATACGATGCGCGAAGGTTCTTTTGTCTGTTGCCAGACTATAGTAGATTGTTCAAGGAATAGGGAGCTTTGATACGGTTTCTGTGTACTGTGAAATATAATCGGCCACTTAGTTCTGTGTTTTCAAGATAGATCGCACTGAGGCTGGCGTTCCTCTCTCAATCGGTTGCTCACTCACTCCCATTCACTGTCTCATCGCCAGTTCTCCAGCCACATCTACCACATCTCCAGCTGACAAGTGTATTCTGTTTGAAAAACTTAACAGATAATTTTAGAGTGTATTTCTAGATTCTAGTAAAATACAGTCTATGTTTGAAATTGGAGGAGGGCAAGCGTGTATTTATATTTATCGTAAAATAGATATTGACTGATACAAACAACTCTTCAGTAGGATTAAAAAAAGTTGGCGGCAGCAGTATATCCAAATATAGATAGCACTTCCGGCTTTTTTTGCCAAAAATTGTAGATCCATTTATTTCTTTTTTTGTGTTTCATTTGCCTAATTTGCCTCTTTATTTATGGTTTCCTTTTTGCCTAAATTTCTCAAAATACTATATTCAGTTTCGTGGTGATGCTTTTGAGTTTTGGCTTTCCTATTTCATTCCAGTTATTTATCACAGAACTTATTATTCTTCATATAATTCATAATTATTGCATGGTTCTCATCTAGTTCTGTGAATCCAATAACCAGGTTAGCAATCTAATAAATTACTATACATTTTTCAGGTTCATGTGATCCTTATGTCAAAGTACATCTAGTTCCTGAAGAGAAGTTTACGGGTATCACAAGGCCGAGAACAAAAACACACAAGAAAACGTTGTTTCCGCTTTTTGACGAGATTTTCTCAATGTAAGTTGTATAAATTTCGAATTTTGTTTTGTTTTGCCTACTTTAGCCTAATTTTGTTTAGCCCAGCCTACTTCCTACTTAACGATTTCAAGTACTGTATCTTGAATAAATGAATTTATTTCCTTCTAAACTAAAATCTAAGAATATATTCATAAAATATTGACTACAAAAATTTAGAGAAACTACATAGACATCAAGAAAAAGGAAAATTTATGGAAATTAACCCAATCAACCAACTATGGACATCCATGTACTAGAGTGGGTAAATAGATCCTCACAACTAACAATCCTTTACATGTGAAGATGTGAATCCCTCACGTGTATCTTTGTCTTATTTGATTCAAAATTATATTATAATCAATAGATTTCAAATGTGCAGTTTGTTATCACTGACTAGGGTTAACAGTTTAGAATGTTGTGTTCTCTGTTCCTTGGTTCCTTCAAGCACTCATTTTAAAAGAAATATTTATCAAGTCAGATTAATGAATGAGAATGACTCATTATGACCAAAATGGAATCAAAACTGAAATTAATAAATCATCTACATATTAGAGAAGCCTAAGCCCACAGCGCCTCTTCCTTTTCTCGAATTTGGCGCCAATTTTATCAATACTCTATTTAGCTGACACGTTTATAAGCAGTTCATTCAAAAGCCGAGAGATGGCACTGAGTTTATTTTTCATTTTTTACACCTTGAACGATAAATACAAAGTAAACCTGCAAATCTAGGGCCACTATCCTTTTTGGCACAAAGTTAAATGTTGTATTTCCAGTTCCATCCCTTTTCTTTATCTCGACAAATTTCCGAGTCAATTTATTACAACAAAATCAATGTTTTTGTTTGTCAATGGCTCAACAGCCCTTTGTGGGCTTAGGCCTACCAGCTGGTTGCCAGTTTCACATCCACTTGACTGAATCAGCAGAGGTGAATGATCATTAACCAGAAAATATGTAACGTGTGGTTAGCACATTGACATCTCAACCATAAGCTAGTCTTCGCAACCCAAACACAAAATCAATAATAAATAAAAAGATAAAGCTAAGAATCGATTCATTATTTTCAGTCAACTGAGCCGTGAACAAAGAGAGATGAAGGATGCGATGGTACATTTCTTAATAAAGGACCAAGACTTTCTGGGCATGTCAAGCGACTTTGTTGCGGAAGCGTACTTTCCATTCTCAGGAATCCCGGCCACTACAATGGAGACCAGGCTCGACGAAATGACTCAGATACATTTAAAACTTAGCAAGCCGTCCAGAATGGGTAAGCAGGAATTCTACATTCAATTACCTAATCATCAGCGTTCAGTAGATCTTCACAATATTATTTTTTCGTGAGTAAAATTTACAAAAACATAACACATTTTACGCAATGCTGGGCAATAAAAATTCTGCACACGCTAATGCATCTTGCCGTTGAGTATAAACCAATATTGTATTAAGCATTAGGGTTCTAGCTTTGTAAAGGAATTCATAGAGGTTAACTATGTACACAGTTTATAACAGCGGATTATAAGTTTATCAAACGGCCTACTTAGAACGTGAACCCATTCATTCATCGTATATTTGGGCTTCGTCTTCCCGTGAACTATCACTTATTGCTAGGCTTACCATTTCTCCGGGATTAGCCCGGTAATGCCGGGATTAATATGTGTCTCAGGGGAAATCTCCGGAATTGATTTATCTCTGGGATTTTAAAAATATAGGTAGAAACAGGGAAAATTTGTCTACTAAATTGAAATATTTATACTTCTGCAGACTCAGAACTTGGTAGAGGCAAAGGAATTTTGTTGTTTGTTCTGTGCGATGAAAGCTGTAAGAGAGCTCCTCAACATAAAAAGAAGTGCAAAACTTTCATGTGTAGACTTTTTTGAAAAAATTAAAGGGGACTAAGTGTTTTTGAGGAAAGTGATCTCTTCAGAAGAAAAGTATTTAATGTAGAGTTTTCATTGAAACAAGAAAAACATTTTCAAGTCAAAGACAAACAAATCTGAATTTGCATTAATATTAATCAAAGCCTTGTTCAATTTTTATTCCTTTGAAAGTAGAATTTTGATGATTTTATTCCATTTTTCTCATTTCTCATTTGAAGTTTTATGAATATTTTTGTTTTAAAATTTTCCAAAAATAAAATACAGAGAAATAGTATTCATTAATATCATGTAGTGAAGTTCAATAATGAAGTAAGGTAAATCTTGTTCAACTATTCAATATCCCTTCTCTAGTCTCTGGAAAAATTGCCGGGATTGGGGTCAGAAAAATATGGTAAGCCTACTTATTGCAGAATAAGTAATAACAAATTTTTGGTAATGAATGAAGAATCTAAAATTATTGTTCGTTCAAAATACATAATTCCAAATTCATAACACTCACTATTAGTTTTCTGGGGCCTGTTTCATGAAAATGTATAAGTCCTGTAAAACAGGGAGAAGGTTGTCACACACTGGACTTGAATATAGCACAGCTTACTATATGTAATCAACTAATGAGTCCGCCATTTTCCTGTCATATAGGAATTCTAAATTTTTATGAAACAGGTCCATGACGTTTTTAGAAGAGTGAATAATGACAAATATGTTTGTGCATTAGCATTTACCGATTTCACATCAAGTAGACTATTAAATTTAATTAAATCAGTATAGTATTACAAATTGCAAGTCTTCAGAATGGTAGGTCTAAAGATACTGGAAAGATTCATTATAAGAGGATACTGCTGATAAAATTTTGAAATAATGATAGATTTGAAGACATCATTTTATAATGATAAAAGTTATAAGTAGACTACATATGAATAAAAGTGATGAATGAAGTTTTCGTCATGTTTTATCATGGATAATAACATTTTTTATTTCCTCACAAATAAGGAATTAACAAATAATTTATTCTTTAATTAGATAATATACGATGTTCAAAGAGAGAGAATTGTTTATTGTCAACACTGTTCAATCAGAAAGCTGAAAACTATAGTCAGACCAGCTAGTCAGTCGAAATCTTTAAATTATGCTGAGTTAATTTTATTTTTTTACAGACTCACCAGCCATCAAAGCTCTCGATCACAGACAAGGCGAAAAACTGGCCAAGGATTTCATAAAAAAGCAACGGAGCAAGGCAGGATCGAAAGCCTCCATTACGAATGGCAATCACTAAATAGCAAACTTTTGCTAAAGCTTCCTAAACTCGAACCCTTACAATTTATATGTTAATGAATGTGATATAGTATTCCAAAATAGTGTGTTATTCAAAGTGTTGAACTATCGGTCACAAAAAAAAACGTTGTCACAAGAACGTTATGACAAAGAACATTATATTTTGTGTAACATTAGACTTAGATCTTGTTGAACTCAATAAATATAGTTTATAATAATTGACTGCCACTTCTCATTTCAATCCTAAATTTGATTTAGTACTGTAATAACAAAAGCCTCCATTATCTTTGTATAAATGAATGTGGTTGAAACAAAATTAAATTACTAGAAGATAAAATCAATCCTCAAATGCTTGGATAAGAAATGATCAGAATTATTTTGGTAATAAAAATGTAAATCAAGAACAGGAACAGGAATCAAAATGACATTTGAGCTAATAGCGAGTAATCCTTCATACATATTACCGTTACACAAAAAGAAGTGTGAAATTCAATATTTCAATTTATCTAGTAGGTAGTAGAAAAGAGGTGAACCATATCCATTGAAAGCAATAATAGGTTGTAATTTACCAATTCACGTTTTTATTCATTGATGATTTTTGAAAGGATAAAATGATATTACTAGATTTATTAGATACGAATAATTTATAATTCTTTATTATTTTTAGCAAAATGTATAAAAATCATATTTCAAATATTCTCTTCACAAAATAAGCCCTCTTAAACTTCTGATTAGCTTTCTCATTAGAATTGGTTTCAAATGGTAAAATATAACGTTTATCCAAGTGGGTTTTAAAATATTTACAAACACTGAGAGACTTTACCACTACGCAAATTTTGAGCGAATAAAATGTCTTCTGATTTCAGACAAGAGACAACATTCTCAAGAGATTCTGAATGTTGACTTTGATATCCCATTTGCATATTCTGCAAGTTTTAATTGGAGTTATAAAATTTCTAAAAAATATTGAGTAAAACTCATTCAAAACAATTATGTTTCAAATTGATAGAAACTCATCGCACATAAAATGTGTGCTTGCTGTGAATCTCAAAGCATGCGAAAGTGTCTGATGGAGATTATTGGAGACTGTCACGTTGAAGTGATCGATAAGCCACGAGTTGATATTGTCGACCATGAAATTCATCCGGCCCAAACTTCGAATTTTAGGTTCCAGTTTCCAATTTTCCATGTCAAGGCGAATGTGGAGTGAATCCAAATTCATGCCACATTCGAGGGTAGAACTGGAATTTGATTCGACGGTCATTTGAAAACTAACCCAGTACCTAATCGACGTATCGTAGATATCTCCATGTGTTTCGATGTCGTCAAAGTAAGACTCATACAGGTACCTGAATTTGTCAGCTTCCAATACAATGCAATCCCCGCAAGTGAACATCTCTTTTTTGTTGACCGGCGATTTAGACATGGTCAACCGTCTCAGTTGATTCTTTTCAGTACAGTTGACAATATCGGCAGACAAGTCTGTGATGTAACCATTGTAGGCCCTGAATAGTACTGTTCCAGTAGTATTTCTCAATGTTTGTTTCAATGTATGCTTCAAATCTGGTAACACATAAATATCCCCATCGGTTATCAGTAGCATTGCATTTTGAAATAAATCCCGCACAGACACTGTCAATCTACTCAAATCACTTGTGATTCCCCATTTGCTCACTTTCATACACTGGACAACTTTTTGTTCTTGTATTATCAACACTACTAACAACAAGCTGCAAAACAATTTCATGATCACTGTGTCAAATGAACGTTACCGTACACAACTAGCAACTATTCAAGTAAAACAACCAGAACGAGACCAAATATTTTGTTTTTCCTTGGATTTAATAATAATTGGTGTGAGACCTAAAAATATTATCAATTGCTATTGAATACCGCTTTCATTATGTAGCTCACACTTTGACCTGATACAATCTATATAATGACTCTGAGTATACTCTTCTTATCACTGACCTCTTTTTGTTATTTCACATCAGACTTTCCTCTTCCCAATCACATCAATTTTTTAAATTAGCATGATGTTATTCGTTTGAATTACTCGTTATGTTGAGAAATCATTACAGTGAAGAATATTAATTTTTGTTTGTAGGCCTAATTTGAATTCAAGAAATAAGATTTACATTGAATAACAGTCATCGCCATTATTTCTTAACTTCTTAACTTACTAGTCATTTAAATGTATTTATATCAGGAAATTGCATTTTCAGATTATGTTAATAATATAGAAGACATTATTTACAACACAATTATTGGCATAATTATCTTTTATAGCATGAAAAGGAAAATTTCAGAATATATATGATGAATAATTTATCAAACTTCATCTATTTTAGTACAAAACTGAATTTAGTTCAAATTCTCATTCTATTATAATATTTAATCATAAAACTTAAGTGGGTGGAAATTGGAATGAGTGATAATAATCCGCAGAGTTATGTACTGTAATTTTTAAATATAAATCCTGTTTCAAGTTTCAGTTCATTAAAATTGAAGTAAATCAATTAGGCGTAATACATCAGAATTAGATACGGTTATTCATTTAAAATTAAACTTGAAGCTCTATTACAATATAGGATATATTTTTACAATCGAAAATGTCATTCATTCGTTTTCTCATAAATTTGAAAATATTTTTGGAATGCGTCTTTATTTAATATTTAATTATTTTAATTTGATAACTGGGTCTCTTGAATATCCCGATTTATAATCGTCCATTAATCCAGGAAAGATAGCTGTTGAGCTGAGTGTAAATAATTTTACTCAAAGTTCTAAGAAATACTTGAAAGTGGATGCTTAAAGAAGCACGGAACTGAAATCTTAAATATTCAATATAAATTGCCTAATGATATGCTTTTGCTCAGAGTTATCCTTTCCAGAAAAGTGGTTCTACATCTGAGATCGAACGAAGAAAGCAGTAGATTCATTCAAAATAAATACTCGATCAAAACTACTTGATGGGGGAGAATGTCAAAATAGAAGAAAGTAATTAGCAACGCCATATTCGCGTGGTTCAGTTCGATTCCATCAATTGAATATGATGGATGGCTAATGTAGATTCGCTTCTGTTTTATATCATCAGTAGAGCATTTAGTTCTCTGCATTGCAGCCAAGTCTATATTTATCATGGAGAACGTTTAGCTCCAGGAAGTCTCCCTTTGCCACAGTTTTCTTGAGGAAGTCTCTGGAATTGAACGTCTGTTATGTCTTATCATCACAGTTTGATATTAATAAAAGTTTTCTTGTCGATTTTGGTATCAGTGGAGTGCGATGATATTATTAAGATACAATCAGAGCCGGACCCGAGCGCAAGTGACGAAGTACTGGAGACCCAGCACACTATCTGCAGGATAGATACGCAGGAAATAGCGGCAACCGCGCAGGCCACAGTTACCCGAGCTTTGAAAGGGATGTGCGCTGCAAGTAAGTAACTAAATTATAGTTTATTCATTCAGTAATTTACAATGAAGTCCCTGATTGATGTAATTAAGTATGGAATTTACAATGATGCATTCAGTAATTTATTATGATAAGAATCATCATAATTGGATTTGGAGGAATTGTTTTCTTCACAGCAAAATTCTTTTAGAATTGAGGCTCGCATATAAGGAGCTATTCGAAAAATTTATCAAATAGAATTTAAGAATTTTCAATATTACTATCAGTTACTTCTATATATTGGAAATTCTTTACTTACTTTTCTCTGGGAATTATTCTATTGAAGGAATATGATTAATGTTGAGTCAATATTGATCTCAATAAGGAATATTGAGATAAGAAATTTGAAATATTTGATAAAATATATTTTATTAAGAACTTAATTCATGATATAAATAAATCAATATCAATGAATAATATTTAAATATTATAATGTTTAAATATTTGAAATATTGAGTAACATATATTTTATTAAGAACTTAATTCATGATTAAATAAATTAATATCAATCAATAATGTTTAGAAGAAAGAAGAATGTATTTTATAGACATGGTTGAGGAATAAATACTTACTACTTCAATAAAAAGTGAATTTATATCTCGGCTACTGAATGAATGATGGTTTTTAAAAATGAAAGACCAGTCCAAGGTGATATATCTGGATGAGAGATATGTCAAATTATGTAAGAAATGTTGATAATCAATTCATTAAGTAACTGCCACTTCCGGTAATTAGACGATGTATTTGTAGAAAAAATTAAGCAACATCAAAGACAATAGTAATTTCACTCGATGTGGATCAATTTCCTTTTTTCACTTGTTCAAAATTATTATACTTGAAAAATTACTGTACTTGGAAAGTGAAATGTACTCACAGATTAGTGTTGATAGCTATTTCGGACTATTGTTTGTCCATCTTCAGAACACAAGGTTACACAGTGAATTCCTGTAACCTCGTATTCTGAAGATGGAATATCAACACCAATTTGTGAGTAGGCCTACATTTCACTTTCCAAGTACAGTAATTTTCTAAGTATAATAATAGTAATGTGTTACAGATACAAGACAGCGTAGTCTGACTGTACAACTTTTTGATGAATAAAAAATAATTTAATCGTTTCAGTAGGAGTTTTGTTCAAGTAAGTGAATGACAGTAGACAATAGTTAACAAAAACAAATTGAGAATCATTCGATAACTTGAGTGACCATAGCCGAGCTCCTTTATCAATTATCACTTGTCTGATAAGCCAAAAGTCCTGGTTCGATCACAGTTGACACCAAGATACTTTCCTCGGACCACTACCGTGTTTCGGAAGACACGTTAAGCCGTCGGTCCCGGCTGCTCAATAAAGCAGTCGTTGAATTAATCCCACATCATCAACCTTCCCAAGCCTAGAGCTCATGTAGTCATCACCCTCGAAAACAAATCATCAATAAAAATTATTTACTTTATCGAACCACTGAAAAATAAATTTGAGACTTTTGAACAAAATTGCTAATAAATCATCGAAGGCATAAATTTCACCTACCAATCATTATCGTTTCCAGAAAATATGGAGGAGCACTTCAAAAAGATTGAAAATATGTTAAAGGAGCAATTGGATAAGATTAAAATTATGGAAGACCAGCTCTATTCATCCCACAAAAACAAGTTGATATTTTCCCCATTATTGAATTCAGCCGCCATAATGCATGCTGATAGACCAACTACTTTGGAAGTGCTGACTACAAAAACTCCTGATTCAGGACTGACAACAACACCACCCACTACAATAAGGTAATAAATTGAAAGATTTCTTTAATTATCTTTTTTTAATAATTTTTTTATAACAAGGCAATTATAGCTCCTATTATTTTCAACTGAATCTAAATTTTCGGAGTTATTCAAATCAATAATCAATTTACAAGTGTGAATGGGGTAGATGGTTAGAATTGAACTAAACTGTTAGTTAACTATCCTCATATATTAAAAGAGTTTTGTAAAATTGATGATAGCCACTGAGACCATTATATTGGGACCGTTAATGCGGTTTTCGCCAAAAGAAAGGTTAGCAGTCCTTGATGTGCAGGTTTAATTTCTGTTTTAGAAATAAATACGATTAAGGGGTAAAAAATGTAAAATAAACTCAGCGCCATCTCTCAGCTCTTGACAGAACTGCTTGGACCTGTTTGCTTGGTAGAAAAAAGTGTTTGAATAGTTGGTTATTTGGTTAAGTTGGTCTAGTTATTATTATTTGAATCCAAATTTTTGGAATTATCCAAAACAATAATCAATGAAAAAGTGTGAATGGTTATAGATTTTATCAAAGTATGTAATTTGATCATTCAGTTTTTAAAAATTAAAAATTCTCAATTTACACTAAATAATTTTTTATCAAATTAATTCAAACAATCGAGATTTCAATAGTTACGGAAGCAATTTTCCAATTGGAATATTCCTGAACACATATTCGATTTCCACATATTATTCATTGTCATTTTTAATGCTTCCTTATATAATTTATATTTCCATATCATTCTTCATAATTCTCATTTCCTATATCTCAAGACACTAAAGCGGCTTATAAACGGGGAAAGTAGAGATATTTGATATTTATTTGATATTTGAGACGGAATTATTTTTTAAGAGACGGAAAGTTACTGGCGGCCAGTAATTGCCTCTTCAACTTACCGCTTATTCTCCCTGTCTAAGGGGTCTACTTTCCACTCCAGCGGAAAGTAATCACTGGCGGCCAGTAAAAACAAACAGTCCAAAACCTGTTTGTTTTTACTTGCCACTTCACGGAAAATATCAGGTCACCAATACTGGATGCCTTAACTTTCCGCCTCAACTTTCCCCGTCTATAAGCTGCTTAATACACATTGGATTAAATTTAGACAATAAAATGACTTAGATGAATTGAAAAACGTTTTTATTCAAGACTTACAATTAATTAACTTTCTAATCCGACTTCCAGAAACAACGTTGATGACAAACAAGACAGTGAGCTATTGAAGCCAAAACAACAAAGTCCAAGAGATCGTGAAGTGAAACGGTACAATGGAACAGTGCATAAAGAGCCCGGCAGCAAAGTATTCACCTATTACTGGAGACTAACTGACGCCGAGGACAAGCTGAAATCAGCGGAGCCAACGAGAAGTCGCAGCTTCTACGTCACACCGGGCGGATACTGTTTGTACATGAAACTGATGCCGAAACAGAACGGAGACACGGTCTACATACACGTGGGAGTCACCAAGGGAAAGTTCGACGAGGCATTGCTGTGGCCGTTTCGCTTGAAATTGCGTCTGCACGTTCTCAACCAGGAGACCGGCGATCGCAGGAACGATTTGGTGTCGAAAATTTGGGATCCGTCTACACTTTGCACACAGGTGCACTGGCAGAAACCTCGCGCGGCTGATAACCATGAATGTTTAGGACTAGGAGTGCCAAGTGCTGTTCTAGAGAAAAACTTCTTCATTTTTCAAAACTTGATGATTATCAAACTGTCTGTGTTTTTGTAGTTTGAATAAACCGACAGCTATTTGTTTTAAAACACGAGGTGAAATTCTATCCATACCTACATGTTTTCTCATACATTGAGGAAGTCTTGGCTAGTCAGATTTGGTTAGAAGTGATAGTATACTACATACCATATTCTAGATTTGGCTATTTTGGCTAAAAGTGGTAGTATATTACAAACCATATTCTAGATTTGGCTAGAAGTGGTAGTATATTATATACCATATTCTAGATTTGGCTAGAAGTGGTAGTATATTACATACCATATTCCAGATTTGGCTAGAAGTGGTAGTATATTACATACCATATTCCAGATTTGGCTAGAAGTGGTAGTATATTACATACCATAATCCAGATTTGGCTAGAAGTGGTAGAATATTACATACCACATTCTAGATTTGGCTAGAAGTGGTAGTATATTACATACCATATTCTAGCATGCAATATTACATACCATATTCTAGCATGCACTATTACCCACCTACAACTTCTCCAACACCATCTTCATGATCTAATACCATGATGTATGTGTATACGTCGTCTTGCGATTTTGTGATGCGTTTATACCTCGCGATTTTTAAAGTTTGTTGATCAACAACAAATGTTTAATAATGCGAATACTGACCCCTGGTCAGACCAATACTCATTATACAACCTGATGGTGATGTGAATAAGAATAGGATGGAAATTAAACATTAAGGATGAATCATTTTAGCTTAGCATCTACATTTAGTGTTTTACGACTTCACCATATTCTAGCATGCACTATTACCCACTTACAACTTACAACACTATCTCCATGATCTAATACCATCACCAATACTTTACGTTTCGACCATTGGTAATAAATTGTAATGAGTTGCAAGCTCCAAACTAAATAGGATATTTACTTGACACAAATAAGATCAACTCCATAAGAAAATAGAAGATTAATTTTATTGTAATAAAAAACATTTTTAGAAAAATGATAAATTCTTTCATTATAACAGTCATTTACTATATACATAACACTTGAATACAAATTTAAAATTACTTATTATATATAATAGAAATGAGGTGCAGTAACTAATATATTATGAAAATTACGTTTTCAGTCGATGAGAGATGTTTACAATACAATGATCTCATACACTAAATTGATTTCCTAATCTAAAAGAACCTGTAACAGCATATTGAACTAAATGATCACTTGAGCACCAGATAAATAACGCTAAATTATAATTATTCAACATTTATACTCTTCCACTTTACTAATATTAATTGTGCATTTTCTGTATCATGATTTAGTGAAAACTTGTATAAAAATATAAGAAAAATTGAGTTGTATTCTATCAATGGAATAATTGTTCAATTCTACGATGATTTTAAACAGCACCCACCATACAAATAAATAGCATCTCAGTTATTAAAATACATCATAATATTTTCCAGCTCTAGAATAAGTGAGGTGTGTTGATACTACCCAGATTTAATAAAGTTCAATGTCATGCAGTCTATAATTTTCAAAAGCAACCAACTATCTACACAGATAACCCACAGCAGAATACGGAGATAATGTTCACTTTTGAATTAAGTACATACGCTGTTGAGTAGACGAATACATGGGAATCAAGTTTTTCCTGAATGACAGATGTAATTAGGTGATCTTCAGTGCTTCAACTTGATATTTATTCTGTGATAAGCATTGCTCAAGACGCCTCTAAGGTTCCAAATGTTTTTGAAGCTCTCTGGCTGGGTGTTGTATGATGAATCTACTGCTTTAGCCCATAACTCCATCTGAAAATTAATTCAACTCAATTGAATTATAGATTTTACTTGAGGATGAAAAAACATGCTTATGGAAATCCAGTAAAAAAAAATAGTAGAAATTCATATTTTCCTTACTAGCTATTAATCTGTTGTCAATATTTGCAGAGAAGAAGTCATTCAGAATATTATATGGCATTAATTAGAATTTCGTTCAATTAATTATTATCATTATTAATGCGTGAACTGTGAATTTAATGATATTCATAAACTGCCAGATATTTCGATTATTCCATCGGGATGAGTAAATTTTAAAAAGAGATTTCCTAAAAAGAGAGTACTCTTGCAGAAAATTGCAAATTTACAGCAGAAAATTGGATTTATCAAAACATTCAATCAATAAAGTTTAATTAGTTTTTGAACAAAATGAAACTCAGCAAAGGATAAATGCGAAATAACTAAAGACAAAAAATATCCAACCATTTTCACTTTCTGTGGTAATCAAATTGTCGAAATTCAACCGAGAGAAAAAAGAACATGGATTCGCAACAAGTAATAGAAGTTAACTCTCCTCACAGCGTAAGGAATTCCTATTGCAACTCTGTACTCCTGGGTGAGAAAAGAACTTCGCCATTACATTAGATGTTCTAACATTCATTGGTATGTGTAATGCAGTATTGGTATTGCAATTATTACCAATGCAGTATAAATAATCCATTTCAGAAACTCTCTACGTTATTGGATAGATGTGAAGAATGTGAACATCCATTGATAAGTATAATATTAATTACAAATACATACCAAACAATCTATCACAGAATCTCTCTACGTTATTGGATACATGTATAGCATTCAAGACAAATATCATGTCTTACCTGTTTTTGTCCCTTGCGAACAGGAATCTCGACCTGCCATAAGGACCAAGCCCAGTGGTGAGGCGGCTTATTCTTCTCTGGATTGATCAAGTCAGCCACATACCACGTCTGACCACCATCAGGAGTTACATCCACTCTTACAATTTTATTGCCGCCACCAGAGCTAGCGTAACCTACGAAAAATTAGAGAAAAAATTTTTTACACGAATTTCATTGTCTCAGAGACTAACCATCAATTTTCAGTTTACTTGTTGATAAAAAAATCTATATAAATTCAGTAAACCTATATTATTTGATAATATTTCTCATGAGATAATATCATACAATATTTTAAAAATTATGAGGGCCTACCTCACAAAATTTTATGTCCAAGTCCAATATTACAGTAAAAACGGGAGGAAGACATTTTTACAGAATAGAGGAAGATATTTCCATACTGTACGCCTTACTACACAGTATGTCCAGGTCCAGTATTTGTCTACCTTTATTCCTGTAGTACAGGACCACCAAATTACTATTAAAAAACCCTGTTTCATGAAAAATACACACCTAGAAGCAAAATATATGCTCAAAGGAGAGTTTTAAAAAAATTAATTTTTGTCAGATATTATGAAAAAAATATTTTACCTGAAAGAAGAATTATGCAACACTTATTTTTATAAGTAGGCCTATTAGGCTAATATGAATGTGGTATAGAACAGATAGTTCAATGTTTTTCAACGTCAATATAAAATCCGTAGTGGAAAATTTTTTTTAATGTTTTAGAATTGCTCCATAATGAAATAAAACACAGAATATTGTATATTACAGCTAGATGTGTTTATTTTCACAGCATTTTGGTTTCGATGATCGTGGAAATATCCTGTGTTGAAGGTTGAATCGAAACTCTCAAGTTTTGAACTGAGAGTTTCGATGAGGACTGGTGAAATCATGGCATCATCTTCAGTGAGTTGGAGGTTGAGTCTCAAACTTGAAAGTTCTAATTAAAGCTTCAAAAATGGTGCCATACGCTAAAAACTTGAAACTCAAGTTTTGTGTAAATGAAACTTTCTAGTAGAAATAGACAATTTTTTGTGTTTGTATTCCCCAGGCTGACGAGGACCTATGATAGCTTTCTGACACAGACTATTAGATATTTCAATAGTTTGTCCAGGAAACTAAAAGACGAACAAAATGCAAGATTCTATGCAACTGTGAGGAATACACTTCTGGAAAGGCCACTCAACTCGATTCGGGGTGTTCAAGCCTCTTCGTCATGATGTTGTAACCCCTCCCCAACACGAATAACCATACACAGGTTCTATTTTTATGGAATCATAAGACACTGCCTATCTGGAAACCCCAATCCGTGGCAACGACCTCAAGTATCAAGTATTTAATTGTAAAAAGTATAATTTTCTAATGGATTTTTGTGAAGAGGCCCTAACGGTGGTTCCAACCCAACTTATGTCCGTGTTACACAATGGATCTACTCGGGTCACCCATGGAAACGTAGTCTTAACCATGAGCTATACATCAACTACACAATGCATTATCTGAATCTAGTTCGACTAAATGAATGCAGGCCTACCTTTGACAGTGATTTTTCCATTTTTGACTAGCACTACTTCATTTTCGGATGGTTCACAGATGGCAGATGTGACAGGCAGTTGTTGTATAGCTGGCGATTTTGTGAAGTCGACGGTGTCCCAATCCGTGCTGGGGCTGAAACCTTTGTAGTCATTCTGCTGCCAATGCGACGAACTTTCTTCCTCACTCACATAGACAGCTCCTGGTAAAAGAAAAGTTTGTTAATTTCCACAAATATGTACCTAGTGAACATGTTTCTCTTTAATAATCAATTTCAATGTAAGTGCTCTATGTTTAATAATAAGTTTAATATGTAATAATAAGATCAATAATCATAAGTTTAATAAATAATAATAAGCTTACAATGTAAGACCTCTGTCACAAACAAATATTAACAATTTCTCAAGTACTAGCATACTTAATTTTGAACTCTCCATTTCAATTCAATTCTCAATATTGCATTGCATCAATAAGTAATTGATCTGTTAATAAATGAAATAAGTTTATGATCAATGTAATAAGGTACTGATCAATGATAATCAATGGATAAGTTAATAATGTAAGTTAATCCGCATTCGAGTCCTGGGACCTGTTTCATGAAACCACAAAAAGTTAGACGTTTTACGCCACAAAAGCTGAGAAGTCAATGCTTGTAAAACAGACAATGGCGAACTTACACTGAAAGTTCAGGGTTAGGTTATGTCCAACATTGCTTGTTCAATAATATAATATAATTTACAAATAAAAATTATAATTACTTATACAATTTACACTCGAAAAGGTCACAAGTAGATCATCGATTTTAAATCTGAAATTAATTTTTACAGACAAATCGAATTAACAATAAACAATTGAAAATATTCACAAGCATTTGAAAACATTGGAAAATTATTACTATGAGTTACAGCAGCTGACCTGTTTGTTTAGTGTGAGTTCGCCATTTTCCTGTTCTCACAATACCTCTGAAATTTTATGGAACAGCTTAAATTGTAAACATATTATGTAAAAGAACAATGAATACAAGTGATGAAAAACAATAATTCTCTTTGTGTACAATCAATAACAAATCTAATTATAGTTTTCAATCGATACTATAGTATTTCATGTTGGCCCTATTTGATGTGTGAGAGTTACAACAGAGTGTACAAGAGATTGATGACTAATTGAAGTGGAAGAAGTCGGGAAGTGGGTTAATGAGGTGAAATTCCTGACAGAATAGGAATCGAACCCAAGACCAGAACAGCTATAGAAGACTGGAGTTGCGGCTCTACAAGAATAAATCAAATTTAAAGTATCATCTAATATTAAATTATTCATTCTAATATTAAATTTTTATTACACTTCACTACCAACATACAATCATTCTATTTCAAATGTCAGAAACAAAATTTGTCTACTTACTGACTGGAGCGCTTTCGAGTCTCATGAACTCATTGTCAACAGTGATGAACGGTAGAGAAGGTCAACCAAAAGTGTATAACTCTCATTCCGTAAATGGATCAAGAAATCACTATCTCTAACATTACACTATTCATTTAAATTATTAATTAGGATATTCATTTAATATTCCTCTGTTTATTTCATTCTCTATATCTATATGACCGTAAAGTATTGAATTCTATATTATAAGCATACCTAACCACTTGACATTACGAGCACCGACTACCCCGGGTACAACAGCACGCAGAGGATACCCATGGTCCCTACTCAGCGGAGCGCCATTCATTTCGTAAGCCAATAGAACGTCTCCTTTTGGATCCATGGCCTTTTCAATCGGTATGGATGCAGCATAGGGCACATTAGCTGGATCTGTATCAAGGCCTTCGAACTGTATGGATGGAGAAAAAATAGAATATTGAAAGCTATTAATTATAGGGATTATACAAAGTGATCATATCTTTATGAAAGTTACATCAGATGATCATGATCATTATTATGATATAAGTTAACACTATTGATAAGAATTTACGACATGCAGTCCTTGCGCTCCAGTCCAGTGAGTAAAAATCATGTTATTCCAATAGAATATGACTGCATGTCGTACATTCTAATGTTGAATCAATAGTGTTAACTTCGCAATTCGTTATGGATCCCAAAACTCAATGATTAAAGTGTCAAAAAAATTTCAATGAGGCTACCTGACTACTGTTTCCTTTTTGTATTTTTTTCTGGAAATGGTATGTGAATAAATTAATTTAATTAAATAATCACCATTCATCTTCGTATGAAGATGAAGTCACAACTTATCTTTGAAGTTGGAAATCGATTGGCACGAGTAAGAAATGTAAAATAGCAGAGTATTCATTAAAAAATAACACATTTATTCTTCTCAACGCATCTCAAAGTTGATAAGTATTGATGGCTTGAGGATTAATATCAAATAATTACTCTTGTTTCAGGTTATTAGCAACTAATGCGACTAATATTCTGTTTTAGAACTTCATGTTCTAATTTTTTAAACTAGTGCTAGATGTTGGTCATCCACAGCTATCAATCATACAATCACTGCTCACTTAAATTTTGTCTGGTTATTTATAAAGACGCAAAATCATAGACATAAATCTATTCTACATAAATCTAATTCATAGATCTATACAGTTAAGATTATATTTTTTACTTCTCGGCTTTGAGAACAACTGAGTCGATAATGTTATTATGATTACATCAATATTATCAATTTGAAGGAGATAAGTTTTGTAGTAAACATGTAATCTTCACAACAAATCAGTAAATAATAAAAGTATTTCTATAACAACCTGAAACTAATAAAATGACTAGGAAATGAAATTTCCTTTTCCTAACATATGATTGGTTGGAAAATTATCTTAGTCTAAATAAAAAAGTTATTAGTAAGCTACCTGGACATGCTGTGCCTTTATCTCATCGTCTTTCAACCCTGCGGCCTTGAGTACATCATAGAGTCTAGCACCAGAGAAAGTGGCATTTCCGATAGCAGCAGTGCCCCAATCTAAGCCCTTCACTTTCTTTATCTGCACAAACATAATCAAGAATATTATTTCATGAACAGATATAATCTTATATAGGTTGCAAAAATGTTAATTGATGTCATAGATCACTAGTTTGAAGCCTCATAAATTATATTTTTAAGCTCCCGGCCGAAATCTTACTTTAAATTTTTCATTAAATTGAGCACAATACATTGTATCGACCAAGTGACTCTACATTGATTAATTTCATATTTGAATCACTTCAACATCAGAATGAAATAACACTATTTTGTCTGTTATTAGTAGCACTTTTATTAGTATTAAGTAGTTATTGGTAGCACTGTTATTAGTATTAGTTCTTTTTTTATCGTATGACTTTTTATCGGTGGGGAGACCCTTACGGGTAGGTTCCACCTCGCCTAATTGCACAATTTTTAGTAGTTCTGTTATTAGTATTACTGTAAAGACACCTTTTTTGGTGATTGAATTAAAAAAGAAAACTGTATTTTCAACACTATACTCTAATATTTTGAAAAAAAAAAAACTATAATATTGGAGTAGGGATAAACAAATATTGATACTGAAATAAGTTTTAAGTGAAATATATAAAAAAACAATAACAAGAGTCACTGAGTATGAGAAAGTAACACTGGAAGTCACTGCCGAGTTACCAAGTTATCAGTAGATCAATGGGTTTGGACAAACATAGAGTCGATAAAAAATATGAAAAGCACGCTAAACGTATCAGGAAATTGATATTGATAGATAAGACAGGGTGTCACCATTAGAATGACGAAGAAGAGGTATGGAACAACTATGAAGTGTTTGATCAACAACTTAATCCAGACTTTCACTAATTTCAACTGGATTAATAATAATGAATTATGTGTAAACGAGTATATTCATCATTTCATCTCAAACTCAAAATTTATAGGATAAGACAATTTTACAAAATAAAGCTACCTTTGACATTTCAGAGCGACGATTACCAGCACACTGGATTGAAGTAGTTACAGTGTGCTTTGGAAACTTCTTTATTTGATCCATCGACAATTCAATAGGTTTCAAACCCACTCCTTCGATAGTTAACCTCCATTCATTGATGTCCACTAGTGGAACTGGCAAATGATTTCGAACATAGAATAACTCCCTGGAAAATCCATAATCAAAAAATAGAAAATATATTCCGCTTTTCAACAGATACAGACATAAAATGGAACACTACAGAATATTCTTTATGTGTTTTGTAAAGACTCAATAATGTTGTAGAAAAATGCACTATTTTCGATCAACTCCTAAGGGATTTGAAAATGATATTTTTTGTGAGGGTAGTGCCCACATGAGCTCTAGGCTTGTGCGTGGGTAATTTAGAGATAGTTTGGTGAGTAATTTTCTTCTGATTTTTTAATCACGAGAAAAACCTATACATTAGTAACATTAGTGAAAATTTAACCTGATTTTGGTCAAAATTGCCAAAAATCGGGAATCAGTTTTTTGGGCTAAGCCTGTTGTTTCTCTTCTAAATCACATTATGATGGTTTGTATAACCTGAAATACTAGTATCCTGAACATCAATCAAGCTTTAAATGATTGAATTTTCAATGAGACGTGTGTGAGAAGAAGGATACTGTGTACTGTAATTATCAGGGTTCAATGGACCCATCGTTTATTAAAGTACTAGAAATCGGAGTTCTATTGAAAAATAAGCTTACACAGGTGTAATGTAGCTATCGGCAAGGAGAGATGGTGGTGGTTCTGCGTTGAATGGTTTCTGTGAGTTGATTTTCAGAGAAGGATGTCTTTTAGGCTCTAATCCATAAGGATCTTCCAGATCACGAGTACTTTCCATTGAGTCTTCCATTGATAAATTTCCTGAAATAGAATTAATACTTCTGGTGAATGAATAGGCATTCATTTAAACAGGATAATTAAAAACTATCAACTAATTATAGGCTACAGCTCATATATGGGAGCCAGCAGACTCTGGACTCACCTATCCTATAACTTTCGAGCATTGCAAGAATTTCAGGTTGATTGTGAACGCCATACATCAACCAGAAGGGTTCCACAGATCCTCCGGCTGCCATCATGATCTTATCGCCACCAGGATGTTCATCGATGAAGGGAGTAATGTTGTACACGCCTTGTTTGTAGGTCACCCAGATCTCATCTTTATGCGAGCAATGCTGACCTACATCTTGCAGAGAGTATAGTGGCAGCCCTGGTACTGGTTCACCAGCTTTCACATCCTTTGAATTTTGTGATGCAGCAAACAGATTGGTCTTTTCACCTTCACAGATAAAAAACAATTAATTAGCAGAATTAATAAGCCTGTTGTTTTACCACATTTCAAAGTAGTTTTCAATTAATGAATGTATAAGAAAGCCACAGTGCATACAAAGCTTTTAGTTACACATACATGAAAATCATATCACCTTCACCTTGAATATTATATCACAGAAAACACAATGAATGAAATAAGTGCACGCATACGAAATACAGTGCATACGAAGCAAAATCTGCATTAAAAATACACATTTTCTATACTAGATTCAACTAATTTCCTTAGAACTCAAACCCAAAATTCTTATAATTATTCAAGAAACTTACTACACAAAAGTATACTACGCGCTGTACTACAGCCAATAGTTTACAATCAATATGCCACATCTTAGTAACGGTACCATATCTATGCATGATACAAGACTTCAGTATCTAGTTACTCCTTGTTCGCTGAAGATGGGGCTAAGCGCCTCGAAACGCGCCCGACAAGATCAACAAAGAGTACAGTTGCAAGTGTGGAAGTTTAATACTCTCAAATTTCATAAATTGGCAATATAATTCAATTAATAAAAAAAGCGAAAAAATATATATACGAGTAAGTTTCACCAATAACCAAAGAGAAAATCAAAAGCGAATATGCGATTATTAATATTCTTAGCAATTACTATAGTCATTCCTCAATATAAATAAAAAATATTACATATTGTTACATATTTTCCAATTCAAACTGAGTTCACAATCACACTAAGATATTGCTTTCAGGCGACATTTCACATCTGAGTTCCCTGTTGTAATCAGTTGCAATTTTTGATGTATTACAATCCATTCCAATGTATCAGTTCTTTGCAATTCGTGATGAAACTTGGTTTCCAATGAGCAATGTTAACTTACTGTTTACAATGTAACTAATTGTCTTTTCAACTCTGAATTTACAATTATTGACATTATTCTCCAATCTATCAAAAAGGTTTTCTCTACAATATAGAGTCCAACTCGGAGAGACTTAACTGAGGAGTACAAACGTTTTGGATTCCAGAGATAGTAGGATTTTTTCAATACTTGAAATAATCATTTAAATAAAACAAAATTTAACAATTCTAATTTGGTGAGTATTTGAAATACTGTTTCGTCATATTATACATGCTGTTATTGTTATATTTATACAAATAATAATTCTCACAGTGTCACTGATTTTTGTAGAAAATTGAAATAAAGGTTTCTGAGATCGAGAAAAGCCATTTCCATATTAATTACACACAGAGACAATGCATTGTTTTCAAAGTCTCATATTCAACAATGGAAAGCTAAAGCCTTGAAAATCCTCGCAATAGATCGCTGTTAAGACTTATATAATAAAACAGTAGAATATAATAATAGAAAACAGGAAAATAATTCCTTCAAATTAGTTTACCATAGCAGTTATAAATGTGAAATTTTGATAATTATTAGGAATGCCGAAGTTTTGTTGATAGTAATATAAATAACAAAAATTGATTTATTAGGGAGTTAAGTACTTTGACCTTACAACTTTTATTCATTGATATCTTAGATAGGCTGGTTTGAAAGCGATTGGCTGTAATTGAATAGAAGACTGTAGAAATTGAAAAGAAGTACGTAGAAAACTGTAAATATATTGAAAGCGATTAATTGGTGGATAGAAGTAAGAGACAGAAAATATAAATTTGGATACCTCTTGCGGCTATATACGGCAAGAGATGCGGTTCTCATCAAGGAATAATAAAAGTCTTACATTCAGATACTTTCTCGTTTGGAATACTTACGTTGTTTCGAGTAATAGATGCCAAGACTTATACCGATTCCTAGTCCCAGAACACTTAGTGATCCCATAACGTTTTGTCTGTGAGACGTTTCCTCGGTATTCCATTTCTTTGATGAGAAAAAACGATCATTTTTATCATTAACATTATCAAAACTATCTGTGAGAACACAAGTCCTCAGGCTCTGCAACAACCTCCTGTTATGTGGAGATCTGGAAATGAAGGAAAAATTGGGGAATCGTTATTAGAAAATACTAAATTTATTTACTAATAATATTTCAGTATATGAATTCTGAAATATTATTAGAAAAAAAGATATGTTCGTAAGTTATGGTTTTTTATTGGTGGAGAGACCCGTACGAGTAGGTTCCATCTCGCCCTATTTTTGTGTAGGACACCCATCCAGGAGCAGTCTTGAGTGCTCGTATTAGTAAAATACTAAGAAAATATTGATATTTTATACTTGTTAATAACACATCAACTCTATTTGTATGTTATAAGTTAACTTAATTTGTTTCGTTTTTTAATTTTTTTGTAACATGTAGAAACTTAGTAGAGTAACTACTGTAGTTGGGAAGTATTGAAGTGACACTTATTTCATGATAAAAGTTTTATTTTCCCTAACTCTCACCTTGGGATTCGACTAAGTTCATGGAGTGGTTGAAGGTAGTTTTCATAACTTACAATTTTTTCTAAAGTTTGACACGCCATAAAAAAGGCTAAATTGACCAATAGTCTATAATTATACCGGCGCACTCTGTATCTTGGTCATTTTAAAGATATCAACTCAAATTTTTATTAAATGAAACAAGAAACAAAAACAAGGCGCGCTAGTACAATTTCAACCGTATAACACCACTATCAATATTTGTAATAACACTTTCAAATATTGATCTGTAACTAAACTCTCCATTATAGTGGAGACATATTTATAGTGGAGTTGAATCAAATGTTAAAAGTTCCCAGTATCCCTGACTTCAACTGGCGCAAAAAATGCCGAGATCCAAATACCCACAGACCCATTCAATACATCACCCACAATTATTGAACTTCCCAAACTTTACTTTTGCACCACTTTCCCTGGATTGACCAACGTTCTTAATAGAGTATAAGTTAATTTATGTAATTATAAATCTGTGCTTACCTGAACAGAACTGTTCCAAGCATTTGAGAAGCAATTTATTTACCGGCTCAGTGATAAAAATAAATTGATAATGACTGATTTTGGCGAATAAACAAATACGGTAATTGAACTCTTGTCATTCCCTCAAACAAACTGAATTAAAAATCTATCACTGAAGACAAACCCTTCGTTGGAATATTCTCACACGCTTAAATACCGTGAACAAAACGTGTCTTGTTTATAAAATGAAACTTATCATAACATAACTGAACTCTTCACTCTCTTCACACAAAACAGCCAAATTCATGTTGTATTCAAGGTTATGTTTTTCATCAATGCATCAGCTGATTTTTCATACTATCGATATTTTAATATCGATATCTTTTTGTTTTGTTTTTGAAGATTTCATGTTTCAAGTAGAAGTAGGGTTAGAATTAAGAAATACAATCATGCAAATTCGGCTTTATTTTTAATTAATTATTGGTTACGATCGTATTTTTGAAAATTGGAAACTTTGATAGCTTGAATCCTCATTCGCCGCTGAAGTCTGTTGACAATAGTCTTGTAAGTGACTGACAGCATTCTTACCCAAAGTAACGGTACTTATCAATGTTTGCCACGGAATCCACATTTCGTACAATTTATTTGGAATTCTGTGCATATTGATTTGTCGTATATAAGTAAACTTGTTATAAACTCTTGATCTCAAAAACTAACTTTGCGAAAACCACATTGCAGTGTTTCAAGAACGTCGAGATAATGTAATTGTAGGTAATGATTACAGTGCTACTAGTATTGAATGTTATGATCATTCAGCCGAGTCTGCTTTCTGTATAATTCAATCTATTAATAGGAAAAAATATAACGGAATTCAGTTCTCAACTCTTTCAAACGTAAATATCTGAAGAATGAACAAGCAAACGAAGGAAAAATCAAATTCTGAATTGCCAAAAGCGAAATCAAGGTAAGTTGTTAAACGTAGCCTAATATAATTGTTTTATGATTGCAGACTAGTTGAACTAATTAATTGTGTTGAGACTATTATTATTCAAGAAGGAGAAGAATAATTCCATAGGCTCAATAATACCCAGAGCCCATAAGTAGGCTACTAAAATCTATTATTACAATAAGTAATAACATTATTGGAACAACTGAGGACCTTCGTGTCGCAGTGACTTTTCTCCAAAATAATGCCTAGTTTTTCATCTTATTGAGGCTAGCCATAAAAACGTGTTAGCATCGACAAAAAGTGTAAAATTTAATAAAAACCGAAGATTCCTCCGTTGAATGCATCAGGCTTTCCTCTGTAGTTTTATGTTATGATTTCATTATTCATTTGCAACTTGCTACCCTATATTTTTCATCAGAGGGGAGGGGGTTAAATTCAATACCGGAGGTCCTATGCTTTTAACTGTAATGTACAATGTGTAAGATCACTTATTCATAATTAACTTATTATTTAGTTTATATTTAAGTTTCAATAAAACGTATAATTTACTTATTTCAGAATGCACGAGCATTGGTGGAAAGTATTTCTTGGGATTGTTGTATTGTCTGCTTGGACCAGGTTCTACAAAGTGACTGAACCGGATCATGTTTGGTAAGTTGTGATTTTGTATTATATTTCTTAATCACTACTTTCTGAGATATTCAAGACATCAGCGTGACATGACATCACATCAACTAGATATTCATGTGACAAGAAATCAGCTCTGGATAAATGTAGCTGAGCTAGGATAAACCCAGTACCGATAACAATGAATTGTAAAATTGGAATACCTACAAAAAAATAACTTATTTTTCAAGTTGTAATATAAAATATATATTATGCTGAATATATCAATTAAGTTGTATCACAATATGAATATGGACTAAAATGATTGAATACTAAATCATTCAATATTATAGTTACCTCATAATTAAAATAATTATAATGAGCGTTTTTTCATTTCCAGTTGGGATGAAACACATTTCGGGAAAATGGCTAGCTGGTATATTAATAGGACATTTTTCTTTGATGTTCATCCTCCTCTTGGCAAGGTAAGTTGCAAATAGCATTTTTTTGGAAACAATTAGGCCTATGTCATATATTCTTAAAGGGTACACTTATGTCAAAAGAGATGCAGGTGCAGGTCGATGAGACCGCAAGGAGAATAAACGCCTTGTTTCTAATGTGCACTCTTATAACAAAGCAGGTTGATGTGTGGGTTTAGATGGAGGTTTAGCACGATGCTTTTGAATAACAAACTTGTTTGATTTTACATCGATGCCTGGCGCGATGCTTCTTCGTGATTGGCCCGTTAAAGGCCACGCATTCCGTCACACTGATCACTTCATTCTGTGAACTGGTGTTTTGGGAGAAAAGTATCGCGATAGACCTCCTTCGTCATACGATATTCACCCTCACCTACATCTACAGCTGCACCTTCACCTTTTTCGGCATAATTGTACCCTTAATAATCAATGATTCTTCAGGAACTAATTCATTCAAGTATCAACATGATATATCTATTAATGTATTAATTGTTAGAAAAAGTGAAAGCCGCTTGGAAGTCAGATATAGGGGATCACATCTCTTGTTTACTGATGCCTTAGTAGTGGTCGTAGTAATTTCAATTTTTGCTCCATCGCATTGCAGCCTTGTATAAATTATTGATAACTAAATAGGTATTGACAAACTTCTTAAACAACTCGTCTTATCTTTGGTCTCATCACACATGTACAAATATTAGATTCATCAGAGAAGTGTCACAATATAAATAGATTATTTTTTATAATCCTCTTCATACATAATTCTCAATATTTAATTCCATTGGTATAACTTTGTTTTGAAGTTACATCGCTTCAGTCTTGATTATAACGACATTGACAGTATGTGGCTCGATTTTCCAAGAACTGTGAATTATTCAACTATTCAAGAACTGTATGTATTTGAGACTTACATTCGTATTCAAAGCATATACTTTTCATTGCTTTAATAATTATTATTGGTTTTTTAATATTTTCAGATGTTGATTGCACTGTCTGGCTATACATCTGGCTACGATGGAAGTTTCCCTTTTGAAAAACCGGGCGATAAGTACGAGAACGTGAACTACGTTGGAATGAGATTGGTCAGTCATCATCATCAACTAAAGTAGCAGCCACTAAAAAAGGCGACTGAGAAATTTTGCGCTGTTGTCAGATATCGAACCGGTAAATCGAGGGAATATCGAAATTTGCTTGCTCTTGATCACAAATTGACAACGCTATGCTTTCAGCGTTGCCTATTTTGAGCGTCCAAGTCGATTCCCCTGCATAATTGGAATAGTCAGCTGGCAAGACTTGACAACAGCTCAAAATTTCTCAGCCGCCTTATTTCGTGGTCCCCAATATTGTTCACTTCACTGTTCAAATGTTTTTATCACTGCTTGTTTTTTGATCATACTAGGAAAGAGTTCTAAGTGTGGATTAGATAAAGCATGTTGATTTAAATTTATAGTGTAAAGATCTGAAATTCTACTTCCAAGTAATAATCTTTGCCGCTTAACATGCAATAGAATATTAATCACCAACACTCGATGTATTCATGAATCAAATAAAATGTGTAATTAACGTTCTATTATGGAATGCAACACTTTGAAATTTAAAAAATACTCAAATTATATATGACTTGTATAGTAAGATGGTAATTTTCTTTCAGTTCTGTACATTTTTGGGAGCTTGCATTCCACCTATGGCATTCCTTACAGTCTGGGAAATGACATATTCCTTGCAAGCAGCAGTATTGTCTTCACTTTTCATCTTGTGTGGTAAGTACTCAAAACGTAATTCTACTCATTTACTTTGCAAAAATACGGCTTGTACCTAACGTTTTTTTAAAACATCATTATGTTTACTAAAACATCGCTCTTCATTTTTAGTTTTTCAACATCACACATTGTAAGTTGTTCTCGTTTAAATATCTATTAGATTATAATTTTATTTTCACTTTCAGATGTTGGAATTTTGACTCTTACGCAATACATACTACTTGATCCAATTCTTCTATTTTTCGTGATGGGAACAAATTTGGGAGTGGTCAAAGTTCATGCTTGTCGGAATGAGTAAGTAAATTAAAAATAGTTACTTTTCAAAATCAATAAAAGCTCAGTTCTGTTGACTGGCCTGCATGTCAAATTGTGATATCTTTTGTGGTCAATTAAATATTCTATTCTATTCTATACTGCTCCACATTCCAATGATAATATTCACCATATAGACAGTAGGTATTTAAAAGTTATTATTCTAGTTTACATTACACTGGTTTCCAACAGACCAAACTGATTTCAATCTTTAATCTTATTAATATAAGATTGACTTTGACTTTACAATCGTAATGACTACAGATTCCTTCAATTTGACGCTTGGCTTTAGATAGGTAGATAGAGAGATATTATTTCTTTGCCATCGTACTCTACGGTCGTCAGCAACGTCAAGAAATTATATCTATCCATGCCAAGCGTCAAATTAAATTATTCTGATAATCACATTCATCGGATTACAGTTGAGAACAATCAAAATAAATTCAATCACTTCCCAATATTTATTTTCTCACTTTGGCAAAATCATAATGTTGTCTTAGCATATTGTTCGATTCATCCCCAAACAAATTATTTTGCCATCCAATATTCTCACCTTGAAATTCCAGTTTTGATGTATTCTGATTCCTACCTTGAAATAAGTCATTTATATCTATTATTTTCCTCTAGTATATTGTGTAATGTAAAAATTAAATTTGATTTTGAATTAATTTTTTTTTATAAATTTTGGTAATATCATTTCAGACCTTTCTCTCTTAAATGGTGGACTTGGCTTGTTATCACTGGTGTGATGCTCTCTTGTGCAGTAAGCGTCAAGTTTGTCGGCTTATTCGTTGTCATGTTGGCAGGACTTAGAACACTGGAAGAACTCTGGGACATTCTGGGAGATCTTTCAAAACCTGTGGTAATCTACATTCCTTTTAACTCTTGAACTGAACTAGACGCTAATTCGGATTACGGCCATAAATTTTTTTCGTATTTTCCTATTTCATGTCTGCCAAAGGTATTTGTTGATTCGTAAATTGTCATTCCACAATTAAGTAGAGTATTTTCCTCGTGGCTCAGATCAAATCAATCCACCACAGCATTCAATTTAATTCTTGCGAAAAGCATCTCTCAAGTTTGACATATATATATATTCTGTTTTTGACAAATGTTATGAAGCAAAATATTTTATAACAAAAATTTACAGTTGAGCTTATACGTGAATGATCTTTGGTTCAATGGCATTCTGTTAGTGATGTATACACTTACATCTCAATTTTAAATAGAAGTATTCAAATTAGGCTTAGGACCTGGTCACATACGTGTGGGGTTTGATTTACTCCACTTCACTTCACTAGCAAAAGTATATCTATATACCATACGATATAGATATACTTTTGCGAGTAAGTAAAGTGAAGTAAATCAAACCCCACACGTATGTGACCAGGCCCACAGTCATTATGTAATTTAGCCTATTTCCACAATTTCTGTATCAATTTGTTTTTGGATTCTATAGAGTCAAGTGCTGTTATAATAATTGTGTCACTCTTAGCTTTCTATTGTCTAATTTGTTTAGGCTACCAGTTATTGTCTCCAATTGATTGTTTTCGTCATTTTCATTGCAGATCTATACCGCTTACCATTTTGTCGCCAGAGCGCTTTGCTTGATAGTATTGCCAGCTATTTTATATACAGCATTTTTCTACATTCACCTTAAAGTCTTGAGCAAAAGGTAGGTTCTACACTCTAATTGTTTAATTAGTGCCTATTAATCTTGAAGTAGTTGCACTTCAAAGTGTTATTGACGTGATTTGAAACAATAATATTGGATATAACTAGACTATGCGGCAGTATTTTCTTCAATGTAACTTGACTGGATAAAACCGCTAACTTTTTAAATAGGTTTTTTGTTCAAACATTTTCAGGGAAGCATGGATCTTCCTATATTTATCATTAACCTATCTGTCTTGTATTCGATAATGATTTCTTTTGAGTTTCTTTTCCAATCCCTCTTCTCATAATTCCCTGCTTTTGTATTTTTGAGCTCTGTGATTTCACATCGAGTGTCATAATCTTTTTTCTCTTTCTTCTCTTCTTTATCTTGATGATTGAAATCTCTTGTTTTCAATACTCTCCAAAAGTAATTTGATATTAGCTACTTCTATGTTTTTACATCCTTAATTTTTCTACGTTCTTTAATTATAAATTATATCTGTTTTCAGTGGAAATGGAGATGGATTTTATAGTTCAGCATTCCAGTCACAACTCGAAGGAAATTCGTTACACAATGCTAGTTTGCCGAAAGGTTTGTACTTTCATTTTTATTTTTAAATACAAAAACTGTCAAATTAAATATATCATCTCTCTATGGAAATTGGACATTGGCAAATGCCCAATGATTCCAAGTGCTTAACTAGATTCATTTTATACAATTCCCGATATTTCTAGAATGATATGGAATTCATATTCGAGTCGATTGTTGAGGGTTTTGAATGTCATATTCATGTTGATATTCTAAAGAACCGTAGTGAAGAAATACTTTTTATTTTAATTTTGCAGGTATTTTCTTGATGACTTTTCCTCAAATCTAATAATTTAAAGTCATTATTAACGCTTCAATCTTTGAATATAATTCATTCATTTCTTCATAAAACAATAATATACTGATTTATGCCCAATAACATGGGTATGGGGGTACTCTAGTAGCGAATTACTCAGATTTATGTGATTACTTCATGTATATTCAAGTCATTAGAGATTCAAACTCATTATTTTAACGATTATTCAACTTAGACAGTAATAATCAACCCAATACTAAACATCAATCTCTACTTAAATAACCAATACTAATTTCTTCATAAATTTCATGTTACAGACGTAGCATACGGAGCTATCGTGACTTTGAAGAATCATAGAACAGGGGGTGGCTACCTTCATTCGCATTGGCATTTATACCCTGAGGGAGTGGGGGCTCGTCAACAGCAGGTAAGAAGGATCTACCTTAGAAGTACTGTACCGTATACAAGTAGAAGTTACAATTAAAGAAGTTTTCTTCCACTCACAAAGAAGTTCAGAGATGTTCAATATGACCCCTCCAGACACTCGAGCAATATCAACCCAAAACCACCCTCAAACTCTTTCCACTCTCACCGTAGCATATCAGGCGTAACAGTTTGATAAGCTGCTGTTATTTCTTGTTTCAAATTATCAATATCCATCCACCATTGATGATTTGAAACAAGAAATAATAGCAGCCATCCAAACTGTTACGCCTGACATGCTACAGATAGTGTGGAACAAGTTTGAGGGAGGTTTTGGATTGATATTGATCGAGTGTCTGGAGGGGTCATATGGAACAACTCTGAACTTGTTTTCTTGAAATAACTTCTTTAAAAATATAAAATGAAGGTTCTATTATATTTCTTTCATTAAATACTAAGTTTTAAAGTTGTGGTATTCTTTTTGAATCACTCAGTATATTAATTCTATCATCTACTCGAATTTCACCAAAAACTTATCTTGAAGTGGAAGTAAAGTTACAACGTTAGTGGTTCACTGCATATTTAATGTGACAATATATTTTTTTTTTTGTTTTTTTGACTATTATGAGAAGAGGTTCTTTGTTTGTTTATAGATAACCACGTACACACACAAAGATGAAAACAACAAGTTCTTGATCAAGTACTATAATAAGGAGATAGATGTGAATGACACTGAGGTGGTGTTGTTACGGCACGGAGACTTGGTCAGATTGGAGCATGTCACCACTCATCGCAACTTGCATTCGCATAGAGAGCCCGCACCCATCAGCAAGAAACACTATCAAGTTACTGGTTATGGCGAGGTATGTAAACTAAACATTAGCTCAACTCAGCTTTTGGATACTATATTGTATTAATTGCGTGTTCGTTGTATGTCTTCATGTTGTCAAGTGAATTGTGTGAACCAGACAATAGATGTACTGCTAATGCCTTTTCATTAAAAGAGCTTTGCAAAACCAATGACAGCCACTGTCATTAAAACTTTTATTTCACTGAAATAAAACCAATTTAGATGAGGTTTGCGCTGAAAGAAAGGTTAGTGGTACCCTATGTGCAGGTTTCATTTATATTTTGGGGAAAAATACGTTTAACGGGTAAAAATGTAAAATAAACTCAGCTAGATTTCTGGGCGGAACCAGTGTGCTAGATAGAGTATTGAATAAGTTATCGACAAATTTGAACAAAGCTAACGGCGCTTTGCGCTTGCGCATTACAATTTATTATTTTACACAGTATAGACTACTCAATTTTCATTAATAAATCCTCTCACCTTAAATTCATTTTCCATTTTGTTTCTTCTCACTTGCACAAAAACTTTCAATGTACAGTATAAACATTATAATCTTTTTGTGCATTATCCTGATTCTTTACATTTTCCGATTTTCTCCTCATTTTCTATTCAGTAAATTTTTTATGATCTTCAACTCCAAGCCATGTCATTTTCGAGTAAAGCATTTCAAAAACTTTCAACTTTAAGTATTTGAGAAGCCTTTTTCTCAGTCCTAGAAAACTGTCCAAAACTTCCCAACCTGATGTAGAATATTTCTATTTCTATTGCGTCTATTCTCTTCAAAATGCATTAAAGAACTTGTTGAGAAACGTTTTAATCAACTTCTGGTTCTCTTGTTAACTGTCCTTAATAATTGTGTTTTTTTTTCAGAATGGCGTTGGTGATGCTAATGACGTTTGGAAAGTTCAAATAGTTGGCGGTCGAGAAGGTGATGTCGTTCATACGGTTACCAGCAAACTGAAGTTCATTCACGCCTTGCAACATTGCATTCTGACAACAAGTAACAAGCAGCTTCCCAAATGGTGAGTATCGTAATCATTCGTAGAAGACTTTGCTTCATTTTTGTAAACCTCTTTCAAAAAGTGAAGAAGAGCATTAGGGTCCACTTGAAAAAGAGTTCACTTGTGAATTGAACCAAATCATTCACAGATTATTGAGGTGTAGTTACTCAAAAGTTACTGGAAATTTAAAGAGTATTGCTTTCTTACACCAATTATTCAAATTACTGTTCCAATTTTATTGATTAACTCAATTAAAATAACATTAAATTTTGAAAAAAATGTATGTGAAGTTATATGTATTAGTTAAATTTAATAAATTTTAAAAGTGATATGCTATTTACTTTTTTTATGTAAATAATAATTTGTACAATACTCTATTTATATGAATAGTAATATTCCATAATAAAATTAGTACTGTTGATTATCTAACTCTGAAGCGCCTTTTATATTTTTAATGTCGATTTTCTAATTTTAAAATGGTTTCAAGAACTGGTACTTCTCTCTTGAACATTTTTGAATTATCTCTTCAACAATTCATTTTTAAGATTGTGACCTACCTTAATGTATTTCCAGGGCTTACGAGCAGCAAGAGGTTTCATGTAATCCAAATCTGAGGGATAAAAATGCCATCTGGAATGTCGAAGATAATGTTTTTGACAAATGTAAGTTTCACCATGAATCCTCAATTATTACATGAAGCTAATCCTTAACAATAGAAGTTGATTGATCAAAAAATTTATTGTGGTTTTTTAATTCTCATGTAACTAATAAAAGTTCTAATAACTCATCTCTCATCATCATCCTTTCCATTTCTCATGCACAAGCTAAGAGCTTATGTGGACATCGCCATAGCCAAAAAATTTTCATTTTTATTACATTATTGGCGGTGATGAACATCCATTTCCATCAATAAAATCATTATATTGGTAATATAGTGTCTTGATGAATACTCTAAGCAAACCTTGTTCAAATTTTGAGTTTGAATAATATGGTATTTGGTCAATAAGCATCGCAAATTTTTCCGTCTACTCTACTTCTTTCCTCTCCTAAAACTATAATCTTCCGGCTCAAATGTACATTTTCATCTCTCATCATCCTTCCCATTATCCACGCACAAGCTCATATGAGCACCACCCTCAGCAAAAACATGTTTATTTCTAGAAATGAATTTTGATTGGTGGCAAATTATTTTAACTTTCTAAATGATCTTGTACTACAGTGCCAATTGTGAGCTTCGATGTGTATGCGCCTGGATTCATTGAACGCTTCATTGAATCCCATGCAGTGATGTTTCAAGGCAACGCAGGTTTGAAACCCAAAGAAGGAGAGGTCACATCGAGACCATGGCAGTGGCCAATCAACTTTCGAGTAAGTCTCAAACAATATCAAATATGAACAGATATACAAGCAGATACTGGAAGTTTGATCTGCTATCATTTTACATAATTAAAATGTTGTATAGGTTTAGTATGATCACATCAGACTAGGTACAACTATAATTATTCTTCTATTGTCGGTGGTATGATATTGTAGTTTTAAATTTTGTTAGCATACAATTTGATCAACATGAGCATACTGCACTGTAGTATTGCTGATTCCACTCATCAACTTTTCATCAGTCGATTTCAGAAACCACAAAGAGATTTAACCCCTGTTTAAAAGTTTTATTGTTGATTGTAGATCGAATTCTGACTAACTTTCTTTGTTGATTTAAAATTATATTTTGATCGAAGTAGTACAACCGGGCCAATGTGTTCTACTCTTGCTTGTCCAATGAATTGAATTCTCAACTACTTCACATAAAACTATAAAATTATGTTTGGAAAACTTACAAACGTCCATGTTCTATACCTGTGTTCTATTATATGTTTATTATTATGTGTTGTATTATAACAATATAACTATAATATAGCAATGTGTATAATTAAGCTAATCCTTATTTATTATTCGATCTAATATAAGTGGTTTATACTTCCATAAAAATATAATTTTAAATCAACAAAGAAAGTTAGTGAGAATTCGATTTCCAATCCACAATAATTGAATGATAATCCTACTGATTAATTGACAATTAAGTGGGATCATTTTTGCATCAACACGTGTATTGTTTTGAAAAAAAAAATGTCAAGCGAGTGCAACCGTGATTAGATTTTTCGTGTTCTTCAAATTACTGTAATGGAATGAATCAAATCACTACAATTGATCCAATTCAACTAAATTATTACATTGTGGTTGTTAATCAAGACTGCTCTTATTTTCAGGGACAATTCTTTTCCGGTAATCCGTTCCGCATCTATTTGCTTGGAAATCCAGTGATTTGGTGGGCGAACTTGATACTTCTGTTGGTGTTCATTGTGACATTCCTGTTCACTGCAGTTCGTGAACAACGAGGTTACATGGATCCTGAACCTTTCAATGGTAAGTCACTCAATTTTATTTTTTCACAGAAGAGTATCTTTTTAAATTATTACATTAATCTTCTCACTAATTTTATAATATCTTGAAAAATTACAATCCAGTTCTCCCTTCATTGTTGCTGTTTATTGTTGTAGAACTATGAAAGACTCACAAACCATGTGCTCAACATTTTTTAGTTTCCAGCTCATCGGCATTCATGAAATATCCTCAAAAAGACAAAACTATCCACTACTTCTTTCTAAATTTACACTATCCAGAAGTGTAGTAATTGAGATTGAAATCCATTAAAGAATAATAGTTTTCCTGAAACTGAAGTTTCTGTCTATAATTATTATGAATAATCTATTTTCGTACCTATCAAATTTTCCACAAACATTTGATCTTCCATTTAATATCCAATCATATTCAGCTTGATTTAAAATTGAAGAATGTAAATGTTATTATTCAATTTTTTCGCTTTTCCAGATTTGAAAAAGAGACTCATTCACAGCTGTGGATGGTTGTTCGTTGGTTGGATTCTACATTATCTCCCATTTTGGGCAATGGGCAGAGTTCTCTACTTCCATCATTACTTTCCTGCTCTACTGTACAGCTCAATGATTTCAGGTATTTCTTATTTCTACCTATAATTCAAAATAATTTATGACAACTTAGAATATAACTGGCATCAGTTTCTATTGAGAACATTATTACTTGAAATTCGTGACATTTGTTGCGATTGGAGAAGCTGATTTTGTTCATTCTGATTTTTTTATTACATTCATTCATGACAGGTTTGTCTCTCAGGATCAACTCCTCGCTAAACTTAGGCATTCTCAATAATCAATTGCTTCTGTAATTGAAAATCCACTATTCCATTTATAAATCAACTATCAGGATCATAACTAAGGCATAACTGTATTAAATTGATTTTTTGGTAAATATCTTACTGATTTTGGAACTCGTTTATTTCATAATGTGTGTTGATGCAACCGAATATCATGGTTAAATAGCCTTAATCTACCTTGAGTAGTTCTCAAATTCTCAAATCTAAGCTGTAAATGGTTTCATGTGTTTAGAAGTTATCATGATGAATATGTTGCTGTTTTTGGCCATTGTTATTTTTTATATATTCTTTTAATAATACAGTAATAACTTATTTCTTATAATAAAAAAATATTTGAAATTAAAAAATTGGGTAGTTTAATTAATAACACTAAATAACTCCAAATGTTATTAATGGCATGTATGAAAATCTTTCTGTGAGTGAATCCCTATTCATAGTGATGAAAATGTTTTTATTGATTTCTATTCAATTGCTCTTTCTGGACTTTCGTATAGTTTTCTCTTTCTGAGCGATTCATATAGTTCTATTTAAATTTCTCTTACTATTTTATGTTTTAGGTATTCTTGTGACATTCTTTTTGGAATCAATCATTCACATACTACCTGAGAAGTATGGAAATCCGCTATTCCATTCAATGAACGGCATTGTTCTATCCGCCATAGCATACAGGTGAGAAGTCAAGTTGTATAATTATAGTAAGGCATAAATTGTTGTATTTAGGCATCTCAAATTGTATATTTGTTTTCATGGCAAATAAAGTTTTTATCTATCTATTATGAGATAGTGTGCTTTTGTAATCTTCTAAATTCTTGTGAAAACATAATTTATTATTGTCTATGAAAATCTAGTTTTTTACCATGATGTAAGTTGTGAACCTTTAAAAAGTAGACATACTGCAAAAAGTTTTTTACAACTCATCACGGCTGTTGTGAGGCCATCAGTTGAGTTGAAATCGTTTAGAAAAAGTTCACCACTGCAGTTTAAGTAGGTAGAGGTAGGTAGAATGTTGTAGTCACGAAGACTGATGTGAACCTAGCATGTTCATGTTTTATGGAAAGAAAAAGAAAAACAATGCTTTAAACGCATGTCTTACGTCAATCTACGTTTATTAAGATACAACTATGAGTAGATGCGATGTTATTCAGTCTTCAGGATAACTTTCTAATTTTCTGTTTGTTTTCGCAATTTTAAATACAATTATTCACTTAATGCTGATACTACATTACAGCAAGTACTCCATATTCACGCCAAACTGTATTACTAAGCTCATTTTGGAGCTCTTCTAAGAACTATATTAGAAATTGTTCCGCAATTTAGCGAGTTTCGGTTTGCATTCTAAAATGTCATCTCATCACAGTCATAGAAGATGTGGACATTCCGCATTGTGCAGGTTTCGGTTTGCATTCTAAAATGTCAATTTAACTCTAATTAATTCGCGTGGTCAAATAGCTGTTTAAGGCAAAATAGTTCAGTTGGAGATGTGTAGAATCAATAAGCTGTAATTATACCATAGACAAACAATAGGAGGAGTAGACGATTCATCACCGTGTTAGGGTACGGACGCACTGGAGCGGACGATCGCTACGCCACGGATGCAGGCAACATCCAGCCTCCCTAAAAATGTATCTCTCCGTTTGATTTACATAGCTTCGTCCAAAGGGCGGCCACACCAATGCAGACAGCGACGTTTATCATTTTAATCATTTTATCAGCTGCTCACGTATTTTCATCCGTAGCGTAGTGATCGTCCGCGACAGTGAACGACGGAAAACCGACGTGATAGTGGCGATATCTCTGGGTACACAACGGTACTTCAAACAGCTGCTCTGTTAATCAAAAGGGCGATCGGCGAGACCTCTAAACTCGCCTGACATGAACTATTTTCGCCATACAGTAAAAACGTAAACAGCCGTTCCTATCTGATGAGTCATCTATGATTATACTGTCTACATGATTCACATTTGTAGATTTTTCGCATATTCAACGGAATAGTCATTTTATTCAAATTCCATTTTTCTATTTAAATATTTTATTTTTTTGCAGTTTCTACCTGTTTGCTCCTCTTGCCTATGGAATGGAAGGACCCTCAGCAGGCGACCCAGAAAGTGTTATGCATGGACTAAAGTGGTTGGACTCTTGGGAGTTTTAATAGTCATTTATGAAAATTGTACAATTATCCTCATTGGACTGGATTTAGAAAAACTTTGGAGGGTTCAGATTTTGACAGCCAATATTGACTAGCTAAACTTTTGTTATTTATTCAGATATATTAGTTCACTAGCATTAGGTACTTGAAGAGAAATTTTATTTATGAAAGTTTTTGACTGATAGTATATTACAGTATATTACATTATGTTTTTATTTGTCGTTAATCAATTTATTCTTTGATATAAAACATCGTAGTTCACAAATGTTTCTCTAGAACTAGTTATTTCTCTTGAATTGTGTTAACAGTATTACTACCATGACCTGTTTGTACTAGAATTTTCAAAATTCGAACTTTTATTTGTTTCTAGAACTAGAACTTTTAATAATGTTATTACTTCTAAGCTAAGTAAATTTTATTTTGCTATATAATTATTTAGATTAGTATTGAAAGAACAATAATTTATTCAATCTATTTTGAAGAGTAGTGTTGAAATGCAATATTACCATCTTCTTTTGATGTGTGTAGTGTAAAATTTTTATACTTTTATAGAAAAATATAGTCGTTGAAATCTATTTTAGAGTTTCATTTTATTCCATTCTGAGGAAAGAGAAGACTGCAGTGAAGAACGATAAACGTGTGAGTGATTGATAAAAATCATTAATGATGAATCAATTCAAGAAATAAATTGGATCAATTAACTTTTCAAATGAAATATATTTATAATATTGAACATCGAGCATGAGAAAATAAAAAGCACTTCAAATTGAACTCACACCATCGAAAATACAACATATATATGATCACAGTTTCCACTTTCTCCCTTATCATCGAGAAAATTCATCCATATTTTTTCTACACTAGTAATTGATAATTTTTTTATTATTCCAACAATATGAAAGACGTTTCCCTGTTTGAACAAGAGAGCTAATACTACAACCTTGTAATCCGTGTAATTGAACTTTCTCAACTAATGAATTTGTTGATTATGACTAGATAGAACTTTGAGTCAACCATGCTGACTATGGACTAGCTTGACTTGTCATCCCCACTCCCGGAATAGTCGCTCATTATTTCACAACCTATGCTACTATCGTTGTCATTGTCTTTGAGTGACTTTTTCGCAGACACTTTAGCACTGTTTTCGCTACTTTTTTCTCTGTTTTCCGATGACTGCTGCTTCTTTGTGCCGTTGGTTTCGTCTTCTTGGTCATCGGTGCTTTCTTTCTCCGACGTTAGCGCTAGTTGTTCGAGCGACTCCGTTACTGCGAGATTATCTTTGCTGGATGAATTGCTCTCTTTGGACGATTCGTACCACTCAGGATTGACACTGCCCAGGCCGAAGTCAGTCTCGTTCATATTGTCTTCTTTTGGAATGCCGAGTTCTTTTTGGAGCTTTTCAACCTCGTCCTCCATTCGTTTCTGTGAAAATTAAATTTCATTCATCAGTTATTGAGTTCTTTAGTCAAATTTTATTTTGGTTCTATAATTATACCATAGCTGTATGCATAGCTGTAAACAATATGCAGTTGGTCAATTGCATATTTAAAATCAGTATATTCAATTCAACTACATATTTTTATATTAAACTGAATATATATTATATATTTTTATTATATTTTACATATTCAACTATTTATTTATAATACATATAGTCAATAAAGGTGACGAAGTCATCAACTTGCAAAATGGAGCATTATCAGTTGCTTCAGTATGTCAGTTAATTATCGTATGTCAGTGAATAAATAAATAACCAGTGTTAGAAGGGAGCAAACGTGGCTGTGGTTTGTCAATGCTAAAGTGGCTTCCCCAATAAGCCTATCAATTTTTTCAAAAGAATAGATTTTCTCGAGTCTGCTAAGAAATAAAGTCAAAATAACAATCCAGAATTGAAGACTATTAGTGCATAATTGAACAAAATCTATACCGGTACTTGGAGAAGACTATAAATTACAGAATGCGGGTTTTAAATTTTGTGTGAGATATGATGCATTATACAATCATTGTCAGTTGATACTTACCAAATCGAGCCTATGAATGTTCTTCTCTATGTGCTCTCGGAAAAGCTTCTTCAAGGCCTTGTTCGTGAATATTCCTTTCCGGAGAACTTCATCTGTAATCGCCCTCAAAAAACTTATGTAGGGACCATCAGCAGACCTGTCAGAAATAAAATACGATTACTACATTTACAATAGCTCATAATTTCCCAAGTGGGGGGAATTGCATCTGTTATGCAGAGGATATTTTATTCAAGTATTTATTAAGCAGAGAGTAATAGGAAATGGAATTTGATCCTTTATAATCAAATCCTTCACTTTAAAGTAGTTGTTATATATTAAGTAGGTTGTATAGTAATAGATTTCAGTTGAAACATTGAATCTGTCCAAAAATGTATAGATACCGATAGCTCTATTAAATTTGATAAATTGTTCTTATAAGAATACCTCATTTTTCGAATATATCTTTTTTCTATCTCTATAAACCCTCCTCTTACTTTCCCAAGAAATAAGGCAAGCAAGGGAATCAGTAGACCAAAAATTTAAGGTTGTTGTTGATTATATGGATTGACACAATCATTATATATATTGACACTAAAATCTTTTTTAATTTACCAATGTTACTAATTTTAAAATTAAGGTTAAAAATAAATTTAAGTGGATTTTTAAATGTAAGTGGAAAAATATCAAACTCGCTTGAAAGTTTCGATAATGCAAAAAGGTTCTCAAATCAGGGTATCTGGCACATTTTAGACTTAATTCTGTTCCACACAATTTTACTGACTGGTACTCACCGAACATCCATGGACCAACAACTGTTGGGACTCTGAGGAGTTCCACCTCGACTCTCCCCTCTCGACCACATGCCATCTCCTTCTTCCGTATAAGCTGAATCCTAGAACAAAAATAACTGGTTTATAATCTTAGGGCGCACAGAAGTGAATTAAGAAACTCTTAAGAAATAACACTGTTAATTGGAGATTAATCTAAACATACCCTCATGCAAAAGGGACCTCGATTACAACTTGCAGTACAAGAATCATCACATTACAGTATGTCTAGAACTGTATTGAAATAAATTTCTTCCAGAAACTGTTGAATACTAAACTAATATTGTGAAGAGGAAAGTCCAGTAATGTATTAATAATTACAGTGTATAGCGTACGTTTATGAAGAATGAGGAAAGTGTGTAAAAGAATGAGGAATCCAAACATAAAAAGACTGAATAATAGCATTGAGTAATAGTACTTACAGAGCTACTGAGTTTTGAAGCATTGCTAGTATTTTCTCGCGTCCACTCATACTCATCGCCTCGACTACTCCTTCGACACGGCTCCACCTAGAAATTTATTCTCTCGTCATTCAAACTAGAACTTTCATCAACTTTATCTCATAAATTCACTTCTAGAACTTCTACAATACAAGAAAATGCAAAAATACTTGATTCCCTTATGAATGTGAAAGCTAATTGAATAAAATCACAGATAAAATAAAAGAAAAATTCTTCACATCAACAGAAATTCAACAAAAAAGTTATGAATAGATAAAAGATATGGGTCAATTATTAATCGTAAAAGAGTTATGGAGTGATTTTTTCTCGAAAGCCCAATTATTTTTATCATTGTTTATTATTTATGATCAGATTATATCAACTATGTTTCCTTTCTTATGTCTGGTGAGATTAGACTAGAACTGGAATTGGATCTTGTACCGGCCAAACCTTTACACGAAAAGAACGACAATACTGAAAATTTTAAAATCAACTATAATTTATGAAGATGGAAGTAATAGCATAAATAATATACAATACATATTATTATTAATAAGGAATTTCGTTAGTTAACTATTTTATGATTTACCTTATATAATTTATCTATTTTTTTATAATCTATCAAGTGATTCTCACATTGTTCCAAATAATCAAGAGAATGCTGAGAGAACGGGACACCTCCAGCAGAATGGATTTCTGCTGGATAAAAGATATTTCAAGATTAGTTTTCCATTTTTCGAGTTTAGTTGAAGATTTCTAGTAGATTTACCTTCTCACTCTTGTCACATTTTTCTACAGCAACAGGCTGGCCTTTTTTTCTTGGCGGATGATAGACGGAAAGTGACCGAATTTTCGATTCCACATCACTCTTCAGTATTCTTGGATGGAAAGGCACGTACTCCACACAGTCTAGAACGTCTTTTTGTTTAGCCTCCTGAAAATTAATACGACTTATTAAACACTCAAGAAACATTTGGTGCTAAAACGTTCATGACTTTCGTAGGAGATAGAAATCCGAACTAGCTTCAATACTGAAGTATTATTATTATCATTAGCCATAAAGTCAAGATACAATATTTCTCACAAAAGATTAAATTACAATACCCAACTTAATTGACCAATTGTTTTGTTCTTTACTCATTTAAAAATTGCTCTTAAAACAGTTTTCAATTGTTTTTTAAGAATGCTCTATACAAAGTTTCCTATCAACTTGAATGTCATGGTCTTAGTTCTCCTTGCGATGACTGAGAAATTCTCAACCGAAAAACAAACTAGTTATATTTCAGAGAATATCATTACTACACTACTGAGAATATTTATCATCAATCACTTAGATGAGAAATTGTTATACAAATCACTTAATTTCCAAGGAAACTATGTGCGCATCAAATCAAAACAAATTTTATTCTCAAACATGCAGAATACATTAAGAAGAAAACAAGAATATTACCAAAACAGATTACACAAAACGGATTCACACATATAATTGAAATACGAGAATGATCGTTTACTAAACTGAAACCAAATTTCAATTCAAATAAAACAGCAGCAAATATAAGTTGTAGTATACATAGAACAGCAATAAAAATATAATATTTAATAAATAATAAATATCGTAAACACGAATATCGTGTTTACTTAAACATATCTTAATAATTTATACTTTATAACGTATATCGTGAAGTTGAATAAATACAGAATTTGTCTTGTGTAATTGAGATATCATGGTAGGTATTGAGATTTTGAGAAAAATATATATTTACAAAAGTTGATGAAAAGCGAACCACAGTTCTTCTCACTGAAAAGCGAAGGAATTGAATCCCGTTTTATAAGCCGTAATGCATGAAAATAAAATAACAATGGAATATTGAACACGTATGTTATAAGGAACTAATATTGACTTGCTCACCCTTGTGTTGATGTATTTAGTTGAATCCTTCTGATTTGGGCAGCACTTCAATTTCGTCTGACTAGAATTGGTGCTCCTATTTCTGCAACTATTCCAATCAACACTGCTGCAAAAAGAACAATTATATTACGTTACAAATAGAAAGAAAACCATGTTACAATTTATAGAAACCTGAGTATAATGGAGTAACCATTGACTCCTACTTCTACTATTCTACTTGTGTAATTGTGAATTGCATCAACAAAAATCTTCTATCAATGTACAGGAAGATTGGAATATAATACGATACCAAGTATAAAAATTTTATTTTCAACATTTTACCTCTCTCTTGAATAAAGATATAATGCGTTAGATATAAAATTATTTCTTATTCTAGTAAGCAAGCCGAGGAGGTTTGTTCAATCAATTCGAAATTCTCTTTCTTGAATTGATATATTTTATTATGTTACAGTATTTTTATTATGTTTTATTATATACTTACAGTTTCCTATCTTTCGAAGAGTTCCTCTGTTTCTTCAGACCGGTGTCAATACAAGATTTAGCACTGTACAACCTCCGATAGTGATGTGACATCTTGTTGTAAACATCATTTTGAGCTATAATTGTTTTTGGATAAGCTGAAAACAGATCCAATTTGAACATTAGATTAGATTTACACATTACATCAGATTTACGGAAGAAACGAAAAAATTTCAGTACATCAAATAAAGAGTTAATCAAAATTGACATGATTAAAAAGATCAACAACTAAAGATAACCATGATTAAATCCCATGGGAATAATTTTCCCTAAATTGCTGCACGAGTGATACAAATTATTATTGAACCCATTTTCCAAATATGTGGTATGATGACTGAAGCGGCTAGTTGCACTAAAATCCAATTGCCTTGAAATGATGTCATCTAACAAAACCAATGCAACGAGAACCAATGAACGTATCCTATGTCAAGGCAATGACGTCATTTTACGGTGGTTAAGTTGTATTGGATTTTTGTGCAACTAGCTGAAAGACTTTTTCAAGGCAAGATGACAGATATAGGTGGTTCTATCTGCATCAGGTATGTAACCTGGTAAATATTTCAGTAGATTACTAAACACAGAACAAAAATAATATTCTGATAAGATGACATTGTCATCATTCTAGTCAAAAAATTTCTGAATTCAGTCAAGATGACATAATTATGTAAACATTCCAGTCAAAAATGTTCTAATTTTAGTCATTAATCATATTTTTCGGGCATAGTTTTTTACGATTGTGGAACAATCTACTGAAAAATTTCCATCCAACGAAAACTAATTTGGAAAAGTATTTCTTAACTCACCGTCGTAGCTTCCAAAACCAATCGATCTTTTCATCATAATGAGGAGAATGGACTCAGCGATGCAGTGGACAATTTCTATCACATGTCAATTCCTGGTGCCCCTGGAAAAATATTATTTTTATCTAGACTAATGAAAGTTCAAATTTCAAATAAAATCTTTATGTCACTTGATAAACAATTCCAAAATTATATCCTATGCATGTTAAATTAAATAGGGTTTTTTTTTTAAATTGAATTGAATTGAATTTTACAATTAAACTGAGGGTTCAAATACATAGATGAGAATGAATTTAGCGCAGAAGATGATGAATCAAAGTTATTGAAGAAAAGAAATCATTAGAAATTACTGAAAAAAGGATCCCCCAATTGTACAGCATAGAAAAAATGTTTCAAAGCCAAAATTGAATATTCTTCCCCTATGTGAAAACTATGTGAACAAATTTGCTGTGATAAAAATAACATTATTCCTGATAAGGTTTATTATAACACCGTTCGACCCATTTTTTATGTTCTGTACACAAAAATAAGGACAGATAACAACCAGTAGCCTATACGAGTAAAGTTCAAGTAGAGAAGTAAAGTTTCACAATAGTCATCCAAACTATATTGCTCAACTTTTCCCATCTCAAACAGATCAAGAGAGTAAAAAGATAGAATAAAAAAATGAAAAAAGGTAGAAAATGAAAACAGAAATTATTTGAAATCAAAATCATTGCAGGAACTCATATGAAAAACTCAATATTATTGATCATTCTATAAGACATTTCTTTTGTTCAAAATCAGTAACTGAATATAACTACCAAGTGAAGAAAACGCTCCAATTGAAGTTTTTATTTTATTAACAATACTTATTTTATCATCTAAAGTTCGGAACAATAAATAAATCCTTTTTAAAATCGAGTTGAAAACCGAACAATAATTAGCCTATATACCGTAGTTGAAGCAAATCACAAATAAATAGCACTATCGGTGAGAAAAGTTGAGACTATAATGAGCTCGCCCGCTAGATCGACTAGTTTTCTAGCTGGAAAATCGTACCCCCTCCATAGATCCAGGCTTTAGCTGCAGAAAAATAGAATGAAAAGACGGCTATTTTGGTCGGCATTCATGACAAATGATAGACACAACATGAGGGTGTGAACACAATACAACAGGTTTAGCTACAGCCCTGACTGCAGCCTAGATCAATATATGACAGCACCGATCCCCACAAAAGCAATAGGCCTCAGCGTTGAATAATTCCATCGGAAATCTCATTTATAATTCACAACCACCTAGCAATCAATCAACTGCTGTCCTGGAAAAGTCCTTTTCCGCTTACCTCATTCTCATTTCCCCTCATTCCCATTTTGACAGTCGGAAGTTAGTACGCTTTAAAGAAGGCAGGCAATTCCAGTAACAATATCACTAATTTAACGCTGTTGTATCAAACAGTTATTTAAGAAAAATTCGGAGAGCTTTGAAATAGACAAACACTTCTACAAATAATGTTACTAATTTAACGCTGTTTTATCATCCAAATTCAAGTGTTATGGATCAAATATTAGCATTGTTTGAATTTTAAAATTTATTCCGAATCCAATTATTTTTTTTAGCAAGAGAACAAATAGAATCGATCTAAATCATGTAAAAATAATAGCGAGTTTTTGATTATTGAGAATATATTCTATTTAGAAGCTGAAGCATATTCCAATGTTTCATTTCAATTATTCATTATGTATATTTCATTGGCGTACTGTTATAGTTAGCCTTGCCTCTGGAATGATAGTAATGTGTTATTAAATTGAACTAAGAACACATAATTTATCAATGTTTATTCAGCTACAAATGGTTATGTTTTTAATGAGCAGCAGGTTAGTTTTTATTAAATCGATCATGATCAATGAACGTAACTAGCAAACGATTCCGTACACTATACATTACTTTCTCTATTCCGATGAATATATAAATACTGGATTACAAATCTAAATATTGAACAACTTCCTGTTTAGAAATTTTTAGTGATACTTCAATTCAGTTATTATATTAGCGTTTGAATAGAATTTCAAGGAACTAAACTGGCAGTGAAGGAATTAATCTTAAACAATGACATTGACAAGCAACACAGCTTGAGCATTACAGTCGTCAGGCAATGAACAAAACGTTACCACCTTGAAACTTCAATCAAGTTGTAACCTAAGGGATAAAGACATCAATAATTCATATTAATTTGACCATGATATTTTCATGAACTTCGAAGTGGATTAAAGGGGAATTCATGTTAAACAGACTTCAAATTCTCCAAAGTGAGAGAACTATCAGCTCCTAATGATGGAAGAATTATTTTACCGCTTTTGGTCAATCAAGGCTGGTGGATTTTTAGAACGGAATATTCAAGGATTTTTAGTCAAATTATATTTTTTATAGTTTTGAAAAATAGGAACCCCTCCACTCTTGTTAGTGGAAGTTCAATTAATGAGAATTTTAAGGGTTTACAGATTTTTATATTTCCTTTTTCCTTTTGATATTGCCCACAAATCCTGTGAAAAAAAGTTAAGAGCCCTTCATACCATTGATTGAATTTAAACGAGCGAGGTGATTTTTGCGTGCGCAGGTGAAGGGGGTTCAAAACGAGTTTACTCCTTCGAACGCTATTTTCCAACCGATAATCATGAAAATGGTATCAAATTTTTCAGCATGATCTGTAGAATTTTGTATTACCTTGAAAATTCAATTTTAAATGGCATTATGATAATATTAAAAGTAGATATAATCTGTTCATTGAATAACTGCCAGGAGGTCAAGCTTCGGGGCTTCATGCTTGACTCTACTCTGTCCTGGGAGCAGCAAATTAACATGACGTGCAATCAACTTGCAAACGTGACATACCTCATACGGAAACTAAAGAACAATGTGCCAATCAACAGATAATTTCATAGTCACATAAATTATGGTATTGTACTTTGGGGTCATGTGGGAGGATGTGATAGGATTCTCCTTCTACAAAAAAAAGTGTTACGCATTATTACTTCGGCACCATACATAGAGCACTGTCGGCCGATTTTCAAACGACTGAGAATACTGCCTGTCCACAGTCAGTATGTGTATACCTCACTGGTGCTCTAAAGGAAGGAGCTCCGTCTTTTCCAGGAGAGAGGTCAACTCCATCAATACAATACTAGGAGGCGCAACAATTTTGACCTACCCTACTCCAGACTGTCCAGAGCACATGACTGTTACCCTATTACAACTCTTAAACTACACAACAGACTCCACAGATTTGAGAAGCTTTTGCGGAGAAATTTTTGCGCATTCCACTCTATTCGTTGACAGAGGGAAATTAATAATTTTGTAAATTCGCTCTGAGACTGATCACTGCTGGTCAGTGCCATCTCGACGAATGTGATTATGTTTAAACTTTTATTTTTGACGCTATCTATCCAGCATAAAGCTGGTCAAGGATTGAATTTGAATTGATCAGGTTACAAAATAATTGGTTCTGAAGAATTTGGTACCATTTTCATGGTTATCGGTTGGAAAATAGCGTCCAAAGGAGTAAAAACACTGAAGAATTCGCGCTCAACATTTCACAGAGAACTGAAAAAGTACCTCACTGCAAGACCGTACTATTCAGTGACAGAGTTTATAGAGGAGCACACCTACCACCACCTCAGAGTATTGTAGTGGAAGACACTCTAAACACCTGTTGACGACCCTAACAAAGGTGATCAAGTACCACTGACGATTCCCCGATCCCTGGATTGAGAGGAAGACACCGAAAGTAAGTAAGTAAGATTTTATTAACTTGACACTATTACAATTAGATTAATTGGATTGGTGTATTTGAAGCATGCAGATATGTGTACAACATTCAATGTTGCATTTCTATCCATTCCAGCTTTCTATGTTATATTATGGTAAAAGCTATTCATTCCTTCCTGCAATAATTATACTAAACATTTAGTTGGGAACAAGTTTCCACTAGTGCCGGTCCACTGGTATCCACTGGAAACGTGTAAACATGACTGTAATCATATGAAGATCCGTTCAAACTCAATTGCACAAGGAGTAAAACTCATGCAAGGTGAAAGTACATTTCCCCATATCTCCAAAAATCTTGAAACATCGTATCAACTATATTGCAACTAATCGGGATATTTGTTTTCGTCTGTTTTGTAAAGGCTACAGGTTTTGTATCCTGCTTGTAGCGTGCATTCTTGTAATGCGCATCTAGTTTTTCTACTGTAGAATTACTGTTTTATGTTCTAGAATTGTGATGTTTAATTTACCAACTCACAACACAATGATAATTACTCACAATATTCATACATTGCCAATAATATTTTAAATACCGTTCTATGAAAAAGTAATATAACACTACACGAGTAATTTATTGAAGAGTAAAAATTGCACAATAATATTCATTCTTATATAGACAGAACTCGATTATGATTAAGTTCAATGCGGTTTATATTGGGCAAAAGATTTTCCTCCACGTAACATTACCTGGCATCATTAGTAACCAGCAACTAGTAAATGGGTACCGGCTTCTAAGGATGCGACTAAACAATGCATTTTTGCATACATTTTATGGTATCATGGGAATAATATTCCCATTTAATTGTATTGCAAATATCTTCCATACGACGCATAGAATGCATGAAAAATGCATTGTGTGGTAACCAACTTGTGCAAGTGAGCTTGCACATTCAGGAAGTTAGTAGGCCTACTGTCTACTTAGATTGTTTAGCCTAAGCGCACCTGGATTAGTCTTTTTCACTGGATAGAATATAGTCATGGTTGATTGTAGAAAGTAAATAATTATTTTGTTATTCAAGACTACAATCTCTTTATATATCAAGATTCCTTCTTACTGCGCAGAGTTAAGGCTAGGTTCATTAGCCCATCAACTTTTTTATTAAATTTAAAAAGTATGGCATCAATTTTCTTTACATTATTCCGTTTAATGGCAATAGAGGCTAACAACTATCTTTTTGAGGGTTAAGAATGAACTTCCAACAAATATCCCTTATCTGTCAATTATACATTTGCAATCAGCAATTACAGAGTTGCCTGTCGTTTGCATGCAAAGAAAGAATTGAATGGTTGAAATTGAAAACACTATCACTCACCAATTATACATTGGAGGATTGAAGAATTCAAAAAATATCCAGTCAATCATAAATTTTCTGGAAGTAAAACAAAAGCTTTTGTTTTCAATTATAAATATTTGTATTTTGTACAGGTTCAATCGAAATCACAGGACGCAGACGCTGTCAAATGTCAAGGGATTCAGTAGCACATTAATTTCGTTGCCAGTTGACACTAAATTAACGCCGCTTGAGGTATTTGAATTGAATACATGAAATGAAAGAAATTTGAAGTAAAATGGATATTTTTTCAATTTTAATTTTGTCGAAAGAAATTATAAAGTTTATAAAGTAGTCAATATTATAAAAAATATCATGGGAAATCCAAGTTTGTTAGTTTTAAAGAGTTGGTAATCGTGATCAATCGGTGTGTCAGATGATGTACACAAAATTCCACATCACAATACAACAAAACTGTGTAAATATTTCAAAAACCAATTGAATTTACATGAATTAATTTTCTTAGCTGTATCATACGTGAGTATTTCTTGTATTTTTCTTTATTTCATCATATATATTCATATTTTTACTAAAACTGTCAATATAACCTAAAATTTCTGAAACTACCTTGATATTGTTTTGCTCATAAATTAGTTTTTCTTTTTTGAATTTCCTAATGAAAATCTCATGTCATCCCCTAAGACTATCAATCTCAATTACCTCCTTCTATACCAATGCCAGTAGAGCCGGATGGGTTGCGTTAAGAATTTGAAAAATATATAAGTTACATTATAAACACTAACGAGATGACAGCTCGGTCAGATAAGGCCCAACAGCTTATCCTCAATAAATTTCCCAACTTAGTAAATGGATACTTTAAAAGCTTTCAAGTCGAGACCGGAAAACAGGCATATTCTATTTCATCACACCATCCGGTACTCTATTGAAGACCCGCAGGGACAAAGTAGGAAAAGCATAGCGCGTCCTTGTCAGTCGGGGGAACGGCACATCCGGGAGATATTTGAGCCTTCTATTGTGATCATAGAAGTTGTACTAAACTTCTCAAGATATTCACGCAAAAATACAGCACTCAAGTTTACTTAGTTAACTTACTACGGTATGTATGCCTCCTATGTCATACCAGTAAACCTGAATAGAGATCTGCAGGGCTCAAAGTACCCAAATTAGAATATTTACTTTATTTACGTAGACTGCTTAAATTCTAATTATTTGTCTAGTGTTCTTAAACTTATAAATTATAGAGAGAAGATGTAAATCAAAATGATAATAGTTTATCTACATGAAACGCCAAAGTTTGAGCATATAAATGTCCATTCTTGGAAAAGGATGTCCAAACATATATTTTCTGAGATGATGCCCACATGAGCTCTAGGCTTGTGCGTGGGTGATGAGAGGGGTGATTGTGAGAGATGACGACTGTTTTTAAGCAGTCGGGACCGACGTCTTTTTGTCTCCTCCGAAAGATGGGAGTGGCCGTTTTTATTGTCAGAATCCGCTTCCCCAATGAACACTTTGGAAAGCGGTTGACGCAGTGGTAGCAGGCGGGTCTAATCGGTGAGATTAGATAAGAAACGGCGCCTAGCCTACCACACCTGTTGTAACGTTGACCAGCTATTCTAAATACAATTCATGAGCTTCAAAATCGCTTCCGGTGGTAGGAAGCTACAGCTGTATGTCCATAGGCTACATCTCTTATCATTATCCTTTCCATTACCCACGCAAAATCTAGATCTTGTGAGGGCATCATCACCAGCAAAAAAAAAACAACCATGATAAAATAAAATATGGAATTTCACGCATCATAATTAAAATAAAAATAATAGAACCTTTGGACTAAAAAACTGCTAATAAAATAATAAAAATGATTATCCTACAAGAATTAAAAAACCCGTTGTTTGTAAGTAAGACAAGTAATTTTAAATAGAAATTGAAGGAATATATTGATAATAAATTAATTTATTGTGATGGAAGATAAGATATTATTTAGAAATGTGAGTAAATAGAATATAGTAGGCTACTGCTTGTTAACGTCTTAACGTATGTAATGGTAGTCTAATGATAATATTATAAAATGTTATGATGTCGATAAGTTGTCAAAGTAATATAAGAATATAATATTAATAGAAAAAAACAACATTCTTCAATAACAAATAATTCGAGAGAGACCATTAGGAGTTAGAATATCATTAGTTTCCAACCTTCTCGGTATTGTACTGCCTCAGCCCTATTTCCCGGCAACGTATTCAACTTAAGATATTATATTGATGTGACTTAGTTTCTTCATTTCAATCTACCGTATTTTAATTTTATGTGTGTCTGTATTACAGGAGTTTCATATCAAGATCGGTCTTTTCAAAATATGCTGATAACTTGACAACAACTAATAACATTGGTGCCTAAAACTTGCAAACATGGGTCTCTGCAAATGCCCCAAAAGGAGGGTAACTAATATGTTCTGTTATGAACATAGAGTGAACGTATGTGAAACATGTCTGGTCACCAATCATCCAAAGGTAATGAGTTTATTATGTATATTTTACTTATATTATTTAAAAACACTGGATTCTCATTAAGAATGCAAGGCACTCATGGAAAAAATTTGCTCAAGCTGAAAATGATTTGTTAAAAACTTACTGGTAACTCAGAGGCAATACAGGGTTATGATGGACCCACTCTCAAACATTCTCCTTCATCCAAGCACCAATCCGAAATGAACAAGTACCACACCAATGGAAAGGGGAAGTTTCGAAGTTTTTTTTTTAATAAATTTGAAATCCGGATACTGCATGACAAATATCTACGCGGTAGTCTGTTTATTTCTTATTTATTGAAAAATACAATATGAGACTTACTTATTGCCTATTGTCGCGAGAACTCTACTGGCCGCTTCTGGAACTATCACCACCCGCCACAAACTTTGTAGCTATTCCTCCTCTGTTACAAAGACCGCTCACTCCGGACTGGTAATCTATTAAACGAGAATACTTCAAAATGGAACCATCATTTGGGATAACCCTCTATAATTAGAACTTCGAAACAAAATTATACCTGTTATTCAATCAGAGGTAGGCTACCGGTGACAGAATCAAGGGATACATTATTTATTATATTTATTTTTAACGTTCGAAATGCAAGAAGTGAATTTAAATGCATTGATTAGATGAAAAGTGGCATATTTATTGAAAGTGTTTTTTATATAAGTTTCTTTTCGTTCATTTTTATTATTGTTCTGTTCATACTATGCATAACTATTTGTGTACTGTCCTGTCAAGCAATATGATCGATATTGTTAGTGTTTCACATTGCTTGACTCATGTATCTCATTCACATTTCATTATTAAATTTTGGTGATGGGATTGAATTTTGTTCCAGTGTATAGTGCAATCGTACCTGAAGTGGTTGCAAGACAGTGACTATGAAGCAGTTTGTTACGTGTGTGTGAGAGACCTCAAGTCGGAGGATTGTGTCCGTCTTTTATGCTACCGTGAGTCAGACCTCAAAAATTTTGTTCCATTTTATTAAGGTTTTTATGTAATTTATTGAATTCATTAACAATAATTGGCTTATTAATTCTGTGCCTGTACTGACCATAGACAAATACCTAAATTTTGAATTGCTTGAATCATTGTATCCGAATGCTTCAACACTGAAGAGAGACATGAACAAAGAAGAGCTTTCAAACTTTCTATTCTATGTCATCCCAATTAATTTCTAATAGAACACTCGCTATCAGCTATAAGTTGGATCTCGTGACAATATTTAAAATTTGAAACTGTTCACAAATTTCGTTAGTGTCAACTACTCTCTGTTGAATCTATTGTTTTCATGCTTTTTCATTCAGTAGTTATTTCATGTAGTATTTCATTGTAAAACATAATTTTTCACTAAAAATTTTACAAAGTGCAACAGCGAAAGAGAAATATATTACAGTATTATTAAAAAATATATATTATAAAAATATTATTCTATTGTCTGTGATTTTCGAGATAATAGCAATCCTAATTTTTTAGAATCATTGGAAAATGAGTATTTTGAGGATTAAGATCCAGTTCTGTCTGTTTATCCGAAAGAAATTCCGGTATGATTGATTGGGCTGGTATATTCAATTTTCTCCAGGCAATTTCAAGTATTAATCATAATGATCTCATTTTATGTATAAGCACAATATTATAGATTGAATCATTCATTGTTTTGATGCTGGTTTAACTTTAAAATTCAAATACTGTATTGATACCAAATACATGAACGATTGGGTCTTTCTATTGACCAATTACTTGAAATATTTCCATTTTTGGTTGATTGGGAGTGTGGATTGATAAATATAAAGTATTTCATACCAGTTAATTATTCAAAGTATTTGAAATTCTTACCAGACTAGAAAAGATGCCAACTGGATATAAATATTCCTTAAATAGATAATTGATTAACTATTAGTTAACTTATAGTCAAATAAATAACTACTGTAGGCTATTACAAATAATTCCTTAGAATATGGGCACATTCTGTGCAATTGATGTAGGCTATCAATAGTATAGTTGTAGAGAGTAACTCTATCTTCTAACCTTGGTAAATTATCAATTTACAGTTATTATTTAATCATTTATTCAATAATTTTCAAAGGAGATAACAACAGGTTCTTGCCCAAACCTTCTCTTCCAATTTAAACAAATAGACCAAATCCAGGTTATGTCATATAATCGAATTGTTTAGTATAGATTTTGGCCTACATTCTATTCAATAATTGTGCAAAAGGCTGTGGCCTTTGCAGGGACCTTCCTTGTTATTAGTACAGTATATTAATAATATTTTATGTTATATCTATTGTATTATTAATTCTATTATTTTTCATTGTACTTTTTGAGTTTGCTGTATTTTGTTTCAAGGATGAATAAATGATTTGATTGATTGATTGAGGCAGAGTAGAAGTAATTGGATTCCCCACTCATTTAATGACGATAGGTGAGAGAAGAAAGTATGTTCTATTTTTCACAGATTAGTAGTTTTACAGTAATGTAGTATGTATTTTTTACAGACATAGTGCACTGGGCATGTCTTGACAAGGCAGCCAGGGCGTTGCCGCAGACCACTGCGCCAGCTGGCTACAAATGTCCGCAGTGTGACTATCCTATATTCCCGCCTCTCAATCTGGTGTCTCCCGTAGCCGATATTCTCAGAGAGAGATTGGCGGGAGTGAATTGGGCTCGTGTCGGCCTTGGATTGCCATTGGTCAGTATTTTATCCCAACTCGAATTACCTGGCAAACTTAATTATTTATTATAGAACGATTGGGTTTGTCAAAAAGAAATTCGGGGAGGAGCGGTAGAGCCTGATGTTCATTAGAAGAGTTAGAGGTAGAGTAGCTGATTTACTGAAAAAAGTAGAGTAACATCACCATGTTGCCACCATGAACTCTACTCTATCATGTACGTTTTCATTGAGGGAGTTACCAAGATCGTTATTACTTGCCCATTAAACTACCACAAATTTAATTATTTAATGTAAAATAGGCGAACATGTTTTTTGTAATCAGATCCCTTTCTCAACTGATTCTGTTCGTTCACGTCTCATTTGAAAGATCTCATTGAGTAGATGTTTGATAAGGTCTTACATTTCGAAAAAAGTCATCGTGGACATAGGAATGAGCGATCAAAGTTTCAAATTTTGCCATTACTTTAACATAGGGACAGGTGAGTAGCAATTTTTCACACTTCAAATGATCCGCTGTTTTGAAACGAAAAATCTATTAATTTTTCATTCAAAAATGATGAGGGCGTTTGTGCAGAAACAGGAAAAGAGAAAGCTAGAGAGGGAGAAATAAAAAGAGAAGAAGAAGAACCAGAAGGAGATGGAAAAGAAAAGAAGAAGGGGAAAAAGGAGAAGTAGAAGAAGAAGGAGGAGGAAAAATAGAACGAGAGTGAGAAGAAGAAGAATGAATAGAAGAAGGAGAAGAAGAAGAATGAAGAGAAGAGGGAGATGAAGAAGGAGGAGATGAAGGTGGAGGAGGAAAAGAAGGAGAAAAAGAACAAGAAGGCGATGGAGAAGAAGATTGAAAAGAAACAGAAGAAGGAGGACGACGATTGGAATCCAGTTCGTGTAGTTTAATAGTCGCAGTTTTGTGCGACCAGGGATGTCCTAGTTCAATGGAAACCTGCCTTAAGGGCTGACCCTATTTTTTCTCTCCCAGATTATATTAAATTCACAGTATATTGATTTTTGTGTCTTTCAATTAATGAATAAATAATTAAATTATATTCTATTTTTCATGAATGTATGGTATTTTATAAATATAATATTTGTTAATTAATACTTTAGTATGAATTTTTTCTGTGTTCTGTACTGCAAATGAAATTAATCAAAAGAAGAAAGATTAATTCTTCAAGTTATTTTCACTTTTTTTTTCTTATATGAAACCATCAATTTCACATTTGAGTTTATGAATAAATCAAATTATGGTGTATATAAGAAGACTTAACTTATAGTATTTATTTCAACTTTTAAAATCCATTATAATGCAGAAATCGATCAAGTGAAAAATGTAGAATCAGATCAAAGATAAAAAAATTCTAGAACAAATGTTGATGTTGTAGAGTATTTCCATAATTGATCAACTTTGATGAGATTGTCAACATTTGAAACATCCAGTGGTCAAAAAGTGGAATTGACAAATTCAATTCAAAGTTGAATCATCTATACAACACAGTAATTATAATTTGGGTAGATTCGTTTAGTTACATTGAGATGTTATACCAAGATTAGTAAAGTAGCTGATTTCAACTCTGTATCAGGCAAAATGTGATAATTCTGCAATAACTCAAAAATTGAACGCTGGTACTTCTGCTGCTCTGGTAAAACTCAGAGATAATAACTTTCCACTGTCTTAGAAACGAAGTAGTTTTTATTTATTTCACATAATATGGTAGACTCGTTTTCACATTTCTAATTTAGTTGTTTTTTAGCTCAGTGAAGAAATAGAAGCTCGGCCAGTAACTGAAGGTAATTCATCGGATCCTCCCAGTCCTATGTCGTCCTCCATTGAAAATGGAATGAGTAATGATGCTGTGGTGCATGTGGAAGATCCTATACTTCCATTTGGACGGTCCGAATCTTTGGGTAAGATCAACTTTATTCGCTTATTAAATAGATTTATTTTATGATATAGTAGCCTACACATGAAAACTTTAATACATTCTATGGAAATGTTCAATAATCAAAATTATCCAAAACCCAAATAGCGCATTTAGAAAAAGTATTATATTTTATTGTTTATTTTAAACTGATATCTTTTGTGTTGTATATCCATTCTTTTTTCTACTGACATTACACCCTATGATGTAAGTCAGTGTAAGTCAGTGTTCTTTTCAGTGAAGTTCCAATATTTTTCTGTTGAAATTAGATCATTCAAAAATGGATGAATATTCTATTCGCAAAATTTTTATTTTTTATTTTGAACATGCGTTGAAGCTAATATTTTGCTGTAAGTAATTTTACATTTTTAGAGCTTCATGTTTTCCAGAATTCAATTTGATTTCCATTTTTCCATCAGTCACGGTAAAATTAAGATACTTTTGCTTTTTACTACTTTTTACTGCTTCTAGTACAGTACTTTAGAATATTGAGTTATTGTAGCGGAAGAATAAATACACGTAACTGATAGAAGTCTGATGTATCTACATACTAAATCTAAAACTTCACATGTGACGCAGTAATGAAAAGAAAAGAGAAAAAATCAATGTGTACTCATAAAGATCTCGGTCAACTGAACTGAAGAAGCCAGGCAAAGCCATACATTTCATAATCCATCTGCTAGGCTGCACAGAAGTCCACATTTTTCATGCAGATGCGCCAACGAAAAATTTTATTTAATTCTTTAAATTTTTCTGATTGTATTTTTTCTTTATACTTGGGTTATATAGTTATTTAGTATTTTCCAGTAATTGTATTTTAGTCAATAAACCCAATGCTAGACAACATTCTTTTTTATTTATCAGCTATTATCAATTGTAATTTATTATTATAGATAGCAGTTGTTGCTTAGTGGGCGCAGGGGCTAAAAGATACTCCTTTGTGATGCTAAAAATTATTTGGGCAGATGAAGATAATTTGTTCTGGAAGTGCAATTCAGTTCTATTTTATTTTTATTCGTTGTTATAGGACACGCCCCGAGGAGAACACATCAAAGTGTTGACGAGAGTTCCTCTTTGATTGGCAACGATGTTGTGTATTATCCCGATCATGATGAAAACAAATACAAGCGCAGATCAGCTAGTGAATGGATTTTCAGATGGTTGAAGTGAGTATTTGCTTATTTTGTATTGTTTCATGGAAAGTGAAATGCAAATATAAAGGGTAATCCAATTACTACGCAACCCAGTAATAATAATTTTCAGAAAAATTAACAATTTAATTTACTTACAGTACACTTAATTTTCTCACAGATTCTGGAAATGTCCCCCCCCCTTCTACAGCAACACCTCAACAAGTTCCCTAAGTTAGATGCTAGGTTGCTACCTTCTTTTATTCAAGAAAGTACAAAATTAACTCATACGTACGATGAAAACACAGACACAAAGTCCAAAACTTCTTCTTTTCCTAATTTTGGAAATGATTTCAAATGAAGGTTATGTTCACATTCACTATTTATCACAAAGGAAGAGGCATGGATGGCATGTTTTCCAAAGAGGCATTAGTTAACACTGCAAGACGGCGTAACGTTTACATTCACCTTACCAGTTTATCTGAAACGAGCTTCTATGCATGAAATGGTTTATTCACCTTTGTTTCTTGCAAATCTTACTGGCATTGTAAAAATGATTTTGACTTGAGAGTAACTTTCGAGAATGCACGCCCGTTCGTGCTACAAAACGCAGGTTATTATGTTTGTCTGACAATCAGCAACTCAATAATGCCTTTAAAAAGGAATGAACCGCTAGCATTGTTACATGCTACGCATCTTTAAGCCAGGTTCAAACTCTGCGATAAATTAAACGGATTTTTTTTATCGGTGGGGAGACCCTGTTAGGTTCCACCTCACCTAATTACACTATTATCGGTTACCCATCCAAGAGCAGTCTAATGTTTGTTACTAACCACATGATTATTAAGCAACCGTTTCCTCACCGAGTGACTTTCCATTAATTGAACAGATAATTTGATGCGATAAATTGATATTGATGTTATCATCTTTCATTGCAAATCAATTTTCATTTGCAAAGATGGCGAAGCAGAAAATAAACATTGAAAACATTTTTTATAGCATTTTAGTCATTAGAAATTACAGTTTTGCTATTCATTGTTAAATTTTTCAAATAATACAAGTTCCCTGATCTATAATTAATTATACGACTCAAGCGTGATATCATTGATATATTTAACGCATTTCAGGAGTAAAGCCCAAAAAAGGAGATTCCTAATTTAAATTTATTTAATTTTCCTGGTATTCAAAGTTTACTCTAAACATCCAGTAATCTCCAAAAGAATCAGGAGATGACGTAAGCATGTGCCACTTTATCGGTTCAACCACGCCAGATTTATAAACTTTTCGTTCAACCAGTCAACCGCGACATATCACAGCGATCTATCGTCCAAACGCTTCAATTTATAGTCGAAACGATAAATTGATAGCAGCGTTTAGACCTGGCTTTACACAAGGTCATGCTGTTGTCAACACAAAAAAATTCACGCCGCCAGGAAACTAAATTAGGGGAAATTTAGTATATTTCGCAATACGTTTTCGAAATTAGGGTTGAGTAATAGTTGGATCACCCGATATAGTTAATTTATTTGTTATGTTAGAAATGTTGAATTTTTTTTAAATTTTAGAAAATTCTTTGATTTTGAGGTGAATACAATGCGATGTTGTTAATAATTGTGCTATTTTTTCAGATCAGTCTCAAGTCAGAGAGTGCCCGGGTACAAACCTGGCCACCTCTACCGTAGATACATAATGGCTGCTATTCTGGCTTTCCTCCTCCTGTGTGCTCTCATAGTGGTGTTCTCAAAGCTAGGAAGCATTGTAACTGCGAATGATCCTTCCTTTCTGCCAGAAAACAATCCGATGGTCAAGTTCAGTAATGAATGATTGATTATACATTCCAGTTCAATTCTGTATATATAGGCTTCTCCAAGTCATATTTCATTTGAATTGTCAATCCTTTCTAGATTATATCAAATCAGACATCGTCGGATTAGCTCATACAAACAAGTATCAACTTTTTGAAGAGAAGTTGATCGATATCTCTGAAATCGATATTTTCTTTTTTGGAATGCAAAACACATTACATGTATATATTGCTTGTGTATTTAATTTATGTTATATTTATTGTTCAAGTTATCCAAATTGAAATATTATCAGTATTCGATGATTTATCCATAATTGAAAAACGCATCCTTCTTAGACCCATTATTATTTACTACAATTGTGTAGTTTTTCGCAATTGATATTTTCATGCAATAGTTTAATATCTCATTTTAACGATTTTTACATTCGATTATGTATGACATATATAAATAACTTGTTGAATACTATTCGCTCTTTCTTTACCGAATCCAATCCCAACTTCTAAGTACTTTCTCGAATATATAGGTTTAATCAGAAGCAGTTATTGGTAGAAATGATTTAATTTTTATTATTCCAATAATAAGCAGTAGGAATAACTACTACCCCCTACTACAGTTCATAAGGTTATACAGAGACTGGCAAATTGTACAATGATGAAGTCTATACTGTAGTTATAATACCGTAATATACAGTCTCTGTAGTCTAAGTTTTCATAGCGAGTAATCTGTCAGGATTGAAAGAACCCCTGAAGTCACGTTTACACAATTTAGGTGAATAGGATAGTGTGGACTTGGAAGAAATCCTCACCACTTAACGTGCTTCTGGGAAGTTATACTCCTCTCTGGAGCGTCAAATGAGGATAGTGGTTTTCATGTTGCTAGTAGCTCCGTTGGGAAAACCCCCGGAACTCTCTCCTCCTCACCTGCTTTTCTAGTGTTATTCCTTAGGCTAAGGCCACTCTACCAAGTGCTAAGTTTCGCTTCGCTTAGTGCTAAGAGCCAAGTAACGTATATACCATACGATATAATACCGTTTTAGCCTATATTCTATGCGAGTTACTTGGCTCTTAGCACGAAGCGAAGCGTAGCACTTAGTAGTGTGGCCTTAAGCCCGGTCTAGACGCTAGGACTTGTTGTACGACTCAAGTCCTAGGATTTGTTGTACAAGTCATAGGACTTATCAATAATTGATGAATTGCACCGCGTCTACACGTATGTGTCTCATAAGTCCTAGGCCATCTACACGCTAGGACTTGTAGTACAACTTAAGTCCTACAACAAGTCCTGGCGTCTAGACCGGGCTTTAGCCTTACCAATCCAACCCCCTCTCCACAACTTCCATCTGAAAAGTCAGTCTGATTTCCATCATTCTGAGGTGTGTCCTCACCGTGGGGAGCCTATCCTCCCAGGCTGGCAGGTTTTTACAAAGGATAAATAGTGAACATTAGGAGGAGTTTTTTTAAATGTCGGAAGTGCCTTTGGCGGAATTTTCGTCATCGGTAACAATTATTTGGTATAAAAAAGGGTATTTAAGATGGGAAAAGATAGTAGTGTATCTGCAATGAAAATGTCAAATACGTATCGCTGCAATCCCAATATGACGTAAATTACAGGTTACAATGGTAATATGTCTTGTATGCAGCATTCTTTTCCCATATAAGAATTGATTATAAAAGTCAAATCATAATATGATAAATTTAATACTGTACAATGAAAGTACATAGGATTTTTACATTCAGATAGAACGCGCTCAGAGATTTCTCATTTGTTGAGTACACGTTCTCTCCACGGCAGCGCTAGTAGTTCTTATCTAGCAGCCCTATATTATAACACTTTGTGAGTGGTTTTTATACCAAGAATTAAAAAAAATTGAAACTAAAACTTTCCTGCTGCATCATGATTTGATTATTATCCTGATAACTCATCAGTTTACCATAAATCAGTAAACCATGTTACCGTGTACCGGTTTAATCATACACTACGTAGTGTAAGGTGTGATAACCTAATAATTAAAATTCAACTATATATTTTATGGTTGATTATTTTTTAATAACTATCTTGTTGAGTCTTTAATTAATTTTCTGATGTAAAGGCGACTCAAAAATTGCAAATCATTTGCTCTCTTTTTGGTTGCAAATTTTATCGTGGTCATTCACTTTATATCAAATCAACGTCTTTTTACGCCGACCACTTTGTTCTACAGTCATCATTTTCCATAATTCGGTGTCATCACTCCAGATTTTTGAAGGTATTTATCCTTTCTTTTTACTATTTCTTTAGCTGCTCAATGAAAATACTCTTGGAATTAACTTGCTGGTTATGAATTCATTTACTAGGCTTGAAAAATGTTTTTGTCAAATCTTTTGAACGCCGACGTCAGTTTTGTATTCAGACATTTTAGTTTTGCTTCTGAAGCCATTGCGTGCAGTTGTGTGTCTTGAAGTGTTGAGTGTAAAGTACGCGATTTGCGTATTTTTGAAAAATATACTATAATCTGAAGCTTTGAAACTTATTCAGGATGTAATAGTTATTTTACTTTCTTTTTTGTATTTGAACGAATGTGCTGTTTAACTTATTTATTACCTATTGAACTCTGCATAACCCTTCAAGTTATGCTCGTGACATTGTTTTCGAAAATCGTGCTATTCGAAGTTTAGAGATTCCTAAACGTTTGCATTACTATTATTTTTGTCTGTGAAGTGATTTATAACTGGAAGAATCGTTGAAACTCATATTTTATCTTGACTTGAGTTCACGTAATTGAACTACGTGTGAAAATTCGTGGATGTTATGGCCGATCTGCATTTGTTTACGAGTGAGAATCTATGTTTTTTCTTTGTTTGGAGAAAACTCTTGTGCTACGGTGTATTCAATTTTAACTCATTCCTTTTATAGAACTTGAACATTTATCAGTGATACATTTCCATTCATAATCACCAAGACTGAGCAAAGCACATTATAATTATAGATCGTTGTATGTAAAATTTTCGATTCAAAATGAACTTGATAATCTTGACTTATAATTTCATTTAACATTAGCCTAGCCTAGCCTATTATCAGATAGTTTTCACATTATATTCCCAAAATGGGTGAATCAAATAAAGCAACTGAATCTGTAAAAAAGAGGCAGCTTCGTGACAGGAAGTACAGAAAATTGTACTCCGATGAGTGGGCTTTAGCAGACGACGAAATAGATGGACACCACACTTTTGATCTCATTGATAAATTAGAGTCTGACAGATTCTCCCAAAACTATGTTAAAGAAATGGAAGGTGCTGATTTCAATTTTGAGTACCTACAACGATATGGCTTCAAAACTCCAATTTTGTTCAAAGAAAAATCTGGACTAGGCCTAGAAGTACCGAGTGTAAGCTTCTCTGTGAATGATGTTAGGATGTGTGTTGGATCGAGGAGAAAACTGGATGTCATGGATGTCAATACTCAGAAGAACTTCGAGATGTCGATGAGGGATTGGCAAAGATATTATGATGATCCCAACAAAGACCGGCTTTTGAATGTTATATCCCTGGAATTCAGTCACACCAAACTCGAACATTATGTCCAAGCGCCATCCATTGTTAGGCAAATTGATTGGGTTAATTGTGTTTGGCCGCAATATTTGAAAGAGTCTCAAACTGTTTCGACCAATCTTATTGATGAAATGATGTATCCCAAAGTACAAAAATATTGCCTGATGTCTGTGAAGGATTGTTATACAGATTTCCATATAGACTTCGGAGGAACTTCAGTCTGGTATCATATTTTGAAGGGTAGTAAAATATTCTGGCTAATTCCTCCGACTGAACAGAACGTTCAGCAGTATGAAAGATGGGTTCTATCTGGAAAGCAGGGGGATATTTTCTTTGGCGACACTGTTGAATCATGCGGAAGAATTTTACTGACAGCTGGTAACACATTTTTCATTCCTACTGGATGGATACATGCAGTTTATACACCTGAAGATTCACTCGTATTTGGAGGAAACTTTCTGCATTCTTATGGGATAGACAAACAGCTTCGTATTGCTCAAGTAGAAGACACAACTCGCGTTCCAAAGAAATTTCGCTATCCTTTCTATACAGAGATGTTGTGGTATGTTTTAGAAAAATATGTTCACCGATTCCATGGAGTTAGTCATCTTGATGAATCATATCAATCAGGAGATATTCTGAATGAGTATGTTCATCTCACGCCTTGGGAGTTGAGAGGACTGAAAGCAATAATATTTTTTCTTCATGATCTCCCCCTCAACAAGAAAAATATTCCTGATTTGATCACTGATCCGAGAGCATTGGTGAAGAATGTGAGAAAGTTGCTTGAGGAACACAGGAATGATGACCCAGTTTGTGCTGTGACTGGTGAGCCGATTTTGATAGCTGCTCCTGAGAAGCCGAGAATGCCACCATTGCCATTGGGAAGAAACTACGGTAGTCCGAATGCTGGTAAGAGCCTCACTAAGAAACGTAAAAAGAGGAAGTACACGAAAACTGGAGCATGTCGATTCAAGAGGAAAGGAAAACCTCAAAGAAGAAGGACAAGATGCAGGACATGTGAAGCTTGTATGCGTTCTGACTGTGGAGAGTGCCTCTACTGTTTGGACATGCCGAAATTCGGTGGGCCCGGCAAAGCTAAACAGACTTGTATGCTAAGAAATTGTCTACACCCCGTTCTGCCCACGTGTGCTGTTTGTATGTTCTGCGGATTAGATGGCAGGAGACAGGAACTGAAGTTTCCCTTGGTAAGGCAACCCTATGAAGATAGCTCTCTTTTGGAGTGCAGTGTCTGCTATGACATCACCCACCCCGAATGCATGGAAGAAAAATATCCCGGACATGGAGGCATTTACAACGACGACTTGCCAAACAGTTGGGAATGTCCCAAGTGTTGTCAAGATGGCAAGAATATCGAATACAAACCACGTCACTTCAAGGCAAGAAGCAAGACTGAAGACTTGAAACGAGTATCGGGCGGCAGTGATTTCAACCCAGTAAAGCATGAGAAACGACAATTGAAAGATGAAATCGACTATGACAGTGATTACGAACCTCCTTATAGTGCTGAGGATGAGTCAATGCAGCAAGACTCTGAAGACGACGAGGACGACGATGAGGAGCAGTTTGAGTCTAGTCCTCTCTCAGCGACGGTGCGCCACAGTAGTGACTCAAACTCTTTTAAACGATCCAGATCCAGTTCAGAAGACACCCAAGATTTGTATGGAAAACGTGAGAGACGGTCGATGCCCATTCCAGGCTCGCTAGCTGAGTGCGCCGGCAAACAACAGAATAGTGTTTGTATTGATATTGTTTAAATACTGTCATAGTCATGCAACCCTTTTTGCATGTTTGAATCCGCTTTGGTGGTCAGACTCGTAGGATACTTTGCTGTTTTCAAATCTCAGATAAACCTACAATTCAAATAGACATATGTATTGTTCACCTCCCATTCTATTTCAAGATAGACTACGGACTGGACTGGATAATTTTTTGCTTGATCTGCTCTAGACTTGAATCAGTAAACTTAATATGAATTACGGCTCATTGATTAAATAATTACACTTATACCAGTCCTCACTCATGTTTTTTGCATCACAAGTGTAATGCCATTCTAATGAAGTTGATATCTATTTGATTCAGTATAGTCTATTTATCCAGGTAAACAGTTATTGTAGTTAATTGGTCATTACCAGCACCTTTTAAAGCTTTTTCACTTTGTGAGCCCCTATTAGTATATTGTTTGATGAATAGGACTAGGCCTAGTTTTAAATCGATAATTTGATAAGTATATAATTATGTGAATGCCATGAAACTAGCCAAAAATTAATCTATATTAATTAATAAATGATAAATTTCAATGAATGAAATACTGTTCACACAAAAAAACGCTTTTGTAACCCATATTTCAAATTCTAAAAAATTAGCTACATTTCTTAACACAATTGTTTCTTAATTTATTCATAAGAAGTTAAGTATTTGCTTTCTAATTACTCGTAATTCATCATATTCATGTAGTATGAGAATAAAGTTCTCATATTCATGCATGTAGCATGTTTTTATCTTTCTCATTTTTGGCTGAATTGTTTCGTAGTCAAAATACTGCTTGACGAGAGAAAGAATACCCCAGGCGGAGTGGGATTTAGAATGCTCGAAAATATTTAGAGAAATAAATATCTCTAAGTTACCTGCTATTGCTTCAGTTCGCAGGGGGCATTTTTTCTTAGGTATTTTATTGCATTTAAAATATGCTCACAACAGTAGTGCATTCAGTAGTTATTCAAAAACAAAATGAATCTTTGGAAACAATTAATGCCAAGTTGAATAATTATTAAATTTTTGAAATCGAGATTTCTCTAAACCTACAATTACTTTAAGTGAATTCAAAACAATCAACTATTTATCTCTAAACTAGAGGTAATCAGTTAAATGATCCATAGTCTTTCTGTCTTTCTTTTTTTGTTACCTTTCTAGTTACCAAAAATTTATTTCAGTTACCGTTTCAGATCCTGAATAAACATATTCTTAAACTTTACTTGATAACTGTCTCTAATCTATTTTGATTTTCCAGTGATTTCAATTCATTCAGATAATACATACTAATGTCGGTTGCAGTGCTATTCATTGACTAGTATCATTTCAGTTTACAATGTTGTTTTTTTTTAATTCTATCGTTTCAAGGATGACCTTTCAGCCAAAATTAATTATATTAAAACTATTTCTCACTCATTTTTATCAATCCTGGGTATTTCTAGAATTAACATAGTTATAGTTATTTTCCATATAGTGAGCTTACCCCAAATTTTCTTTGGTTTTAATGAAATGAATTGCTTATTAAGAGAAGCTTGTAAAATGATCTATTGTACATTCTGAATTTTATTAACTTGATGTATGACCTCTAGAAGTCTATGATTAACTCTGTTTCTGCTTTTAGAAAAAATATATATATATTCATTAACACTATTTATCATGCTATCTATAATATCGTTCCACAGTAAGGCATAAAAATACAGAAGTCCAGTCTCTTTACTTAATTTTAAATTCCAACTTTTTCAATCTATTAAAATATAGTATTAATATTGAATACTAAGTAATAGCTACGCTATTATTGGCTATTAATACTAAGTATACTAAGCATTATCCATTGTAATCGGATTGAGGATTTAATCACTGCTGTGCTATATTATTAGCATAAACTTCATTTGTCATTCTAACTTTGTATTGTATTCTATTATGAACTAGGATGATTATTCCTGGTAGCATCCAACTCTTGAATGAAATACAGGTGTTTGATATCAAATTAACTTCACATCAAAAATTCACACGTCCAAAGTATGAAAAATTATCTAGTATCTACCAAATACGTATAGTAATCCCTACTCTGTTCAGTACTTAGGAAACGTCATGAATATTTTGATTATTGTGCATTGAACTATTATTTTATAAGTTCTATTGTTATTCACATAACGTTTTTGACTTGATTGACTTGTGTCATAAATAATATTTACTGACTCAGAAGCTAGTTTTAGACTATAAAAATTGGTACAGTAGTTGTACTGAAAAATAAGTGAGCTTAGATATTAGCGAATTATTTGAAAATTCGATCAAACATTTTGTGTGCTCAATTGTGATGTGTTAGTTTCTAATATTTTTGTAAGAAATTCAATACTACTTCTACTACTAGTTGTTTAGTTTTTTACTGTATTTTCAAATTTAGGAAATTAGTGTGTAAGGTATAAGTTCTAGATAAATGAATTGAAACCTCATTAGTTGATAGGATCTATGCATATAACTAATGGATAGTTAGTTATATTTATAATTCTAAATCCAAATTCTGAAGTGAAGTGTTATCCACGGCATAGTAATTATACAATATAATACATTATACATACTCATACATTATCATACAATAATCAGTAGGCTATATCAATTTATTCCAGTTCAACTCATAAATTCCCACAAATCTTGATTGATTGATGAATTTCATGAGATACAGTATTAGAATCAAACTCCTTGTATGGGAGTTATTCATTTTCAATTTGAAATTCTATTTATCACGAGTCTCGTCTAAATCCTTAATTAAAATGATGACGACCTAAGCACTGATGCCTTTGAAAATTAACTATAGATTTTAGTAACAGTAACACTAGTCTCTGTAAAAGTGATTGATTGAAAGTTTGTGATTTAACAGAAGTAAGCAGTATACATTTACATAGAATTCTGGATTCCCCGTTATCCGTCTGCTACGATTTTGTAGATTACATCTCTTTCAAGAGACTTAATTATTCCAAGAATAATTGGAAGAGAATTATACATGATCTCATTCATTCATTTGATTAATTCTAATTCATTGTTTGATTAATTCATTTGAAAAATCATTTCATTCGATTTGGAAAAATGAACAGGTTTTAGACCTAAAATTCTAATCCTATTTTTTATGAGAGGGTAATAATAAACAATTCCAATAGCTGTGGTTTTGTATTAGGAATGAATAACTAATAGTCCCTATTTTTCTATATAAGGCTTCAGATTAGCAAGCCTGAATATTGATACCATATTACCTCTTGAAGATTTTTGTATAATAAACTTTAATTGAATTTGTGAGATGAATAGACTGCATAAATATTTTTAGAATCATTTATACTCTAGTTTTGAATTGAACTATGTACTGTAGCTGTAGGCCTACTAGATTATTATACAATTTAGTATGTGCTTGAGATTATTTCTAGGTTTTGTACCTTTTATATGTATGTTGATTAGTTTTCTCATTTGAATTGTTTTGAACTAGAACAGGAAGATGTACTGTAAATTCATTCGTATATGGCATAGACTTGACAAGAATTTATTCTTTCCTGTAGCATTGCATGTAGATCATTTTGTTTCATCTTTCTTGAGTATTATTAAAGTTTGATGCTTTTGTATTTTCAAAAAAGTTGTTCTTATTCTTAATATTCTCGTACTCCTCAGTAGATACTCGATAACAAACTAATGAATGCACTTTCATATTTTATCTTTTATTACAAAATTTTGGATTATTCAACTGAAGTAATCTAAAGCTATACTAGCTTTAATAGAGATTCTCTTCGTTATTTGGGTTTGGAAACTAGAAACTTTGAAATATTGAATGGTTCAGATATTTCAAAAGCCATTACACTCCATTAATTATTTTCCCATGTGATATTCTCAGTCAAGTGAATCTTGACTGAATCTGAATCTGACTGAATGAATCCTCATTACCATAGGGTACTCTAATATAGAGAAAAATTTGGATTCTTGCTGGATGTGTAGCAAAGTCCAAATTCATCTATGAAAGTATTCTATTAAAATGATTGTTCAATTCAAATCGAAATGAAAATTTAATCATTTATGCAAGTTACAAACATTCATTGAATCTCAGATTATTATAAACTGCAGACTATCAAATAACTGCAGGATTGACTTGATTATTTTTATTCGAATAGGATTCATCAATTTAAAGCTGTTTTAGTAGTTAATTGGCCTATTGCACAAAATTTATCTGACGTCATTTAGGCTAAGGCCACACTACAAGGAGACTCGCGTGGTGCCAAGAGCCAACTGTCACCAAGTGAGTCGCGTCGCTCGCAGTGTGGCCATCTGCAATAGTACCCAATGCGTTTGTTCACTAATATTAGACACTAAGCGTGTCACTTGGCTCTAAGCACCAAGCGAGGCTCCTTGTAGTGTGGCCTTTGCATTAACGGAATCAATGCAACGAAATATCCCTGTTGAACTCCGTTAGATGACAGTCAAATTTTATGGGCTTTCGTACAAACGGCCGTTTTACTTTCAAATGAACTCTGATCATCTCAATGACTGGCATTTTTAATGCATGTTAATATTCAATCAAACTTCACAATAATTGTAATCTTATATTAAAATAGCTGTATGAATTCACGTTCAACTTATAACATTATAATTCACGTTTAACATATCACATTATACAGTGTTTAGGTACAGTACTGTAGTGATCTTTTTAACTAGTCAAATTCTAATTCCTCCTCGAGTAATACCTTGCTTAGTGAATACTTTCCCAGATCCTTTTTGTCACTCAATTCTCGCCATTTATCATTTTTTATTCCATGTTTGAAACAAGTAGTAAAATTGAAAATTAAATTTCCTCCTCTATTTAAATTTATTGTGTAAATTCTCTCCTAGAACCTTTTCGTTGAATTTGAAGAGCATCCTCTATAATCTAATTTTTAAAAACTATAATTAGGTACCCTTTTTCTCAAGTTTCTGAGCCGTGAACCTTTGCGGCCCTTTTCAGGTGTTCTTGATGTCTTCTGTGTTATTGAAACCCTAATTTCACTCCGGTAGCAACGGTGTTTGGAGAAGATGATCAGTTCTAAATTAGTGCCAGTTTTTAGCAGAGTTCACAGAAGAATTAGCTGTGTGCCACATGTTTACAAAAAACTAGTGCTTCCCTGTGATTGTAATCGCAGTGTGGGTGGGAGTTTAGTGAAAAGACAGGTAAGAATTTGTTGAATATTTTTAATGATTTTAGGATGGGTATTTATAGGTTTTCTTGAATATATTCCAACCTAACTCTCATCCATCATCATACTACTTTAGTTAGTGCGAGAGTGAAAGTGAAATAGCAGAGTTTTGCTCCTAAATAAAAAGAGTCTAACCACAGGGTTTTACTTTCTCCAACAAACTTTAGCGATTAGGTCAAAATAAATAGCTTATTAGCATTGCCCCCTTTAAAATACAGTAGTTTAGAGGGGGCTATTTTATTCGTCTTGGTGCTAGGGTAAACTAACAAACAAAACAAAAAAATATCATACAAGTGCTGAGACAGTTGTTTTCTTGAATAACATATTTTTTTATTCCTCCTAAGTTCAATTCCCCAACTTGCAAAGCATCAAATTTATAAATTTATTTTTGTCTCATTTTTTTCTTTTTCAATCACATAGTGATCTTATCGGCATCTCTCTTCCTTGCATAATTTTCCTTCACCAACTAAGTTTCCCGTCCTTTTATATTTATATAAATTATGCATAGTTCGTGGTTTTTCCTAGCTAGAGAAATTAGACATTTGATGCTCTTATCTTTATAGAAAATGATTCTATTTCCCTATATTTTACAATCCTCAATCTAAGTCTCATTAGATAAATATAAATAAATGCTCAGAGAATACTGAGGATCTAATTTTCAACTTTACCTAACAAAATTGGAAAAAGCGTACGTTACATGTACATTGTACCTTATTAATAGCAATAAAAAGGTTTTATTGCTAATTTTAATATTTTATAGAACGAGAAATGATCTGTAAACCGGGTTGGATTTCAAGAGCAATCTTATTTGTTCCTTTACTGAATAATAAGTAGAATGACTGTTGGTACCGTACCTAATCTTAAAACAAAAATTTAATTATCATAAAGAATTTTATTTGAGAACTATATATCAAATGGTTGCTTTAATTCTGTTCAAAGGTCTTCAAAATTTTCTTGTATTTTATAGCAGTAAAAAAAATTTAAATCTGGTTCGTCAGCTGATATATCTGTTATTAAAATACAAACTTGGATAATTTGAAATGATTCAATTACATTGTATATAAAATGAAATCAGCAATGAGTAAAAATACTACTATTTCTAGTGAAATTGATCCTTTTTCTGAAAAAGTGTGCAACATCTATGCTAACAAAGCTGCTTCACCAACTGCAGGTGACTGCAATGATTCTGTTCAACCTAAACTTAATCCAATTCATAATAATTCTCCATTTCCCGAGAAACTTCCAACGCAAGTGACCGAAGCTTTCGAAATCAATGATGAAGATCTTGAAAGACATCTTGATAGAATAAATTCGATTATCTCCTCTCTCAGTTATTCTGACGAAGATTTACATTCGAAGAATGAAGAGGCTTTCGTTAGTATAAATCTCCAACAATGCAATCAAACTAACAGCAGTGAGAGTGTTTTATATGAAGAAATCAATAATGAAATTTATGTAACACCTAACAACCGAATACTTGAAAGTAATGGAAAAAAACATAATTGGTTCTATAAACTATTCAGATGCTCATGTTTATCAAAACAGAAGAAAAAAACATTTTTGAAATAAAATGGACTTTCATTGATAGACCAATTAATTTTATTTTACTTCATCTTCAATATACAGTACGTTACTCGAATGTATTGTAAAAACGAAAATCATGTTTAACCGGAATAAAAATATAATTATTGTGATGCTTCATCCCTGCTCCCAAAAGTTTCTATGACAATGATTTTCATAATTCAGTCGTCCTGAATACTGATAACTTTTGATACCTACCTCCCAGAGGTTGATTATAGGTACTCGAATTCAATTTTCATTTCATGTTATAATATTAATAAACAATTCGCCTTTTTTCAAAAATATGTATGTCTATATTCAAAAATATGTATGTCTATATTAATCTTGAAAATTATTGGGAATAACTTCTATATTTTTTATTTCGCCCATATTTTATAGTTAAAACTTGGGTCTAGAACTCATTCTCAAATAGTAATAGCACCATCAAATTTCTTCAAGTATTCTACTAGTTATGTCATTAGCATGTTTCTTGAGGACCAGCTTGAATAATTGTGTTATAGAAATACTTTACTTATTTTTCAGTATATAACTTTGAAGTTAACATAACTTTAACTTAACAGTATATCTTTTTGATCAACATCTTCAAGCTGTTTGATGAGAGATCAACATCAAGAGCATATTAAACATTTCCGATTTTCTCCAATATCCATTATTGAGTGAAGATTTTGTGTGTTCAGCTCGTTTAACGGTTCATGAATTCAATATTTTTTCTGTTTATTATGAGTGATTTCTCTATTTCAGTTGTCTATAAGCAGTGCTGTCTGCAGTTTGAAAATGTCAACTAAGGATTACGTTCTACCGAACGATGTGCCTTTTTCTGAAGTGGATTGCTCAGAGGCATTCCAAGCGCTGACTGATGCTGAGAAGAAATACGCCCACCATCTAAGTCGAGCCTCATGGGATGGTGAACTGATCGTGCTGCTACAGGTGAATAATTTACAGGAAAATAATGAATTTGAAAATCTTCGCTTTGGAATTCTATTCAAAAAGAACCTTAATAGAATGTTATCCTTGTGGTGGAACCGACCTATGAAGAATATCTATGAAATTGAATTTAATAGGCAAAACTTAATAATTTGTTTGAGACCATTCTTCAACTACATTTCAATTATTCTTGAATCAAAGCAGTAATAGCTGTATGGTATAGTCAGCCTTGCAACTCTTATAATTCTACCAGGAATTTATTGTATCATAACCACCTCACCTCATTATCCACGCTTAAACCAGAATGGGTATCAAAACATGAAATATAATATTATTGTACATTAACTCTCTGTACTGCTATATGTTTAAGAACATTTCCAAATAGTAATCTAGCCATTGGGCAATTATTAAATCAAATTAATTTTTTCAGACATCACCCGAATCTCCGGCACTATTCGAATTGTTGTACAACATTTTCTCTGATCATTCACTCAGTGATCTAAAGGAGGAAGCTTTGAAACATGTCACAAATGACGAATATACGGTATGGAATGAAAATATTCAGAATATTAATTATTGTTGAATTTCAATGAATTTTGAAATATTTTTTGTCGTAGTAACCAAATTTTCTATAAGGAAAAATCACTTCATCTGAGACGAAAAAGTTCAAAAAATTTATAAATTCAAAATTGAGAAATTGAAAGACTTTAGTCATCAATAATAATTGATATTAATTTATTTTAACTACTAATTATTAGTAGATTCATGTGTTCATCAACTGTTGTTATTCAAAGAAAAATTTGAGTCTTTCAGTAATGAAGATTTAAAATATACCTCTATATTTTCAATGCTAGATTGTGTTTCTGCTTCTTTGCTCTGCATTTCTTTTAAATTTTTGTCGTGAACCATATAATATTCTATAAATTGATTATTATGAAAATAATATCTACCGTTATTAATTAGGCCTATTTCATATTTGTATTACTGTATTTTGCATCTACAATCAACAATTATTCTTGTTATAGGGAAGTAATTCCAATTACTTTCCTATTACAAGTGAATTAGAGTATTTTTTATATCATAATTACTTTCCTATGATTTATGAAATCTTATTCTCATTTCCAGGCTTTCCTTGTTTATGCGGCAACATTTTTTGCGAACTCAGGAAACTATAAAGGCTTTGGCGACACAAAGTTTCTACCAAACCTGCCTGTTGAGAAATTTGAAGCAATAATAAAATCCAGTCCGAAATATCGATTGCAACCAGTGCATATCGATACGTTGTGGAATGCCTGTAAACATCATGTGTACTCTCTAACGGAAAGAGAGAAATCTCTGGGATTCTCCGAATCAGTAAGATATATTTTTGATCATTTTAAAGAGCAAAACTATTATTAATCTTGATAATTCCACTCAGGTGATGGGCCTATTCTAGACTAATAATAGTACATTGATTACAATTTTATAAAAAAGAAATTCAACCCTTCCAAAGTGTCTCAGGGTTCATTACAGGTTTTGTTTTCAAACTATTATAATGATTTGAATCACTTGAGTGTAGGGTCAATATTTCCTCTATCAGAAATCTTTCTCTTTTTTTGAATTCTCTTTCACCTTATTATACCTCTGTAAATTAAGATTATTTAGAAAATCATTTACAAAAATTTACAAATCAGCCGTATTTTGCCAGATCAGAACGGTAGTAAAAAAATTGTATTTTGCTTTGTAAATTATTTCCAATTTATTAAAATTTAAATTATTCCAATTTTGTAAATAGTTTCAATTTAACTTTTTAAAAGTATTTGTCTGATGTTTTCCAGGGAATAACAACGTATTTCTCTTCGAATTGCACGGCCGAAGACGGAAAACTCATAACCGACTTTCTGAAAAGTAATAGCATGGAAGGATACAACTGCAGAACCTTCAAAACTATAAATGCTGACGGAAAGCCTGTCTATGAGGTGAATAGTAATTGATTATAATATTACATTGAAGATAAATTGTTTACTTCGATTCTGTGTATTGATATCAAAATGTTTCGGTACACTGTCTTGAATATTGAATCTTGATAGAAGAGCTCGTCTCTGTGTTTCAAAAATTATAGATGGGCCAAAATTTCTTGGCCCTTGGCAGCTGCTTCGACCATGTATAGAATGTATTCTATATAAATGTATTCTATACATGGTCGAAGGGCAGCTGGCTGCTACTAACTGCATTAAAAACATTGCCTGCTGCTTACATCTTCAAATCCACCCTAATGTGATCATGCTCTCAGCTGATCGTTGCGTGTGGTAGGCCTAGCCCAATATTCTCAGAAAAGTACCCGCGATACCCCCCTCACCATAGCTCGACCGGTTCTGGCCAAGTGCCAAGAAATTTTGGCCCATCTATTACAAACTCTGAGAGGCCATAGTCGTTGTGCTTTGCCTCAAAATGGTAGTTTGAAGCCAGCTGCTAAGAAAATTAGAAGCGAATTCAACAGATAATCTGCGTATTTTTCTCATGTCTTACATCAACATATAATCAGATTTATTAAATTTGGCGGATGGCATTAGATAGATAGATAGATAGAGTGAGAGATATTCCTTTTTGCCATCGGACTTTACGGTCATCAGCAACGTCAAGAAATAATATCTATCTATCTAATGCCATCCGCCAAATTAAATGAACCTGATTTTACAAGAAAATGTGTGAATACGTGTTTGAAGTTTGTTTTAACTTTTCCTATTCTGAATTATGTAGCCTTCTGACTGTTTCTCCAAATCACTGCTTCATCTGTAATGTGCTATCTGCTTCATAAATAAAGTTGAAGATTTGCTGCCTTTGTTGATTGATTTAAAACAATTTATTATTGCTTCATATTCCAGATAAGATTAGCATCGGTTGATACAGATTTTGATGCTAGTTTCATGTTGGGTGAAAAAGAATTCAGGAATTCCAAGATTGTTGTTACGAGAGGTGACTATTCGCCTATACTTGCCGAAGTGTGTAAAGATCTTGAAGCTGCAAAAGTAAGTTGAATATCTTAATCTTAATCGATAGTATGTTAATGTTACAAACTTCACATTTATGTACTCTATATGTTTCAATTTTTTAATTGACCTATAATAATTAGCATACACTTGCACATGGAAGTGATTTTAGTGATCTTTAATTCACGGAGCGAGACGAAGTTGAGCGAAGCTCAAATCGTTGGCCACTTGTGTAAATCGGTTGTGATCATACTCCTCCTAGACTACCACGAAAATTTCCATTAAATTTGGCTTGAAAATGTATATCAACGATGGTTCTACAGAAATAAAATCTGAAATCAATGGTACCATGAAGGAATAATCACCGAAAAAGTTTTTTCACAAGCCGAAGGCGAGTAAAAAAGTTTCTTGAGTGCAGCAACAATACTTTGCGCACGAATTGCACATTAAATTTCTCCTACACCTACAGTAATAGTTGAAGTGCACAAAACGGGACATAAATAACCTCACAAGTAGTTATTGTCTTACACATATAACGCACTTATTACCAAGAGGCAATCGATCGTTTTGGGCGATCGTCAACATAATGCATACAAATCTACTGCACTGATTAACAATGTTTTTTAGTCAGGTCTATATGCCAGGCTGCGTCTGCCTAATACCTGAATGACACTGTCACCTGTAATACTTGAAATACAGACTGGTCATTGACGGCATATAAATCGCAGACAAACGCTCGTCTCAACATTTGCAACAACAGCATGTACACGTACAGTGTACGCTGTTATCCCTAAGGTATCTAATTTTAGTAACCCAATGTTAAGGTTCAAAAATCCATTAGGTAACTTAACCAAAAACGAAAAATAAATTTTCTGAAGAAGAATCGATATAAAAATAAAAATAGCCTAGTATATTGCATTCCTAGTTATGAAAAAATTATAACTAGATTGCAGCTTCTGATTGGCAAGAGCATTTCTGTTGAAAGTTCATGAATACGAGTAACTATTAACTTTGTGCATCTCGCACTATTCTCCTTCTCTATTATATAGGAGCAGATATGGATAGAGAAGGATGGTGGCGAAAATTAGTTGAGGCCGGAGCCCGATCTAGCTTCATTGGAGAGAGATAATAATGATAACGCAATCGTTTTTGAAATCATCATAAATGTTTATTCTTCCAAAAGTTTTATAGAGCATTGCATATAACGATATATTTCAAACTCCAAGATAATTAATATAAGTACTGAAGATTCATTGCATTGATACATTATTTTTCTATTTCAACAGGAGTTTGCAGCGAATAGCAACGAAAAGAATATGTTAGAAAAGTATATCTCCAGTTTCAAGACTGGAAAATTAGACGAACATAAAGATGGTTCTAGGTTTTGGATTCGTGACAAGGGACCTGTCGTTGAAACGTAAGTTTTCTTTCCTGAACCATGTTCTACGTATTTTTTTGGAAAAAAGATATTTTAGTGAGGCATAAGCAGTGTGTATAGCAGGAATAATTCAACTTGGAAAACAGCTGTTTTGATGATCAGTATCATCAAATCAGTATCAAAAAATCAGATGAGCAGATTTTTAATTTCTGATCACCTGCTCTATAGCAGGAGCCAATTAACTTGTCATAAATCAGCTGATCCAGTAATAATTAAACAGTGATTTCGACACAATAATCAAAAGGCTTGAAAGTCTTAAAGACCTTTAATGAAGACCTTTCAAAGAATAACTTTTTAAAAGACCTTTTCAATAATCTGCGAGATTCAGCATTTGTAGGTTAAATATTGTGATATTGCTCTTTGAGACAGCTGATTTCTGACAAGTAGAATTGGATCCTGCTATACTTGTAAATCAACCAAGTTATAGCAGGAGCCAATTAAGTTGTCATAAATCAGCTGATCCAGTAATAATTAAACAGTGATTTCGACACAATAATCAAAAGGCATTTGAAAGTCAGAGAACCTAGTATTTAAAAGACCTTTTAGACCTTTCAAAGAATAACTTTTTAAAAGACCTTTTCAATAATCTGCGAGATTCAGCATTTGTAGGTTAAGTATTGTGATATTGCTCTTTGAAACAGCTGATTTCTGACAAGTTGAATTGGATTCTGCTATAACACACCAAGTCGTGATATCAAACTGAAATTTCGGTTTAATACTCATGCGTGCACAGGTGATTGAACAGCACACAATATGACAACATTGCCGGGCATTCCAATTGGATAACGCAACAAGCTGGCCAGTTGTTTCTAGGGATGAAAAGCACTATGGTTATTGTACAGCATTCAACTTTATTATTATTCTGTCGATGAGGTAAACGTTAGAAGCAATAGGTCTCTAGTTTTTGGAGAAAGATTTAACAGTTTTCAACACTTTTCGACTACAATTTAGCTGAAGAGTTGATTATGATATTGTTAATGAACTTTCCGCTTAAAACATTAATCTTACTTTCGTTTTTTTATTTAATTTCAAAGTTGGAAATAATTGATTTTTGACCAACTGAACATTATTATATCATTTTCGGAACAATAATTTCAGTCCATTAAACCGCAAACTCACTTTTTGTGAATGTATGCAATAAAATAATACCACAAATTCATTTATTGTAATTTTTTATTTGATCGATTCATCAACTATTCTGATACAATATTGTATCAATTCTAATCTTTAAGCGTCACATTTTTGTTGTTTATTGTAGTTTCATAAATTATTATCATCTGTTATGTTATTTTATAAGGAATTGTCTTCAGTATGTATAACTATTAATTATAAGCTTTCAATTTGTCATATACTCATTCCAATTTAAAAATTAAAGTGTTGGAAATTAATTATCATCGTTATCATCATTATTATTATATCATTCACGCTTACGACTACCTCTGTTATTTCATATTTGGATAGACGTGAATATTTCCATAGGCGTAACCAGGTAGACAAAAATTGTATTTTGCTTATGAAAATCTTGAGATTTCCCCCCCCCCCTTCACCTAGAACCTTGTTACGCCAATGAATATTTCTCTCGAAAGCTAAGATTAATCAAAATCTATTGATCTTCCTTACAAAAGTTATGTAATGTATTTTTTAATAATTTTGTTGTTTTTTTCACTAGTTACATTGGTTTCATTGAGAACTACCGAGATCCAGCCGGCTTAAGAGCCGAATTCGAAGGCTTCGTTGCTGTTGTGAACAAAGAAATGTCGAAAAAGTTCAAAGTGCTGGTGGATTCTGCTGAGACTTTCTTGGAAAAGATGCCGTGGGATAAGAATTTCGAAAAGGATAAATTCCTGAAACCCGATTTCACTTCTTTGGATGTTCTCACCTTTGGCAGCAGTGGCATACCTTGTGGAATAAACATTCCTAACTGTAAGTTGCTTAGTTCTTTTAAAAGTACTGTATAGGAATTTTTCTGTATCCTGCTCCTTCATTCGTTCCTTCAAGAACTTTTTCTGATTCACTTACTTCTTACGTACTTCACCACGGTCCTGGGATCGGAAAATCGTCAATTTCAGAAATTCGCCAGCAGGGGATTTCCTTAGGTCCTTTCCATACATAAGCTATGTGAATACTCAATTTGGAGGGAAAACTTACTTGAAATCCAAAAAGCCTTTTGAATCTCACATTCTTTCATCAAATCCTACTTGAGCATTCACAAAGCTTACAAAATAATTTTTATGCAAAATGCTTTTTGGATCTCTTATTCGTTCATTAGGTCCAACTTGAATATTCACAAAATTTACAAAATCATCACATTGCTGTTCATTATCTTACACCTTAGGCCTAGGTGAGCGAAATCATTCGATAATAATTATATTAGCTGAATAATCATCATTCAAACGATGACGTTTCACTTCCGCACGTTTTTTCTTCCAAAACAGGAAAATCACCAATAAAATACACTCATATTACATGCTCCGTACAAGTAGTATCAGCTCATCCATAATTTATTAAAAGGCTCTACTCACACTTGGAAACTCAAATCGCAGGAACTGAGCGATTCGGATAACAAACATGTGTTTTCAAATGATGACGCTAAGACGATCCTGCAACCGTACTGTCTGAACGTCATCATTTGAAAACACATGTTTGTTATCCGAGTCGCTCAGTTTCCAAGTGTGAGTAGAGCCTAAGTTTTAAGGAACACGCCTCTATTCTTAAGCTTCTAACACCAATTACATAAATTCCAAAGTTTTTCATATCATTACTACGTATATTTTGAAAACATTTTACTTGAAGGAAAATACTTCTGTACACATCATTCAGTGTTTCCATTTTTTTAAATCCATATGCTAATTATTATGTACTCATTTCTCAGCTTGTAACTTACGTTGTTGAAATTATTCTTTTTTCCAGATGATGAAATAAGACAAGACGAAGGCTTCAAAAACGTATCATTAGGTAATGTAGTGCCGGCTCAACTAGTCAGTAAAAAGCTAGCCTTTCTCAAACAAGAAGACGAAGATATACTGAACAAGTTCACAGCGAAAGCATTCGAAGTAGTCGTGGCATTGCATGAGCTGCTAGGTCATGGCTCTGGAAAACTGTTCATGAAGAACAAGGATGGAACGTCGACTTTTGACAGTTCGGTCATCAATCCGCTCACAAATAAGCCGATTGATTCCTGGTACAACGAAGGTGATACTTACGATACTGTTTTCGAAAAACTGAGCAGTCCGTACGAGGAGTGCAGGGCTGAGAGTGTGGCTTTGTATCTCAGTTTGGAAAACGAAGTTATGAAGATTTTCAACCATGAAGGCGATGAAGCAGAAACTATCCTCTACGCTATTTGGTTGGATATGACGTATAAGGGTGTGAAATCGCTGGAATTCTATCAGCCCAGCACAGGCACTTGGCTGCAGTCACATGCTCAAGCTAGGTAAGTCGAAAATTACAAAAAAGTGTGATAAACTAGGCTACACGTACACAATCAATTGATTTTATCTGTATGGGATGTAGGGATCTCAATCCCGGGATCCAGTTATATTTTTGATAGCTGAAAATCCCGAGATTATTCACCGCCAATCACGGGATTACAAAAATACCTAATACCTACGTAATTGCCAATTGTTTTTTTATAATTTAATAAAACTTGAAACTCTAAAGAAAAACCTTGAACCTTGAAAAGATTGATTTTTTATAATTTAATAAAACTTGAAAACCCTTTATAATAATCGAAAAACATCTATAACAAAAGGTTGTTTTATATTATTATTCAATAGTTTATTATAAATTTGATTTGTACTTCAATAATGTGCCTTTGTTTATCACGAGAAACTCCCGAACACAGAAAATAAAGATATAATTAGAAATAAAATATTTATTTTATCCACCTAAAACGGTAGCAAAATCCGAACCAGATCCCGGATTATTTATAATAAAATCCTGAAAACCTTTAAATCAACAACAGGCAAAAGTTGACATCCCTAGTTTATTATAAATTTGATTTGTACTTCAATAATCATGTTTATCTGAAATTGTTCATTTATCACATAACTTTATTTTGCTTTTCACAGTTTACTTACTTTCTGATTGTTGATTAATGTTGGTGTCTTGTATCTTTTAAACTTATTTTTATCATTTTTCTGACGACATTTTCTGATAATTACCTTTTAATTGTCATCTCACTTTATTCAACAATCCAAGATAAATTCAGAATGGATTTATCATCTGAGAATTATTTTCTTTACTTGGAACGAACATCACAACTATCCTACGACTTGAGTACATTAGAAATGCTGTGAGAAAAGTGTAGAGACGGACTAATCTGAACCTATATTCCAATGATAGAGTGGCTCCTTAGATTTATCAGAATTAGAGAGATTAGATTTATCAAAATTGTGAAATTATCATAATTGTAGAGATTGATCCACAATTAAAATTGCTTGTATTCTCATCTCATAACTTCTTTATCTTTTTCAAAATAAGAATAAAATATGGCTAGAATGTTAGTGGGTAGAGCTAATGTTGATTACAGAACTCATTTAATGCTTGACATTTCACGATTCGAAAAGGTAATAGGAGCAGCTTACTTGAACAGGAGCAGAGGAACCGCTGTCAGGCAGGTAACCTGCCTCCAGTAACCTGAACGTCTACTGGAATCGTGAAATTCAGCCATAAAAGTAATTTTGTCTGTATTTTGATGAGCCCATTCATATTCCTTACACTGTTTACATCAAATTATTAATAAATTTAATTTATTATAGTATACTTACCACCTTTCACATGTATTGATACCTTGCTTAAGATCCTTATACATCAACTTAGTTGAAACTGCGTTTAACAAAACAATAGTTGAATTTGTTATAAACTATATAGATCTACAGTTCAAACCAAGATATTAGCCTACATATTGGTCATACTACATAAGATACATAAATACATAAATACATAAATGTTCAGAAATACGCAGAATATAATAGATTATTAATAAATTATCGAGATTAACAAACATGTATTTTCAAATGATGACGTTCAGACAATACGGTTGCAGGATCGTATGGGCATCATCATTTGAATACACATGTTTGTTATCCGAGTCGCTGAGTATGCAGTCGCTTCGTGATTTGAGTATTACAAGTGTGAGTAGAGCCTTAGTGTAAACGATGATACCATAATGTAGCTTAAAATACTACAAGATAATAGAAAACAAAAACGTAAAATCTAAGGCTTGTCTTCCATTAATCAAATATTTTCCATTTCTATCGCTTTGTTTTATTAATTTTTTATCTCTGTGTTCAACTCTTTGATGAATGAATAAATTCTTATAATTGATACTTGATATGTGTAGTAGCTAATAATTGTTGACAAAATAAAATCGTATTCCCTTGTTTTCTTTTCACAGATATGTGATAGCCAGAGTTCTCGTTGAAGCTGGAGAAGACTTTTTCACTGTGAAGGAAACTGAAGCAGGAGAAAATCTACTGGTATCACTGGATAGCTCAAAAATAAGAACAGTAGGCAAGAAAGCAATGGGCAAATTCCTGCAGAAAATGCAGGTGTACAAGTCAACAGCTGATATTGCAAAAGCGAAAGAGATGTTCGATGGATACTCGGCTGTGGTCAACGATGGCGAGTACAAATGGGCCGATTGGAGAAACATTGTCATGAAGTTCAAACAGCCACGGAAAGTGCTCGTCCAGTCCAATACTTTCATTGAAGGTACAAAACAATACATTCTCTACTGTACAGTACGATTTTTTCATTCTTGGGGCGTCTGCTAGGCGTCGTTCTATTATAAAATGGATTCTTGCTGAGCCACCTACAATTTCTTCAAATAATTTAAACAAATGATAATTGTTACAAATGCATGCAAGTTGAACTTTCGTTCATTTTATAGTGTCTACATTTGCAAGTTTTTCTGTCAATTGGATGCAAATAAAACTTACGTTAGCACTACATGATACAGAAAACGCCTCTTTTGATATTAGTCAGTTCCGAACATTGCCTATGTATCTGTTATTAACCGATACCGATCAATATCAGTAGGAGAGCGCTCCTACCAGTCCACATTGCTTCATGGGATAACGCTCGCAGTTTTAATGTGAGTCATCTCCTGTGTGTTGAGTGCTACTATAAATGTTAATATATTATCAGTCTTGTTGATTGCCAATCTCTATGATCGTTGTTCAACATCAGTCTCTCCTTTTTATGGAACAGTCTTTCGAAGAACGTTGAGTTTCATTTCATGAATACATTTTTTTATTCAATTGAAAGTATTATGCACGAGATATGTTCTTATTCAAATCCTGAATTTTTGACAGTTAAACAACTAACGAATATATTTCTAAATAATTTGAAAAAATTATGGTTGGTATAGTTCCAAACGAACTATACCTAATAAAAATATTCTTTTCAATTATTATTGCTTGGAGTTGGGTTATTCTATGTAGTCTTATGAAAATGAACATCACTCTTGGTGAAATGATAAACTCTAAGAATAACTTGAAAGAAGTTTTCCCTTGAATTTCTTCAGGTTCAATATGTTTCTATATGATTTTGTTTTCTCATTGTTGCAGGGGATAAAGTTGTACTGAAACGTTACAAACCGTCAGCTGAAGGAATGATTGAATCCTATATTGACAGATTCAAGAACAGTAGCCTTCATCAGAAGTTGATCGAACTAGCTGAAAAAGATGAGAAGCACTTCAAAATATCTTCATGAAGACCGCACCGTGTTAACTTCTGAAGAGAACGATTGTTTTTCATTTGATCGCGTAGTCATGATTGTAATTTAGTGTTGATCATTGAAAATGATGACGTTTCATTATAATTATTATCATGATTATCGTTGTGATGAATATGATTCAGAGTAATGAAAACGACAATTTATGAAGAGTAAATTCTACTTAATTTCAATTATTTATTATATTTTTATGCAAGCTTCACTCAACTTATTCAATTTAGCATTTTCTTCACTTCATTATCAACATCCAATTTGGTTATTAATAAATAGTATTATGAAACGAACTGATCCTACGTGATGTATTTTTCTAAAAATAATTTATATTTTGCAGTTCATGTTTGTAAGAGAATTCACTAACATGTTTATGTGGTTACTTATCGTATTTGTGGTCTTTTATTTCTTATTTTCCGTCCTCTGTGAATAGTAAAACAAAAGAAGATGTCTATCAAGATAATTATGTAATTGACGATAACATGATTAATTTAATTTCTTTTGTTGCTTGAGTGAGTTTGAATACAGTTCTTATGACTATGAAAAGCCATTAACGGTTCAAATTCAGCTTAGATGAGAAAGCGCTTTTGTATTTGTATTTTACGCACAAGCATTCAAAACGTTGGTTGAATTATTTTGATACATCCTAGTAAGTATAGGTTAACGCAATAAAAATTATATTTTGTCATCAAACCAGTGGGGCTGGATGCAAAGCTTCGATGTAGATTTCTAGGAGCATAATTAAGCACGTTGAAGCATTTGTTTATGACTAGAAGATGTTTTTTTGCAAATTGACTAGACTTTTTTGACAGTTCGTAGTTTACGACAATTGATTAAGGGCCTTGTCACATACGATTGTGGTTTGTTTTACTTCACTTCGCTAACAAAGCTACTTTGGTTTACTTCACTTCACTTACTCGCATAGTAAATCTATATAAATCGTATGATATAATAATTATTATAGGAAGTGAAGTAAAGCAAACCACTATCAAAGTAGCTCTTCTAGTGAATTAAAGTAAAGCAAACCACAATCGTATGTGACCAGGCCCTAAGAGTGAGGTAAGCCCTGATGGAATGTCTATGATTTTATTCGCCCAGCTCGGGAATGTACAAGGAAATTTGTAAAAGTACAGGTACTGTAATCAAATTCGAAAATCATTACGTAAGTACCGGTACAGATTGATCAAAAAGTCTCTCCGAATTAGCTGCGTGGTGGGCGGTGGCATAATATTGTGTTTTTTGAATTTCGTTTCACATTTTCTGTCAACATGTACTGGAAATAAATGTAATGAAAGTACAGGTACATTTCAATATAAATCAATTACAAATTATTTTTCATTACTTGAATAACTTATTGTGCTCATTAAGTGTTTCATTGTATATTTAATTCACTGTGGAGGGACTTTTTAATCACTGAAGATTTGGAGGTACGGCAGAGCAGGGCATAGTGCCTAGCAGTGGCGTAGCCAGGGGGGCCCAGGCCTCCCCCCGAAATTGTCGAAATTTAATTTTAATAGTAAATGAAAAATTATTTGTTCTGTGATATTTGGATTTCAGCTATCGCAAGAACTAAAAAGTAGTCTAAATAAAACCTTGTTATGTACCTGTCAAACATCATAATTTCCCGGAGGAGGGCCTCCGGACCCCCCTTATGTGTGGGGGGTAGATACCAAAATAATTTGTCACTTTCAATACCGTAGTGCCGCATTTGAATAAATAAGCGTTTCTGTAACTGAAATAATATTAAAAGAAAGCCCCTGAGAACGTGTGAATATGGAGATATAAGGAAAAATTTAGGACAAATAAATACAGTATCAGTATTATAGGACTACAATAGTTCATTTATTGGAATAATTAACACTACTCACCTATCAACTCATATAAAATAAGTGGTCTGCATTCGCTGAATTCAATATCTATTATCTAGTAAATTTACTAGGTTTTTAAGAAAAAGTTTCACTTTAACTGATAGCTTTCAAATTGCGCGCTTATTAGTCATGGATGTCTCATATGCTGAACAGCTGATTTTATGAAACGTTGTAAGTTTTTGTTGTGATGTCATCTGATTCGATCGTCTGGTTTTCAATACACAACATGGAATACAGTGAATTGCTATAAAGCGGTAATTTTTCCATGATTTTGTTATTGAAACTATTAACATTCCATTCTCTTCCTTAATTCTCAATTTACTATCTAGCTTGTTCTTCGTAATAGAATACGGTCATGGTACTCCTAGAAAATGAAGTGGTAAGTATTGATTGCAAACAGTATGGTGTCTCCATGATATTATTTCATCAATAATAATTTTATCATTCTTGGAAGCTGCACAGTTCCCGTTTAATAAAATAGAGATCTCATTTAAGAATCTCCAACAACCATTATATCCAATAATATATTTGGATCTACCTGTAGACTACTGTAGTTTTAAATTATGTTTAGGTTAGAATGTTTGGTTCACAAACATTGTGACCTACTATCAGTCAAATTAAAAGTCAATTCGTGTCATAAAGTTTGGATGTCGGCAAAATTTTGCTCTCTCATCCATCAAGAATTTTTCCATGAATCACCTATTACTGGAAAAAATGAAATATCTTTGAATAGTTGCACAATGTACTCTATACAGTCCGTAGGATAGAAATACGATATCATTGTGGTATAGGTAGCCCACTTTAAAGGGTGAATAGTAATAATAATAATGAAGTAATAGTCAACTACGCTAAAGCTTAGTTTACTCTATTCAACAAAACATTCAATGACAGTAGGTCTATTGAATTGAAATAAATTTAAGCTTACTGTACCGCAATTGCGTCACTATAATTAACTTCTTGTTCAATGAAGAGCTAATGAATGCAACGTGATGCTCATTCTATATTTATTTATTTCAGTTCCTGTCGCAACTAACAAAAATCTTTCAGAAATCTCGAGGGGGAGGATCAGTTACTATAACTATGAAACGATGTGAGTATTTTAACTTTTACAATCAGTATCATACTGTCATTCTACATAATTCTAATCAAGAGACATATCTGGTTTATAATATTTTGCCTAGTTTAATATGCTTATATTCCCAAAGTATCAAGTTTTTGGGTATTCATCTGGATGAGAAGTTGTCTTGGGGACCGCATATAGGCATACAGCCTGGGCTCTTTGTCTAGTAAACTCTCCAGCGTTATTTTTTATCGTTTGAATCATTTGAAGGAGTACCTTATGTGACTAACAGGTATTTATTTGAGATCAACTTATTTTGATTTTTTCCATAGTTTGCTGTCTTATGGAATTCTATTATGTGGAAACTGTAGCGATGTGCAGAGGGTCCTCCTACTTGGAAAAAGCTATTAGAATAATTTCCAATTTCTAGTGCAGGCTTTCTTGCCCACTGTAGACCACTACTTATTAATCTGAGAATGATGACTAATTAATCTATATATACGGGATATAAGTTAATCAATTTATTTTTTAACAGATTCAACAAAATCAACGAAGAGCTATGTGGTTGTTGGTATTAAATGGTATTAAAAGGCTCTACTCACACTTGGATACTCAGATCGCGTCGCTCAACGACTGGATATAACAAACATGTGTTTTCAAATGAAACGATCTGACGAGTCTGAATGTCATCATTTGAAAACACATTATGTTATTTATAGCGACGAGATTTGAGTATCCAAGTCTGATTAGAGCCTTTGCTGTCAAGATATGTGAGGGGTTACCCCACGGGCATTCTTAGACCGAGGAGTGGTCCGTAGCCGAGGGCGATAAGCGCCTGTCTGAAAATCCAAAGGTTCCAAGATCGAATACAGTTGAACATATGCTCGAGGAGTGGTTAATTGAGAATCCTTACTATGTTATGACCAAATTTCTAGAATTAAATGATGGCTCCATCTCCATCCTATTTTAAATTCAAGTGTTTTTGTAATGATAAGTTTTCCTTTTATGTTGATGTTCATACTTATCTGTTGACGTATTTCAAGTTGTTTTTGTGACGCTGTCTATTGCTTTTTTTGAAAGTTTAATGACAATAAAATATTATCAATTTATTTAATCATTTTTTTAAAATTTGTTTCAATTGGTTTTCTTTTTGATTTATCATCATTTACATTTCACACTGAATTCAATTTACATCAGTATATTTACTGTCTTTATATCAATCATTATGAACTTTTACATCTATTATTTCAGATGATGGTAGAACAAGACCTGAACCAAGAAAAGGGCGTAAACCTTTGCCAGAACCTTCTGAATATCTTTGTTTGATCCGTGCATCGTGTAAAAACAAGAAAATCAGTACGGTAGTAAGTATAAATTTTATTTTGGAATTATGCGAATCGTCCAGATATGATGACCGTTTTTGTAGAACGAAATTCCAACGCTGAAACAGCATTATGATTGTTATTGACATTTTTTATTCAGCAGTTTCCTATTGTTTGACTCTTGAGTCGTTAACACATATTACTGAAAATGTTGCAATATTACATCTCATACCTTTCGGTTCTGATGATACAGTTCCCTTGCACCTGTGAGGAATTAGCATCGGTTATTTCAAAAATATTTAATTTCATACAGCGGTAAAAAATGTTATATTACACTGTTTTTCAGTATTCTATTGCCAAATCGAATCACTAAATTCTAATCACTACATTACTGCGATATTGCTTACAGTTCAAAAATAATTTTATCAAAATTGTGATAAATTTAGATACTTTTAGATCAATTTGATCTTAAACCAAGTATAAACTGTGAATATACAATTCACAAATCAAATTTAAACGTTTTTGTCGTAAAACCTAGTTCAAACGAAAATAGTGCATGCCAAAAGCTATAAGTACACAATCAATTTTTTCATTAATTCCATCAAATAAAATGACCTAGAATCCAACAGCTGATCCATGTCTGGTGCATTGGTACGTTGACCAATCTGCTATTCGATTCAAGGATATTTCATTGGAGGGAATTCTAAGAAAAATTTGATGGTTTACATATCACTTGAATCAACTATACTAACTTGTGAATATATACAGGTATAACATCCATATCGGCGTAGCACGTATAAGGTAGGGAATGCAATTTATTCCAATACCGAAGTTACATCTATTCAAGTATAGTCTACTACTGTATATTTTTTCTTCGATATGTTACATGTGAAAATAACACTGTAGAGTACTATGAAGGTGTTTTAAATACAGTACATGGATGATTTTTTCCTAAATATTACTAAAACCAGAAAGTTGATGAATAATAATTCCAGACAGAAAAATGATGCAATGAAAAATTATCTTAGAAACTCTCAATTTCAATATCAATTATGTGTAAAATGAAAGACATTGTGTGATGGATTTTCTTACAATGGCTCCTGGCGAAAGCCGCATTATTTAGCGTCTCCATGATAATTAATGTTGTTATGCTCAGCTCTGTCTACAGTGTGTACGCACAGTCTGCAAGAATGTATTGGTCAGCTGCCATTCCTGCCAAATGCAGGATATTTGAATTTATTATTTTGTTTGGTATCTATTTTGATATTGACTAATATCAAAATTGGTATCAAACAAAATGAGAAAACAATATTATTCAACGGAAGTAAATCCATTCTCTACGTTTTGATTCAGTATAGTTTTTGTGATGGTAGTGGACTGTGCTGGCACATGTGCAGAACGTTTTTACTTACAATACGTTTTTCAGATGAAGTCCGCATCAGTGTGCAGCCAGCATAACAGACTTGTGTGACTTCTTGCAGTTTATCGAGCTTATCCCTTATCGAGTATGAGTTTCATCACAATCGTTATAGCCGTTTTTGAGAAAATCGCGGAACCCATTATTTTGGAAATAATGTTTCCCATTTCAGCAGCTTACGGCAACGCATTGTTGAAGTTTTTCCTGTTGGATACTTCTACTTTTAGTACCCCAAGTTACAAATTTCAAGTGATTTGTTCATTGGAAGATGAGGTATAATTTTCATCACAAACAATACCCAAAATCTCTTTTTTGGACTTACGGGGAATTAAACGAACAGAAATCTTTTACTTGGGGTACGGTACCTAATTTTTTAGAAAGTAATACTGTACTCTTTATACGTGCCTTATGGTAGTAGGGCAAGGAAAGTAATAATTACATCCTTAAAGATAAATAAGGATGTCATTGTTCAATGAAATACAAAAACAAAGCAAAATTGAGAACCTACGGTATTTGGAAATGAAAATGAATGGCATTGTAGAATGAGTTTATTTTTTATATTTATGCCATTTCATTAAAATTGTTGTTTTTCTTTACAGATTCCACCAAAAGATGTGAATAAATTTCAACAAGCATACTGCAATCTCCTCAAGGGTAACTTGGATGGGTTGAAAAAATTGAAAAAAGTAAAAACAAAATCTAAAGCTACTCAATAAAACCTTTTAATATAAAAAATCATCTTATTATTACATCCATTTAAGAAGTGTACTCAATTTTCTTGAATCTTCGGGCATGAATTATACATTTTATAAAATTATGTCAAGGTTTTAACAAAGAAGAATTTTGATTGACAATCTTACATTTTATTTTGAAATTCTTTGTTTAAAATTAATAGACTATCAATAATTGATAATAATTTTAAATTCTGATAAATAATGTTTTTAAGAAAAATTGAAACTTTTGACAAATTATATCACTTCAATCTCAGGAGATGGAAATAGCTTTCGCTCATTCAAGAACAAAAAATGAGCAAGAGTAAGTTCTGCTTTCTAATGATTTTACTTTTCTATTCTGAGATGATTTTGAAATTCTCTGTTCATATGAATTATTTTTTATATTAAATTATTAGTTTCAGTCAACTTTCTTTTTGGGCCTGGTCACATACGATTGGGGTTTGCTTCACTTCACTAGCTAAGAGCTACTTTGATTCACTTCACTAGCAAAGAGCTAAGATTGCTCTTCCCTTTAAGTGAAGTGAAGTAAATCAAAGTAGCTCTTTGCTAGTGAAGTAAAGTAAAGCAAACCCCAATCGTATGTGACCAGGCCCTTAATCCATTGAAATGAACACTATGAAAAATGTATACGCTATGTGTCTTCCTAGGCTAAGATGAGCGTGATAATTTTGTGCATACAGTATATTCAATTTGTTCATTGGAACATGCTTTGCATTGAATTGATCATGTGAATTTCAATAATATAAATTATCTATTATAATACAATAGATACACTTGAAAATTGTTTTGTACCCAGTGGCGGATCGCTAGGGGGGCTATAGCCAGCCCCCCTTGGGTATCCAATTTACGCTAGATAAAATGAGTAATAATTTGTTTTGTAAACCTGCTAAAACTTATATAATACCTCTGCTTTAGATCTTTTATGATAAGGAATGATGAGTAATGCATTATATAGAAACTTATAAGGTAGAATAACTAAATCTGTACATGTTTATTTTAAAACTTAATCATTGGAAAACACAGTAATATAAGTACTAAAAGCATTTCCGTACTTGAAATAAAAAGGTAACTTAATACCATGGCTTTCAACGTTTAAATTCTTATGGTCAGATATGATATGTAAATGAAAAAACATTCTTGTGGCTTCAAAATCCTTTTATTTTTTAATCAATATTCTTGGATCAAACCGTAGATTTTTGCCTCTAAACTCTGGCTAATAAAGAGTTGAAAACTGTCTAAACATATGTCATTTTACACTTGAATTTTGAAAATTTTCCGGGTTAGGGCTCGAACTCCCCACCTTCCTGGGAGGTATTCCATATCCCTCCAGTCATTTCACATGCCCCCCCAGACGCCTATCCTGGATCAGCCACTTGTTTCTACGAATTGTACCGGATTATACCAATGTGTTGGGTAATAAACTAAAGATATTAAATATTTGCTGAACTCTGATTATCTCAATGTAGTCCTGTCATTCAATACTGAAAATTAGAGTATAATTTTTCCTTTCCCAATAATTTGACGGAAATTGCAGTACACTGCTGAAAACAGATCAGGAATTGGGCGCAAGGTTGTCCAGGTCTAGCCACTTCTGGCTAAATTCTTCGAATCCATCAACCTGGAAACAACTTGATAAATTAGTTTGTTTGTGAATTTGAGATCCAAACACGATGAAACAATCAATGACTGGTTTAAGAAAAACATAATTTATCATTCTTTTGCTGATCAATCATGATAATTTATTTTGGATTTAATACGAATCTGAAAACAAGCTACTTTTCGAAAAGAAGAGATGCATTCAAATCTCCCGCTCATTACATAGAGGATCATATACACACGTTAATAGAATCTAGATACTCAATTCTGCAATAATGTTTTAAAAATAAATCCTTTTAATGAAATTCTGTAAGAAATAAGATTTACTAATGAAATTATTTCAATTACGCGAAAAAGAATGAATATTCTTTGGCAAATTGGTGCTGCTTCACGCAACATAGATCCGAAATGGCAACCTATCCGTTATTCCTCTTTGTATCAACGTTTCAACGAACGAATTTCTGTTGGCTTGTATTTGCTGGCAAGAGCAAGAGATCGATCGATTTCTTTCGTTTCTACTCAAGTAATTTTTCAACTAATTGCTAATAAATTGGTATTGTTGTGGAATCTTTATTTGTGGCAAGGATTCGAAATGTCTGGCTCAGCCCACAGCTTGCCCTGCCGCTGAATCACGAGATAGATCGTCGAAGAAGTAAGTGCCATATAGGTTTCTAAATTTACAATGAAGTTAGCAATGGCTTCGTGTTCGTATTAAAAACTCCAAGGATTGTAATGGCAGTGTAGGCTTATATTCAAAATGCAAGATTCCAAATTCAAATCCTTCTTCTTTGATGATTTGAAATTTAAATTGACACTTGAACTTCTTTAGAATTTTAAAATGCTATCCAATTTCTTGAAGGATCATCAACATACTTCTGTATATTGAATGAAAATGGCGACTAATATCCTTGTGCAATTTTCAAGTCCTACACTGAGTAAATTTTCAATTGAATGCGATTCAAGGAAACTTGAAAAATTTTATGATCCTAATGTTTATTTATTTCTTACCGATTTTCGTGTTTGGATGAAATTCATTGTTAAATAAGCATTTCTCTCATTTACAGGGAATAATTACCAAAGTATTGTACGACAAATTTCATCATAAGTTTTGACAAAACAAACTCATCATGGTTCTTACTTCAGGGTAAGCTGATCTCTTTCACTTTATGCGGACGATCTAAAAGTAAAAATGATTCATTTTAATATACATTACGTGATTTAAAATCTAATAATTCAAATAGGTTATAATCATCTAGGGCTCCAGAAACGGAGTTTCATAATTTTATTAAAAACTAAAATTAGGTACGAACTGTTACATTTGGATAAGTTATAGCGCAATAGAGATGTCTACATAGTCTGAGTATGCCTAGTTACCTAGAATTTTTATAACGTTTTTGTTGCCTACCTTGAGGTCGCGGTTACATTAATTGTATCATGCGAGATACCAATCCTAAGCATGTCCTAATAAAATTAATCCAAATTGCTTTAATATTATTGGTATTGTTCTACTCCTACTAGGAGGCACTATTAAAATTCTATTATTACGAGTTCCAACTCGCCTCTAGTGTATTTGCGGCCTAACTAAGTTAACTTATAAACCAAACCACTACTGTACTTGATTATGTAGCCTATAGATTGGTTCAGCTAGTGTATTGGTTAATTTGTTTATTAATACAAATCTTTGCACCCAACAGGGAAGATGATAATGTCAAGCTGGTTCTGAAGAATGTTGTCGGTGAGATGGTGACGATGGTCGTACAAAGCGATGAAACATTTCAAGAGCTTCAGGAAAGAGTATTGCTTGAAACTGGAATAACTTTGGATATACATGACTTCACAATTCAGGGAAAAAATATTTCCAACGAAGACATAGTGACGGATTATTTTGCAAATGCTCAAAGTAAGTTCAATGCAATCACAATTCACAGTGGATAAACTTTGGCTTGAAATACATAATTTGATTTAGCCTACTTATTTATCTTTTCACTGGACTTATTTTATCATGAAATACTTGGGAGTTATTTTGTAACCTTCAATAGTTTCCAATTGCATTAGGTAGCCAAATTCAGTTGAAAAATGTAGATTATCATCGCCCAAGCACAAATCAGCTTGATTGAAATGTGTATTTAGATTAGCAGTCTGGCTTGGCAGATTACTGATTCAGCAATTGATTCAAATTTGTAGCATTGATTTCAATTTTTAATAATAATAATAATTCCGTGTAACCTAGCTGGCTCACGTCTGGTGTCAGAGTTTTCAGGTCACTCCTAATTTTTAATAAATCTACCATTATATTTATATATACTCACATGCAAGTCTAGTTACGAAAACCTTTGTCCGAATTTTTTTCGAGGGTAGAGCCAATCCTGGGATTTATTTTATGACACACGTTTTTTCAATAAGTAGGAACCAGGAAAAACTCTCGTGCTGGGTTTCACCAAGATTGGTCAATTGGAGTGGTCCGTAGCCGAGGGCGATAAGTGCCTGTCTGATAATCCAAAGGTTCCAAGATCGAATACAGTTGCCGGAACGGATTTTGACAGAAACGGCCACTCCCGTCTTTCGGAGGAGACGAAAAGCCGTCGGTCCCGACTGCCTAAAAACAGTCGTCATCTCTCATCATCACCCCTCTCATTACCCACGCACAAGCCTAGAGCTCATGTGGGCATCACCCTCAAAAAAATTTAACGATGTTCAAACGCATCAACAGGTGAAAAGGCATCACACTATGCGTAAATCTGACCGTCAATTTTCAAGTTGCCGCTGAAAATTGGTCTGTGTATATTGGTGTATTGCTATATTAGCATTTTATCCGGCTGTTTATGTATAGGAATTCCAATCACTTGAAATTCATTATAAAAAATGAGCTGGAGTTTTTGTTCCTATGCAGCTATTTTTTTACCGTGTGTGCCATAGCCTTTTTTCGAACATTGTCAAATTGGGTGAAACCCAGTCGGTTGCACAAACGTCGATCAAAGTTTGATTCTCCGTCACTTCCAAGAATCTTTGAAAAGCTTAAGAAACATTCAGTTGATTATAACTTATAGGTATATGTGCAAATTTATTATGTGTGCATTTAGCAATTATAACTTATTTAGTTGCTTTGTTGCTTATAACTTGTATGTCCGCTTCGAAAAGGCGTCTCCCGCTTCAGAGTACAAGTATCATTTTTATAATTTTGATTTTTATCACAGATGATTCAGTCGAAGAGAAGCCTATTATTACAGAAGATACAAAATGTGCCGTACCTGGTTGTTCAAATACAAAATTGAACTGTCCCGATAAAGCGTTTTTCCAATTCCCTTTGGAAGAAGTCAGGTAAGTTCATTGTGCCTGAATTCTATTATTATTCAGTTTTTATTTCTATTATTTAATAACAGGTAGACTATCGAACCGTGAATATAATTAATGTTTTATTGGGTAGGCCTAATTTATTGAATTCATTTGATGATAACTTAAACCTTGCGATTTCAAGCAATTCAATTAATAATAGAGAAAATGCTATTAGAAATTGTTTTTTTAAATTAACCTGAGAAAAGATAAGACCTGAGAATAATGGCAAAAAGTTTTAACTCATCTTGTCAGAAATTATCCGAGTTCAGTTACAAATCTGTTTGGTAGTTTTTTTTTGTAAGGGCTAACTTAGAAGTTGGCAAACAATTTTGAAAGGAAAGAATCCTCGAATTTAGTCATTTTTACTGTGTTTCTTTTCCATATATTAAAAATCTTGGACGAACAATCCATTCCTAACTTAATATTGAAATCGTTTTCGTTTTAACCTTAATTTTTTCAAACTGTCAACTCTTTTAATTGGTTTTAATAAGGTTTTCCACATCAAATAGACATATTTTGTAGCTAGAGAGCTCGTTCGTAATTCTAATTACATTATTTTCTGAGCTTGATAAACAGGAATTATTTGCTTTTCATATTGTTTTCTTATGAGAAACTTTTGGTTAAATGTACGTGTAGGGAGAGCCCACTTAGTATTTAGCTCTAATGTTATTTTCCACTTTTTATCAGATGTCACCAGTGGGCGTTGTACTGCCAAAAGCTGAGTGAGCAGTCAGGAAAGCACCGAATCCAGTTGAATATGAGTTCGGCGATCTGCGCAGATCACTTCAGGAGAGATCAATTCGTAAAGAACACCACCACTCTGTTAAAAAGAACGGCCGTTCCTTGTATTCGACCTGAACTGCCTCCCGGGTGTGATGCCAACACGCCGAGGCGAAAATCGTTAGCACTATCGCTGTCTCCTAGTATTTCTTTGAAAAGTGATAAGATTTTCGAGGATTTATTCTCAAATAACTTATCTACTCTCGGTAAGTGGAGCGTGTCGAGTTGTTTATGTCCTACAATTAACCATGATATTCTAACATGACAGTACTTCTGAAGCTTACTTTCCCAATCACTTATAGTCCGTATTTATAAACCTTTCTTGTGCTTGATTCGAGTGACACTTCGGAAGATATCATTTTTAGTTGAATCTTTTTTAAGTGTCACGTAAGTCAAGTAACGTTCAAAAATACGTCTTTACCTATTTGAAGACGTATTTAAAGACCTAATTTAAATTCAAGTATGACATTTAAATATACATATTATAACTTACCACGTAATTTTTCCTTACCATTATCCAGTATGACTAATCTAATTTGAATATTAATGACCCATGACATAGTGCCGCTCTATCTAAACGATTCAGTTGGCCGGTGAGATGAGAATAGGGAGAATGAAGAACTTAATAGTTAGGAGTCACTACCGTACAATTTTGCACAAACAGTGAATGCCCTGATAGATCTTGGCATAAAAGATCACCAGCAAAAAGATAACATTTTGCCCGCTGGTGAGAGTAAATTAAAATTACTTATCTTCCCTCTTTTCGCGCCAACATTTGTGTTTGATCGGATATTTTTATTCTGTTTATCTATTTTGATCTAGCCGATCTAGCCTTTTTTTTGTAGCTGATGTGAAATAGAGAATATGATAGACTGCCTACAGAATAAAATTTAACATTTTGCGTCTCATTTGGAACGTGGAGCCCTACGTACATGTAGCCTTCAACATCAGGCTTGAATATAAAAGAAGAAAGTGGAGTGTTTTGTTTATCACACCTACGTTTCACATAGTTGCAGTTTATGTGTTCTGGATAATTACTACATAAGTCTAGAACATTTATGATACGAAATTGCCTGGCCTTGATTGAAAACTACTACACTTGAGACCTACAATGTAGTAGAAAGATGTTCTGAGTTGATAGAACGGCAGTCTTTAGTTTTGAATTTACTGGCATAATAAAATTAAGGTATTGTAGTCATTGCAATCTACATCTTCATTCAGAATTTTGTATTAGAAAATAACATTTTTCATTTTATTTAGATCACTTGAAATAATGAACCTCAAACCCGCATCTGTAAATTTAAATTCGACTAAATTTAAAATTTGATGATTTTATATCAATAGTTGGCCTCCACATCACCTCTTACTTTCCTTCTCATAGCGGAAAGTGACTGAGCATGCGTAGGCTATTTTTTGTGTAATAAAATGACTTTAACCTTTGCAAATTACAACTGTCAAGTAGGCCTAGTAGTGTATAAATAATATACGTGTTATATCTAAAGGTCATAACATCTTCTCATATGTGTTCTTCTAGTTACTTCTTTTTCGTTTTGAACAAATTGGAAACTCAAAAAATCCATTTTATATGCCAATTTGCCAATATGTTGCCAAATTGGTATATGTAATGGACTATTTGACGAATTTATCATAAACTATTGATTCGTTTCGATTGAATGTTTTCTTTGTCTTTTTCAGCTCCTGGGTCTAGCGTTCTGTGTCGTTTGTGTGCCAATCCATCCCCAGATATGCTGTTCATTTTCGATGACATAGGCTATAAGCTGAGTATTCTGGAGAAGATAAATAATTGTCTTCCTGTTGTGGTAAGTTTATAATGAATGAGTGCTGTTCAAGTATTATCATAGAGAAGCGATACTCTGTAATAGATCGTTCAAGGAATAGGGAACTGCGATCCGGTTTTGTGTGATGTCAAATAGTTCATGTTTCGGGCAGTAAGATCGCGCTGACGCTGGCGTTCCTCTCTCACTCACTCTCATTCACTGTCTCATCGCCAGTTGCCAGTTTACAGCTACGATTTCCAGTTACTCTGAGTTCTAAGAGATGTCACTAGGATCGGCCCCTTGATTTCTGGTCCCAAAATTTAACGTACGATGGAAAATCTATTCTAATCTGTTCTCTGTGATATTATGCTACTAAAACTTATCAAAAAGCGTTTTTATTCTTCTTCAATCTACTGTAATTTTAATACTTCACACAGAAACTAAAAAGGATTTACAGTATTAGAAATCTCAGTTGAAAAATGCATGTAATTCAATTCATTGTAGACAAAAATCCAAAATCTCACCTCATATTCATGAATATTTACATAAAATCAAACAAAATCAACTACTACAGCCGCTATTAAATAGAAATTTTAAATATCCAATAAAAGATTTAAAAAAAAACTAATGATGCCAGTATTTTTATCATCACTCTTTACAAACAAAATATTTTTCTCTGTTAACTAATAAATCTTGTTTTCTATATGAAAATAATTGTGAAATTATTTTTAGCTTTTAATTCAACTCTTTACAGCAAAGTTTAAAACAAGTGTTGAAACTTTCATTCGAAATAATAATTTCAGAATATAACTTACATGCTTTCAAGTTTGGTGTGAACGTGGTTTTATTTCATACTAATAATAAACGAAGAATTTAATGAAAATATATGATGTATCCAATATGCAAAGCTTACGCTGAGGCATTATTTACAATTTTTTTAAGATCAAGTTGAGTGTTCAGTATTTCATTATTCACTCAAAATTTCTACTTTCAGAGAATTTCAAAGCTTTATCTTAATCTTATGCCGGCTCCATACATGCGGCATTTGGCAAATACCGAATGTTTACCTCATGGTCATATAATATTCCACTCTATACAAATAGGACAATGCACACGAGTCAGTGTGCATTGCCCTATTTGTTTGTATAGAGTGAAGTATCATATGACCTTAATATTTAAACATTCGGAATTCGCCAAATGCCGCATGTATGGAGCTGGCATTATGCTGAGTGTTCTGCCCGCACAAGTTCTAAACAGATGTATGTTATTATTGATCTTACTCTGGGTTTGATGAACTTCTTGTTGTGATTTGCAAGAGATTGCATTTTTAAGCTGTATAGTCTAATAATTTCATTTAATTAAAACCTTTTTCATTGTATTGTAGTCTACTGAGTAGAATCTCCGAATAATATAAAAAATAATATTTATATTCTGAAATTTACCTTTGAAAGATTCTGTAGCTCAAGTGACTAAATGGACATTTTCGTATTAGTTTTGTTGTCTTCAAATTCTAACGAATTTTTCATTTTTCTTGCTCTGAATGAAATATATCAAGAAATATTACACAGGGTTTCCCCTTGTGGTTTCTGTTTTACCTTCGGTATTATATTACTCATTGATGGGATTTTAACACTAATATTTTAAGCCTCTAATGGAGTTAATGTTATGTATATCATATGAATAATAATGTTATAATGTTGATGGAACGAAGTGTGAGTTGGCTCAGCTATCAATGATGATTTATTATTATTTCAATTTTGTTCGAATTGCTTGTTTATTCATAACGTTTTAATTTTTATGAAAATGATTTCATCCATTCCAATGTAATGAAGTGATCATTTTGTTAAGGCTTTTAGATACACTTTGACTATCTGAACCATCTAAACAATCGTTATCTTTTACACAGAAAATTGTTTTTCTAGACACTCTTTTATCATAGCCTATTGAATTTGTATTGCAGGTTCGTAACACAGACCCTTTGCCAAAGCAGATCTGTCGTCTTTGTTATGAGAAATTGACAAGCTTCAACGATATGATTGAGTCTTCTCTAAAAGCTGAATCTAAATTGAAAAGTCTAGTGAAGGACAATCATTTTCAGTAAGTGTCATGTATTTGTTTACAATATTATTAGTATTAATTTAAGTTCGATATTTTTCTAATGCAATACACGATTGCTGTTATAAAATTTGTAGAATCTCTTACGCCCAAGTCCACTCCAACGCTTTGTGTAGACCTCAAACATTATCTCTTTTTCGTCTTTTTTACAACAGTTATTTTGCATCTTATTGTAACGTAGGTCATCATATTGTTCCTTCCTCACAGGTATAATAGCATAACGTGTTTTGTAAGCAATGTTTGCTGGTTTATACTGTATTCGGTATGAAGTACTCTGCTTATCACATTGGCCGAAACTAATTTACTTGATAGTGTCAATTTACATAAATATTCCCAATTTGTAGATAATGTTTCTATAATAATGGAAATGGCATCATTCTATAGAAATTCAATTCATTTATTAATACAGATACGAATCATCATAATATGATGATATTATTATCCTATTTGGTAGCTATGACAAAATTATAACGTGTTGTGAAATTTCTGGTTCTAAATTCGTCGTCAAAGTTTAATACTGAATTTTAATTGTGGTAACGTGAGTTCGTGAGTTTCAAGTTGTGTTTCTGTAAACTTAATTATCAGGATTCGATTGTAAAAGATTTTTCCAGAATGATGAACAGAAATTCAAAGTGATGGACGTATTTTTAACATCACCATGTATCCCAAATTATTGGGGAGCGTGGGATAATTCGTCGAGTTGGGACACCCGAGAGGGTCTCTCCACCAAAAAAGCCATAAGCAAATAATCATAATATGATGCTGGTAAATAGTTCTTAAACTGAATTGTAATTTTGTATTATATTTTTCAAACGCTGAATGTAATTAATTTTCAAATTCATTCTCTGAGAAAAATCATACATCCATGTATTTTTATATCTTTTTTTTCTCATATTTTTGCTTTCTGACAAAGCTCCTAATCCTCAGAATGATAAATGTTAAAGGTTATATCATAGACTAACCAAATATTATTCTCTGGTTATATTGAATTAGGTAAAGAAGGTTCAATGAGAAAAACGAGGTAATGGACCCGTTCATTTCATTTTCTATTTATCAGAGTGTAGCATATAACATCTATATCTTTCCTATGAATAAGGAAAGACAGCTTACTTTTCCCACTTGGATGCGAAACAGTTTTAAAAAATATTAATATTTTATAAATCGTTGCTCAAAATTGAATAAGTGCAGTCATACCATTTATTTTATCAAGATTGAATAGACCCGCACGAAAAATACTATTGGAGTATCGGTAAGGAAAGTTCTCATTAAAAATTGTTAATCGTAACTAAATCGATAATATTAAAGGAAATTGATAATAGAACTTGGTATTTTTGTATACTAATAAATATAGTATTATTCTATAGAATATCTTAGTTACTTGATGTAACTAAAACTAGAAAGTTGTATGCTAAAGTTTATTTCCATGAATAGTATAATATTCATTCAATTAGGCAGATGGCATTAGAAGGATAGAGAGATATTATGTTTTTGCCATCGGACTACGGTCATCAGCAACATCACCCACAAATATACCCACACTATCAACCACACTAATTTTACAATAGTATGCAGACAATTCAGTTATCTTAGCACTAAACTTATAAAAAATATCATCCCCAGTAATAGAATTAATGGTTTTCCCCGTGGGCAGGCGAAGGATGGGAATAGAATTGATTGACTGGATAGTTGAATACGTTTTGTTTGATATTAGCTTGATTTATGTTTGAATTGATGATTTCACTCAGCGGACAGGAGTTTCCTTTGCTGGGTGGTGCCAAATGCCAATGGTTTTTAAAGATAGATGTTTATTAAAGATTTGTTTGTTCTTTTCTCTTTCCTTTGATCTCTGTAATTGAATTAATTAGGAGAAATAATAGCTCAAGTTCATATTGAACTAAATAAGATATGTACAGTACAGTAACATGTATTTATTTGGCAATAAATTTATTCTTTATTGATGAATATATTTGCATTATTCTTTTGTCGATTCATTGAAAATTTTTTCATTTTTCAGGCTCGATGAAACACAAAATGCTGATGCAGAAAAGACTGGAGAAGGAGAAGAAGCAGCGAATAACACAGAAGAAAACATCGAAGAAGAAAGGAATTTCTCAATAAGTTCAGAAAAGAATGAGAAGAACAAACACTACTGTTGTCCTTTGTGCAGTTGCGGAAAAATGGTGTTGAAGAGTGGCATTTATAGAGCGCGCACGCCAGCTTGCACGAAGCAGGAGGCGACTGATGGCGAGGCTGAGGCAGAAGAAGGCGGAGAGCCTCGATCCGAAGTGGAGGAGGAGAATGAAGAAGCCAGCAGCGAGCAGAAGGCCTTCTGGAATGGACAGGCTCTGCCCGAACTCGAAATGGAAAGCCTCTATCCGGACTGCATTGTCGGAATGGACTTGGATGCCATACCTGAAGAGTCATGGGAAAGCGAAACATCCTTCAAACAAGAACAAACCGTTTCCAATAACAAAAATGACATTTACTGCCGTCTATGCAAAATGGAGTTCACCAACATCAACGCTGTCTTGGAGCATTCACATACTCATGCTGACGACGATTCTTTCCCTTGTGGCTTTTGTGACAGCTATTTCCCGACTAGAAGTGAACTGGAGCAGCACTTTCAAGAGCACAGAATCATGAAGAAGAAAATCGTTTCGAGCGATGTCTACGAACGCGGCCAGATGTTCGCTTGTGACTTGTGTGGTGCTCCCTTTAAAACGGAGGCGAAGTATCGCGCGCACTACTGCAACCCAGCGGGTGCCAACTCGAACAATCGCTGCTTTCAGTGCAACAAATCGTTCCGCTCCGCAGATCGGCTCAAGTTTCACAAGCGCTTCCATGAGGGCGCTGTGCCTGGATACTGTGAGATTTGTCAGAAAACATTCCCCGATGAGGTGAAGCTGTACAAGCACACCATGTACTTGCACTCGCAGAACAAGGGACATTGCTGCGAAGAGTGCGGAAAAGTGTTCAGATCAGTTAGCTCATTGAGATACCACCAGCGGTCACATCAGGGCGAAACTGTCATGAAGCCGTTCACTTGCGAACAGTGTGGCAAGTGTTTCATCCGAAAAAGTATGCTACGTAATCACATGCTTGCAACACACAAGAATCTCAGCCAAGAGGGCACCTGCTTCACTTGTAAAATTTGCTTTGAAGCTTTTCCATCGACCGACCACGCCGTAGCACACATGGACATACATCATTCAGCCGAGTGCCATGGTGAAAGCACCTACAGCTTCGAGATGCATACTGTGACACGACTGTATATTTGCGAATATTGTGAACGTTGCTTCACGAATGCGGCTACTCTGAACGCACATAGAGAACGGCACCCGGTCGACACACCCTACCAGTGCAAAATGTGCGACGCGTCATTCGCTGCTCACGACAAACTCATCGAACACAAGCCGATGCACTTCGACTACGTCGACAAGGCGGCTCAAGACTACAGCCAGGACTTCAATATACCCACTGTTTACATGTGTGAGTTTTGTGAGAGATGCTTTTTGAATTTCACCAAGCTGTCGGAACACTTGACGGTGCACTATGGAGACAAGCCGTACCAATGTAGGTTCTGTGATGAGAAGTTCAGGACGTCGGAGGAAGCTGGAGAGCATAGGATGAAGCACGACCAGTCAGCGGCACCCGTTGATGATTTCGATTACTACAGGCCGTACGAGTGTCACTACTGCAGGAAGTCATTTGCTATTGAAGACGCGCTGATCAAGCACATACGCATGCACACCGGCGAGAAGCCGTTCATCTGTGACGTGTGTGGCAAGGGCTTCTCGCAGAGCTCGGGCCTGTACACGCATCAGAAAGTGCACTCGGACGAGCGGCCGTACAGCTGCACGCACTGCCCGCGCACGTTCAAGATCAAGGGCGACCGCGACGTGCACGTGCGCAAGCACTCGGGCGACCGGCCCTACACGTGCGACTTCTGCGGCAAGGCGTTCATGACGCAGCACGTGTACAGCCAGCACCGCAAGATACACACCGGCGAGCGGCCCTACCGCTGCGACGTGTGTGGCATCACGTTCCGGCGATCGCACGTGCTCACCGTGCACAAGCGCATACACACCGGCGAGAAACCGAATGTCTGCGACATCTGCGGCAAACGCTACCGGCAGAAGGGAGACATGCTCAAGCATCGACGTGTGCAGCACGGAGTCGCCAACGTAAAGGTATCCAGCGTCGTGTCATTCTCCACCGTTGTCGACAATAATTAAAGCTGCATTCTGTTGTTTTGTTCAATGGTCACTTGGTCAGATGTACGAATTGATGTTCAAACAAATTAAACCACAAATTAAAGTGGTTTACAATTGAGATATACACTTACTTAATTGTAAATTGAATTGAATTACTGTATATTTGCAAATTCTGTATTGTGAACTGTACTGTATATTTGCATAGGGGGATATTGGGGGATTTTCAGGGTTGTAATGAAACCAACTAGTTTTTCAATCGAGAGTTCCCCACTCTCATTAATTTAGACTTGCCTACACGACCTAAGGACTACCGTTATAATAAAATATTATTATAAATATTATATTTGAAAAATTATAAGAATCTTTCTAGAGAACTCGAAATAGTATGAAAACTCGACAATGATAATGATAAATTATGGTATTGCTTTGTATATTTTTTTGTAAATATGTATTAAGTTATGTTTGATTGTTAGGAAAGAATTTTCTTTGTACCTTAAATTTATAAAATAGTACGGTACGCTATATGGCGGTCGATTTGAAACAAGGATGAGAATCTTACTAGAAAACTCGAAATAGTGTGAAAATCAATTATGGTACTTCTCTCCTTCGGTTTTAGTATTGTTTCAATTGAAAACTTTTCTCAATATATAATTTGAATTTGAATTTTGATATGTTTCATTTGTTTGGGAAGAATTTTCTTTGTATCTTAGATTTTAAGTATTAGTTAATTTTATTGCTTTGGTGAGTAGTGTTGAGTGTGGTCTGTGGTAAACCTTGAATCATCTGCTCAATAATGATAAGAAATTGAATTGAAACTGTTGAATTTATTCATACCCATCTGAGGTAGTATAATTTATATTTTTGTTTTAAAGTTATGATTGAACTTTGTTTTGTTTCATCGCACTAATTCACAAGGTTACATTTGACATAAGTTTCATAAGTGAACCTATTAATTCATTATCATTTGACGAACTGGCTTCCGAAAAACTTTTACATTCCTGATTCAGCTTCAACTTAATTTTGGAAGTTTAGGTATTTCTTATTTTTATCTGCAGATATGAATTGAAATTCTTATTTAATTAATTTATTCTCTCTTGAGGAGGCGTGAAGAAATTGAAGAAAGAAAAACATTTTTTATACACTACCAGGACATTAATACTCTACTAGAGTAGGCTCATACTGAATTGGCTAAAATAGCCTCGTGTAAAATTCAAAACTGGATCAAGTTTCAGTAATTACTTGGTAATAATTGTAATTCTTTCAAGACGAACTAGGATCAGCTTTGATCTTAAAGCTAAAGTCAGTGTGCGATGTGAACATAGTTTGCATAAAGGTATTAAAACTATTACTAAGCATGCGCTACTCTGAAAGTTCTAGTGTAAAATCAAGGCATACAACGTTGGGTAACTTCCACTAACCATGATAATTCTAAAATATCTTTTTGTAGGTTAGGCTATCACCAGTATTCTATAATATATTGTTACAGTTCACATAAGAGACATGTTTCGCGAGTTCACTATTCGTTAATAATAATTCCGTGTAACCTGGCTGGCTCAGGTCTGGTGTCAGAGTTTTCAGGTCACTCCTGATCAGTACAGGATCTCTGACGTGACTTAACAACTGTTTTTCAGGCAGCCGGGACCGACGGCTTAGCGTGTTCTCCGAAACACGCTATTCGTTAAACTATTCGTTACAATTTTTGTTTATATAACTATAATGGAGTAGACGTTTTATGGATGTTAGCTACAGCCGCCATCTTAGATCTCTGTACATTTCGTTTACATCCCGCGCTGACAAGCATAATTCTAAGACAAAAAATTCAAATTTGAACATGTTCACTAACAAATTTTGTTATTTTGTCCATTTAAATTGTAATTTATTGTCTACATTTAAACTTTGTCTAGTATTTGTATTGATGAAATCTAATTTTATATCCTGCTTTTAAATTGTCTAAAAGAAGCTTGATATAATTAAATTATTGATGTCATTGATTAATCTTTAAATCATCAGTTTTGGAAATTAGCAAATTTTGTCTTAATTATTCTTTATATCTTAATTTTTATTTATTTTAAAAATATTTTTCATCTCCTCTTCATATTTAAATAAAATTATAGATGAAATGGCGTATCTATCCCTTCATGAAAATTGCATTGTATTCTTTGATATTTTGTTGATGATGCCCAAATAAGTCATCAATTCTGTGTGGGTATTAAGATGAAGGATATTACATAATAAATGCCAGTCGGAATGAAAATCGGATCCATGATTCATCGGTAGCAGACTTGATTCATTTGATTATTTAGTTTATTTTTGTGTATTGATTTATTTGTTTAGTGAATTATTTTCGTATGTGTTTCTTCCGTAATTTAGGCTATTAGAATATTTATGATTTTTCCATAAGAATACTAGTTTTAGTTATAAGATTTGACTTTCATGAAGCATAGCACTTTATAGTACTAGAATTTGTAATTTAAGTTTTTATTTGATGTGTTGAGAATATCAAGCCAAACAAAAAAACCAAGTTTCACACGGTACAATAAAATAGTCAAAGCAGCCTATTTTATTAAATAATCTTTAATTTATTACAAATTAATCTCAATTTCAATGAACTTTTTAATATTAGGATGAGATTTTACAGAAAAAATTCTATTGACAATAATACCATCTGACATGCCTGTTGAATCGAAGTATAACATCGTTAAGTATATTGTTAAGATAATTCATTGAAATTTTAAATTACAGTAGTTCAATTTTTAAGTATATTGTATTTATATTATTTAATTTATTTATTGTATCATAATGTATATCTATGAAAGAATTGTATGAATTTGAACATTAGGAGAATTGATTTGCTGAGAATCATGTACAATGTAATTTTAAATTGAATTGAAATGCTAATAAATTATTCAACATATTTTTTTGATCTGTTTTTTTCACTGATCCTGATTTCTGGTAATCTGATTTATCATTTTGCTATAGTTTATTTAATGTGTCTTCTATTTTCATCTGATTTTCAGTAAACTTTTTACTTTTTCGAACCTGTGCACTGGGTACTGTAATAAACATAAAAATTAAAATCTTATATTTAAAAGTTTTGAAAACTTTAGAAAGGCACTGCGACCGTTGTATTAGGCCAATTTAGATGCGGTTTGCGCCAAAAGAAAGTTTGGTGGTCCTTAACGTGCAGGTTTCATTTTGTATTTTGGTAAAAAACGAAAAATATTCTCAGCGCCATCTCTCGACTTTTGACGGAACTGTTTGGTCAAATGGCGTCAAATTGATATTGTAACATTGAATCTACTGTAACGTTAGTTTAAATCCTACCATGAGGAACTTAAATTAGAAAATATGATGATGTTCTCCCAAGTGAACCGATTAACAGCTAATAAGCTTGAAAAAACATAGCCTAACTTGGGCAGAAAATTTTGGTTGCAAATATGTACGGTACGGTAACTTGAAGTGTACTTGTGCTCTGACTCAAAATTTTAAATTTCAGTGTAATAGGAGACTTAACACTTTAGAGATAATGAAAACTATAACGAAATAACAGTTGTGACATCGGTTGCCAACCAATATCTCTCGACGCAAATATATTTTTTGGCTCACAATTTAAATATAATATTATTCGACGTAAATTTTCATCATTAGAGACAGACCTGAGGCCTGTTTCATGAAAATTAGAAGTCCTAAAATAAAGAAAGAAGGCGGTCGTACACTATCTGTTGATTGCATTGTATGCTGTTATAGGTGCACCTCTTCCTTGTTCCACAGGACTTATAATTTGTTATGAAACAGACCCTACTTTCTCGACTTGACACCGGAGGTCCTTGGTTTTTATCATACGATTGTTATTACATTAGTACTAAAAACTCATTTATCATTTGCATTATTTTTTGTTGTATTTATATAGATAATTTACAAATTTTAATCTAAATAAATCTGTAATCTAAATAAATACCTACTAACATCAAAAACCGCCAAATTACGTTTTTAGGTAGCCTAAGGGCCCTTTGTGCCCTCTCCCGTTTTTAGCGAAGTATTCCTCCTCACCACTGACCGTACTTTTTTTCATAGGTACTCTACAAAAAAATCCCTGCAATTAGGTAAAATTGTGATGATACAAGTGATAGTAATTACTTGTATATAAGTAATAGTGAATTCCGACTCCTAGTATATGTGCTCTTTTACAAATTGTGTACAAGATTGCTCAAGTTACAGTTACGTTTTGTACAACAGAGATTTTATATGTTGTTTTGTATTATTTTACAATATGGAATTAATTTGTTTTTTTAATCTATGTAACCCTGTTAACATAGGGTGGATGTCATCGTCTCGTCGGTCCTTCGGTCATACCGAGTTTTGATCACTTACCTATTTCTTTCTAGCTTTTAAATAATGGGTAGATAACAATAGAGAAGTGATAGAATTGGTAAATTTTAGATTTACTGTAGGCTACTAGAAATGTTTGGAGGAGATCGATGGCCTGACTGGTGATAGGAAATATCATCATTCATATAAAATTGAAAATATCAAATAGGTATTAATTTTGTTGTTTTCATAAACATAGGTTGAATGCTAAGCTCTAAAAGGTTTTGATGACTGTAAACTAATCCCACAGAGTATTAAATAGCGGTAGCTTACTCTTATTTAACATTTTCACCAACGTTCCTGTTAGAATTAACCTGCTGAAGTAGAGACTGAATTTTGATCTTTTCCTATGCATTTCCCTTGTTTTCCTATCAAGATAATTTGTTGATGTCAAGTAATTTAGGTCCACGCAGAAATAAAAATTCCGAGTGATGTAATGTAAGAAAGAGCATTGGCCAGGATAACAATGTGAGAGAGGGTGAGACCTGGAGAGAAATCGGTAAAGAGAAAAAGATTGAGATTAATAGACTTGGAAAAGAAGGAGACGGAGTGAGGAAAAGGAAAAGTTGAAACATTCTCTTTCTCGGAGAGAGCGCGTAGCATTGCGATGAGGAAGGCAATCTGAGAATCAGGGGAAAGCCATGTTCTATATTGGTGTTGTAGTCAAAAGTACATCCTTATCATTCCTCTCTCTTCAAACATCGGTTTTCTTTTTCCTTTCTTCTCTTATTTCCATCCCTCATTCATTCTCCTCCCTCGATCATGCACTCAAAAACATCAATCATCGATTTTGTTATCAATATTCATTCTTTATTCTACCGTGTACCGTACTGTATTTGTATCTCCATGTAACTACGGCACATGGATCGATAAAGTAAGTGAATTTTCATGAAATACTGTTTTCATTATAATTTCCCAGTAGCGTTCAGTTATTGTACCTGTTATGTTATTGAAATAATAAAAATATTTCAATGATTGGAACTCTCATAGGTGATAGAAGTTACTCTACGAGAGTTCCAATCATACCTGTATATTTGAATTAATTAGTCAGCCTAAATTTATCTATTGGTTAATCAGACTGAATCCATTAATTTGCTGATAATTTGCTTGTGCGTGAGTAATGAGAAAGTTGATGATGATGAGAGATGAGTGGTTCAGAACCACCTGGAAACGATTTTGATGCTCATCTCCTCACATTAATAACTTCTTATGACAATTATTTGAGAAATTTATGATAAGATAATATTACAATTACAGTATTATTGTTAAGAAAATTACTTGCTTTGTTTACTCCATCATCTTTTCCAATAAAAATGATGAAATCATAGTATAATAATAATAATTGACAAATTAAAGCCGGTGTTTCATGACAGAAGAAAATATTGATAAATAATTAAAATATTAATAAATAAGATTGAAGAATAATAATTCTACCTTCTATCACAATTAATATATCAAACATTATTATAGGATCATGATTTACTAGGAATATCGACTGGACCTGCAAGAGTTGAATTTTGATTATTAACAGGGATAAATTGGTTCAATGCTTTACTTTTTTGTTCCTCCCGAAATAAATAATGTATTTTGTTTGAAAAATGTATTTGTAAAACAGCAATCCGTTTTGATAAGCTTTTTGGTTTTGCAAGAGTAACCTTTTATGTTGAACCAAATCTTATTGATTCAAAGTTGACTGCGGTGATGTTTTACTGTAGGCTAGACAAACGAATATTGTATCTGATTCCTTGGTAAGATCTGAACAGTTGCACTTCTGGCGGTTTTGGAATAATGAGAAATCTGGAACTTGTGATAAGGTCCTGGCGTTATGATGTTCCTGTTTCACCGCGGCCGGTGGATACGTAGCATAGGCTACCCTCAGAGCAGAGACGATCAACGATCATTTCATCCCAATGCAGACACATCGGAACCCTGTACGTAAAGACGTGTGGGTGTATGTAGTGATTGATGCACTTCCTTACAGCTTGGCAGTTATCAGACACCCATCGAGCTGCTCATCTCAAAGTCGAATGACGTTCGAGAACTTGCAGTGCCAAAGTGACACGTTCTCAACAATCGCCAAAGATTTGACGCATGTGGGGTTTTATGGGGTGGTTGTGGAAGGAGGGGGAGTAGGACTTACGGCGATCGGACAGCGTCGGCATGCATCAGCCAGCAGCAAAATGTTGTCGCCGCGTGTTGAGGGGGAGGGAGGTGGGCAAAGGGTTTGTAGCGCCGAAGCGACTTGACAGCAAAGCAGTTGCGGTCGTAGCAGAGATATTTTTACTTCCCTTCAGAGACTGACGAGGGAAAATTTCGGCAGTTTGGGCAGAGGAGAGGCATGGCATAGGGTATAGCAGTTGTCGTCGTCGTGGTTGCCAGTGCATTGCATAGCATAGGGGACAGGGCAGTCCACCCTGGCAGGCCATGCTTCGACACCCTGCTGCACTCCGGATATACCGGAGTGGCCGCCGAAAGCAGAGGAGTTGGTCCCTTTCATTCATTATGGACGTTTATTTTTCGGGCAAGTCGCCCTCTATATCCACGCTGGATCGGCGCTAACGATCGAAGCTCCTCCTCACCAGCCTCAGTCCTAACCAACCCCTCCTCGCCCACGCTCTATCCTTTAGCGGGTTACTGCTGAGGTGTGCTTGTGTGAGTGAGCGGGCGCACACCGTTGTGTGCCTGTGTGAGTGTCTATAATATAGCAGATGTCGTACTGATGGCTGGGTGAGTAGCGGTTCGGTCCTATAGCCCATCTGGCATTTCCCCAGCTCTTTCCAGATCCTATAGCCCATTCACTGTTATCGTCTCGCAGCTGCATAAAGTGAAACGGCGTCTGACGGGCGCCGAACCAGCTCTAGCGCGATAAAGCCGACTCGGCTGCCTGCGCAGGCCTCCCCCTTCCACCCATCAACCCTCCCCTCCCCCCACCTTCTGCTACCGACCTCCACGATCGATCGCAACAGAGAGAAACTACTAGGTGTGCAAGCGAGAGCGCACATTAGAAAGAGATAGACCAGCTAACCTTGATGCGATTCGAGCGCTAAAATTCAAAAACGAAGACCAACTCCGACAACTTCTCTCCTCTCTCACTCGCTCGTTGCTACACCACAATGCTCTGTCACTGTTCCAATAATGCTCTGTCCTTTTCTCTGTGTTCTGTTTATCACTCAGGGCCGTGTGATAAGGATAAGGCTCGGCAAAGAGACGCTCAGCTCAGCAAAACATTCAACAAGTGACCACGCCGCGCTTCCCATGTACACCATCAGCACAGCACCACGTATTATTAGGAACTGGCCTTCTCTTCACTCTTCACTCTTCATCTGGCAGGCGACAACTTTTGCTCGGCCCCAAAACAATACTGGAGGCGCCTCAACCCCCTCACGCTTACCCCTTCTCAAAATCCCCAAAACAATCCCATTGAAATGTTACTCGCAATTCGTCAGCGAGACGCACAAGCCGTCGGGCCTAGTCTCTCTTTCTATGGTACTAGCAAAATCCACTTCGATTGAGTCCTTTTAACGAGAACTTGATCCTTGATCAACTTGATAACCAAATGTAGTGCATTATAAAATAGAAGGTGTAGTTGTAGTACCTACTACCTGTGAGTCATGAGTGGAAATGTAATAGTCAAGTTTTGATGTTTCAACAATAGTTGGGACCTGGGAAGGAAACCAAGGAGTTGGAGTAATGAATGAAAATGAAGTATAAGAGGATGAGAGGTATACCACTAATGACCAAATAATGAAGGTTGAAATCTAATATTGAGAATATTGAACTGAACAAAATACTCACAGATACTCATAACTGAAAGTTATCTGCTTTAAGATAATTGAATTGATTAATAAATCGATTACACAGTGATTCAGAGCCCACCAATAACATGTTACATGTACGTTAATATGTTACACTTTATTAATTTTTTATTCATCTTTATCATCTATTTTATTGCATAAATACGTCCCTCCTACGGCAATATACGAGTCTCTTTCCGCAATAGAAGCCATAGGAAATAAGGAAGTAGCGCTACGATTTTTTGCCTTCAATCACCTGAAATTGAAGTTATTTTATTCAATAAAATATTTAAGATATTTTCTCTGTTGATAAATTATTCTTAAAATAATTTTACTGCCAATGAAGGTTTCTTTAAAATAAGCTAATAATTGTAAGTACCTAATTGTAAAGAAATATTTTAGTAAATTTTTAAAAATTTCATCCAGCAGTTAACATATATATATATGCCATTTTTGCAGGAATAAGAAGTTGAACTATAAAATGAATTCGTCTCGATTTTTGTTACCCTGTTGAAATTCGAAAATTTTAAATGAAATTCGATCAATTTTGAATATAATGTTATTGCAGATCTTTTAAATGGGGACAATATTATAATATGCTTCTAGCTAGACCTTTCCCTGAGTTACGGTACAGATATTCGCCTGCTCACAGTTCTCACTCTTATAACTACAATAATATTGTTAATAGTGAATGAATTTATTCATTAAAATCAATTATTATCAATGTAATAGATATTTTTAGATGGATGATCCGTGTTCTGATGATCTTTAAAAATATATTTTCAAAATTTTTCTACTTAGAACATACTGTAACAATCAAGTTGAAAATATTTTATAGAATAATTATTATTACAATTTTTGGAAAAAGCTATTCTTTCAGCTATTTTTAATCGAATATTCAAAAATCACCAATAATGATGATGAATGTAAGGGCTCCCATAAAATTATTTTTCTCTTTAAGAAATGTACAGTCTCTTATTTAATGAATGTCAGTAATGAAAAGAAAACAAAATTTGATCCAAGATAAATTAATTGTAATTATGGTACAACAATACTTTTGCAGTGATTCCCGTACAGGCCTGTGAGTTGTGCATAGATGAAACCACGTTATATTGAGGGAGATCTGCACACCGTGGAAGAAACGGTGAAGCGCTTGAACGTTGAAGATTCAAGCGTTGTGGAACGTGGTCAATATAATAAGGCAGTTGAAATGGGAATCGAACCCACAACCAGTACAGCAATATTTGATTGAAGTGAGACTTCTTTTATTTCAAAAGAGCATGAAAGTATTCTCAGGCCATCTTTGGTATAGCAGGTAAACTAATATTATTTTAGCTTAAACGATAAAAACTGTTCTTGTCCACAAAGTTAAGGATAACACATAATATGCTGAAATCTGGATGTAGCAGAACTATTGGTAATGATCTTATATTGTTCAATTATTGTGAAATAACTGCATTCAGAACCTAACAAAATCTGAGAGAAGCCTATCCAATTGAGACCAAAGAACAAAATGGTTTTTGAGGACAGAGGATAGATTTGAATCAATAATACTCAGATGGTAGGAAATGAGATATTGCAACTATACAGTTGCTGTTAAATCATAATAAAAAACTTTTATTATAAATAATTATTAACTTTTTATTAAATATAATTATAATTATAATAAAATATAATATTAATATTATAACTATTTATAATTATTAACTATTATACATAATAGTTAATTGAACGAAATTCCTAATTAACCAGGGGTGCTGGGTTCGATTCCCGCCCGGGGAAAAGTTTTTTGTGCAGCAGCGTTCATCGAATTTCCTTATTAGCTATTATTCTGTTGTCAATATTTGCAGTAGCAGAAGTCTTCAGAATGTTATATGGCATTAATTATGAATTTCGTTCAATTAATTATTACAAAAATACTCAGTTCAAATGGTAATGGAATTGAGTGAGATGGTTTCTCTATTCTGCAATGTGAAATATTGAAAAAAAATGTCATGATTTTCAAAATTGTCAGTATTTCAGCAAAATCATTTCAAAAGCTTTCAAGGTTTAGATTTTACCCCTTTCACAATTTCCACAGTATTTAAATTGGTAGGTAGTGGGTAGATGAGTGCGGACCATTTCCAAGAAAATCCTGACTAAGTGCAATGTTTCACACAATCACGGCCTGACTGTAGACATACTATATTTATGTAATCTAAAGTTCGGTCATAACTCAATCCATAAATTACTTAATATAGTACTGCAATATAAAACCAAGTAATAATCGAAGATGAGAAATTGTTAGTAACTTTTTCCAGGTGTCTTTTGACAAAAAATTACTTTATAACTTAATAACATACAGAGTAAGAGTAAGTGAAAATCTTGAAAACGGTTTTTGACAGTAGGAGTCATTGAGGATCCTACTCAAATTAAAAATACTATTCAACTGTTCTATTCAACTATTCGACTTTGAAAATTTAGTCCACCATCTTGGATCCGCCATTTTGAATGTGAGTATAACTTGCTGTGTAAGTTTATTTTTTCAAAAAGTAAGGTGGTCATTTGATAAGTTACATAATTCCAATAGGTACGGAATTTTTTGACAAAATGAATGTTGAAAACCGCACATCAATAAGTCAAACCGTTTCGACGAAGATATTGACATTATTGATCAATACCATGCAAATCAAAAATATGAATTGAATTTGTAGGCTACATTAATATGTTATCTGAGAAATTTCATTGCTCAAAATGTTGAAGATATGAAGAAATGTCACAATAAGTGTTTGCTAATGAACATCAGAATTCAGAAGCCACTTATTTTAATAATAATAATAATTCCGTGTAACCTGGCTGGCTCAGGTCTGGTGTCAGAGTTTTCAGGTCACTCCTGATCAGTTCAGGGTCTCTGACGTGACTTAACGACTGTTTTTAGGCAGCCGGGACCGACAGCTTAGCGTGTCCTCCGAAACACGAGGAGTGGCTCGAGCTAAAATCTCACGGTCTGACCTGGGTTTGAACCCGGGACCTCTAGGTTACAAAGCCAGCACTTAACCCACTCGGCTATGGCCACTCCTAAAATTCAATGTTCAAATTCTTCCTTCGGCTGCTTGACAATGTAAATTGATAATTTAGAACAGTATTCGCGGTTATGCTTGTTGGACGCGGTTCGAGACGCTGAACCCCATCTTCAGCGTACAAGAAGTATCTAGATGTTTGATTAATAATTTAAATAACTTCAAAACGGTTAGATAAGTGATATGCGGTTTTCACGTTTTCACCATTCATTTTGTCTTAAAATTTCGTTTTGAAATCATGTATAACATGACCTCACCTTATACATAAGAGGGTTTCACCTTATAATCACCTTATACATGAGGGGTTTTCATATAAAGAAAAACCTTCAGGTTAATTTATATTACTCCCACTCAGCTCTCAGATGTTGAGCCAGTAAGTGAAAGACCCATCTTTTTAAGGCCGACCAAACGAAAATTAATTCTAAGAATTAAATGCCAATTGATCTTGAGATGAACTTTCAAAAGATGTTAGACGCTCCATCTGGTGAGGAAACGTTTTTGTAAACTTTCCCTCAAAGTTGATGTGAATTCACCAGATCCATCTTCTTTCTAATGGTCAAATTCTAATAAATGTACGGTACTGTATATTCCAAATTTGTAGTAAAGATTACTCAGAAAATAATGTTTAACAACCGTTTTTCAATGGTGTATCATTGGTACATTATACAAAGATAAAACTTTCTCGAGTTTGCTGTAAAACATATCTGATGATGTAAAAGTGAATTAACCAGTGTGAAACACATTATTATGGTTTCTTCACATTATTTGAAAGGAATATTTAAGTGAAAATACTCCAAGTGGAAAATCAAATTTCCACCGTAAGTGAGATAGCGTTAGCCTATAATATTACATTTATAAACAGTTTCATGTTATTACTCATTAGGATTTGGTAAAGTTAAAGTTGACTTTGAGTTTTCAGTTGCTATTTTTCTGAATATGTTAGTTATTATAAAGTGTTAACGAGGAAAACATAACTTTGACTTATTTTGATAACATTTTCTATGATGCAAAATCATCCTCTGGAAGATTAATTGAATTTGGTATTTTGTCATTCCGAAAAATCTTTTTTTTTTAAACATAATCTATTTTTAATTCTGGTAAATAATGTTTTGTAATTTTAAATGATTTTGAGCAACTTACTCAAGTTCTTTCAAAAATCATAAAGTTTTAAAGACGGGTTTATTATTCAGATTTCACTGGCAGCTCACAATTTATAGAAAGTGGCTGTTAGTGTAATATTATTAAAAAAAGAATAGTGTATTATATACAGAAATATATTTTGTAATTGTTTAAAGGCAAAAGAAAACTCATTAAAAATTACTATGCATATCATTCGCTATAATAATTATTATTCATTAAAAGGAAAATTGATCGATTGACCGTTAATGATAGATATATTGATAATTTATGTCATTTTCTAGGCAGTTTCTATTAAGTAAAATAGTGTGAAGTGCAAAGTTCAGTTTCGTTTTAGTCCCAGTTTTATTTAAATTCAACTAGCTTCCCCCTTTCTACCTTGGTAATTATTATATTGGGCCTAGGAATATAAAGATATGTTCGAGCTCACTTCTTGTGTTATCAATTGAATTAATTTATTAAAGAATTATTCAATAGGTTTGAAGAATCTTCTTTTTTATTCAAGGAGTCAGTAAGGAATATATTCTTTTGAACACATGAATTGCTATTCTAAGAAGTGTATTGTTTTGATATCACAATGTTGTACTGTCACAGTTTTTTCCATATATATTATATAATGTGTGGAATGAATAAATTGAAATTCATTGGAACTGCATTCATGAAATATTGTGTTAGTTTTAAAATCTAATTCCTCAAATAATTAGATTGTATAATACTTCTTCCTAATATTTTATCGATTTCCATAACCCAAGAGATGACTTATGCTGGTCGTTACTGTTTTATTATAGAGTTCTGCTTTTTCACAATGAACAAAATTTCATCAATAATAAAACAAAAACATGATATGATAGAAAGAATTATATTATAAACTTTCAATTCATTTCATCCTTATTTGAAACTTTTGTCCTTTGAAATTTTAATCATTATTTTAAACTTCCATCCTTATTTCAAACCTTTAGTCATAATATATGACTTATATATGACTTCCAGCTTCAATATTGTAAGCAACAAAGTAGGGTTTTTTTTGCTTTTTATGATGCTCTAAGTCCGAAAGATGTACAAGTGCAAAATTACCAACTAAGTAAACTATACTATTACTTAGTAAGTATAGTAAACTGTACTGCATAAGAAATTATTGTTTTTCAAATCATTATTAATTGTAAATTTTTTTTGATTGGATGAAAGATGATAGAAACAAAAGTACAATAATAAGCTAATGTTTGAGAATCCCTATAGGGTAATGAAATAACATGTACAGTATTTCGTTCTTAAAAACTAAAACAGAATGAGGAACATGGTGATATTGGTTTGCGATTATACTCATTTACTACCGGTATTGCTATTGAACTTTAGAAGTAGGACTGATTTTAATGTTCTGGAAACTATCCTTAAATGACATAAATTGAAATATTATCAATTCCACCAAATGTTTGTACCTGCACCTGAAAATTGAAAGTGAATGTACGTCAAGTTGAATTCATCATCAAAGGGAATATATTTTATTGAGAAAGTATAGAGATAGTATAATGTGGACTACCGGTACCTCAAGCTCAATTATTCAAATATTATTTTTAGCTTCCCTCCTAATATGGGTAGTTATTGACTAGTCTACCTAAAATATGTAATAGTGTGAGAATATTACATGACATCATGTGTAGTACCACGGTTATTGTTTCATAACTTAAGAACTGTAAATTCGATTCTTTACTGTCAACTAGTTTGTTTGAAAACTTCATTTCAGAGTAAATAAATATATTCCTTTTGAATGATGTGATATATACAATATGTCACTATGATAGCACTCTTATAAAGTTTATCCTCAGCTATGTCTCCTGTGACTATAGTATTTTTAGGTTTTATTTTGAGATCTTACAAAATTCTTCAATTTTTTAAAAGGTCCCAATTCACTAATAGCAAAGAGTTTGTTACTCTTTGCTAATAGCTACAAGTAGTCTGAAATAATGTTATGAACAACAATTGAAATTACTATCAATAAAAACTTTGATAAAAAAATTGATTTGGATTTTACTTTATTACCCGAGCAGTTCTTGAATTGCAATAGATTAATGATTTTGCTATATGAACAGATGTAATTCCTCCAATACATATTACCTCAAATGACCTGTATTTTCCGTGAAGATTTACCTGAATGATAAACACCATACACCAATGACAACAAAAGTAATAGATTCCATGCAAATGAACAGCCCTGATATGATTCTTAATTGATAAAATCTTTCAAAACTGCAATTTTGGTAAAATAGTACAATTTTCACAGAGAACTAATTTATAATACAACAGAGATGAATGATGTGGAAGTTTTCTAAAAGATATTATTTAATAGGCTACATCTTTTTCGTTTTATTAAAATAATTATTGAACTATTTTTGAAGAACCAAGATGGAACTACTGTAAAAAACCCTTCTTGGGAGAGGAATTGTTGGTTACATTGAAAATAGGGAAAATGTTTTATTGTAGAAGTCAGCTCAGCATTAATGATATCTTTTTTCAATGTGGCATATGCATACTATGCAACTAGGAGAATACTGTTTGATGTATCAAAATATTTAGAAATCTAAATGTTGACTGATATTTTCTAGTTAATAGTATTAATAATAAGTAACGAAAAACAGGTTTAAATAATGGTGAATTTTGAAAATTATACCACATATCTTTGCAGCAATTTTACTTTCCACACAAACAAGTCAACAATATTTACATGAATAGTTTATGTGATGAAGCAGTCCTTGATCTTGATCACATAATAGGCCTACATTTTATTGATATGAAAAAATCAATGTTTGAAAATTTTCCAGAATCCTACAGCATCTTCAGTAAGGATGAATCAGAGTTTACCATGGTATTTCGAGATTTAAAATTTGAATATTTTCCATCTTTTGATTTTGATAAAATCAAAATTAATAGGAAATGAATCAATGAGCACTCATAATATAACTACAGTTTAGCTATAGCATTAGAAAATCACATTACAGTATATTGTTTTTGAAGTAACTTATGCAGTTTCTCAATTTAAAAAAATTGATTATTGATAAGTAGTTGGGTACATTTTCTAAATAAAGATAACAGTACGGTATTGTATATACAAGGGAATATATTTAAGGTTTGTAAGGTTTGTAAGTTTCTAAGATAATTCTGGTGAGAATGATATCAGGAGATGAAAACGAGAATAATCAGGAATTATCAAGCATTATGGAATGTTAATTTTAGAGTCTATATAAAATGATTAGTTTAAAAAATTGTTGTTGAAGAATCAGTAGACGTTGTTTTTTTTTGTCTGAATCGTCGTTTTCTGTATTTATGTTATCACCTTTTTGGAGTTATTTTTTTCATTATTGAGTGCTTCAATTTTCTTTTATTCAACACCTAAATTTTTTAACATTATTCAATTATTCATTATAGACTCGTCTTGCTAATTGCTTCTGAATTTCAAAAAGTTTATTTCAAACCACATCAGAGAACATCATTGAATAACAGCAATAACCTTCACATTTGCAATTGGTTTCTCACAATTCGAAATGGTCTTATAACGCACAATGTTTACTGTAATAAATTATTATAGCCTGCACTTTTAAATTGCTCCTAATTTTTTTTTCATTTCAAACTCAATCAATGCACATCATTCTTATATGAATAACTGCAATTATTTTTGAATTTTTACTTTTTCACACAGTAGGAATTCAGATTTTGTTTTAAATAATATAGCCTATATATTTTTACAATTTCTTTTCATAAATTGAAAAAATGTCCGATCAATACAAAGTAAAACTGAAAGAAGTAATTAAATATTTTCCTTGACTTTCTTATCTTAATCATGAACGTAACTAACAATGCCGATCTGATCCTGTACCTACTTAGTAGATTCGAGATACCTACTAGATCCCACCAAAACCCAACCTTCACTTATTTTATCTCAATGAATGTGATTGTGTTAGGTGATTCCCTTCAAGCCCTTCCTCGCAGTCTATATGTTCGTAAACAATAAGCGATTTTGTGAACTTTTTGGAAATAAGTGCATTTTCAATTATTCAAGTTTTATTGAGAATAGATTTTTTGGACAATTTATTATTGCTGCAGCAATTCCTGCACGTTTCAAAGTTTAGAAAACTGCTCCTTTATTTGACACGGGTTTTTCTGCTAATTTTGCTCAACATTTTGATGAATCAATGGTTTTCTATTTGAAATCTGTGACAAAGTAATGATATTCTCGGAAGTTTGTTAGTCAAAATTCGAAAGTGCGTGTTTCTTGATAGGTGATGCCATCTGTCGGCCAAAAATAGTGTTACTTGATGAAGAAGGCGTAGAGGCAGTAAAGTTGTCCCGCTCAAAACAGAAATAGACATCCAGGCTGACCTCGGCCTCGTATCGAGCGGGGAAATTCGTGCCGCAGCCCGCTAGGTTGGCACCGCTGCGTGTGGAAGTCTGCCCTGACATGACTGGATGGCAGGGCAGGCGGGGGGTTGAAGGGGTCCAGAAGGGGTTCCTCTTTCCCTACCCTCTATACTGTTCCATTACTCGTTCCATTGAGTTGCAGCCCATACCCTTCCAGCCCCAACCAACTCTCCAACTCCAACCCAAAACATACGTTAAAATATTTATGAGATTTAATTAACATTTGCTGGTTGGCTTTGCCACTGTACGATGCACTCATTGGCCGAAGTGTAAATTACTGTATTTTGCTGACGCAACTAATTCTGAAATGAATTCTCATTTTGAGGGAGTATAAAAAAGGGGGTAAATAAAAATGAACGAGTTTTCAATTGCAAAAGAAAGTTGATTGGGTCGTAGTCGTAGCAGCTTGATTCCCATTCATCAATTATCTTGCATCATGCTCATTATTATTCATTGATTTTCCCTGACCTATAGTTTTTCAACTGACCCTCTATACTACATTACCTTTTTCCATTAAAATATGTGATTGACCATCAGGTGATCTGGTACACACACACTGATTTCGGCGCTCAAGCCCAAGTCTGCTCTGCTCGAATGAGGTGTTACTGTTCTGTAACTCTTAAACACTGTATTTGAATTAATAAATTACGAAACGTAATTTCTTACATATGTAATCATTTGTTTGATTGGATGGAGCCAAAGCTATATGAAGTCTTTATCAAGCACTTGATAAGGGGGTTTCTCAACAACTCCCTCATTACATGGTTGCACGCACACCTGAAGCTTCCCTTGAACAGAAAAAGCCCATCCACGCATTAATGCAAAATGAATATTTAGAGTTGTCAACATGTAAAGATATCATTATACTATACTAATACAACACATATAACTATTGCAATGATTCTCTCTTTCATTTTTTCCAAGTATTCTCCTCTAGAGTATTATGAAGTTGTCCGCAACAACGCTCGACTTGTCACCAAGTGAGAAGTAGTCAGCCAGAGCCGACATACTCTACAACCTCTTCAAATACAGTATTAGGCTAGGCGTACACCGGTTAGTCAAGACAAGACAAGACGAGATTAGTCACGTTTAGTCACTGTACTTCACACAGTTGCTTATAAAGCAACACATACCGATTAGTCATTGCATCGGTGTGAGCTGCTTCATAAGCAACTATGTGAAGTACTGTGACTAAACGTTACTAATCTCGTCTTGACCAACCGGTGTACGCCTGGCCTTACATTTTTCTATTCTTTTGTAGTACTGTATTGTGGAGTTGGCCCCAACTTGTCGTATCACCAATTGAGAAGTAGCCAGCCAAGGCCTACGCACACGAATTCTTCTAGTACAGTATTGTAACTCATATAAATTACTGCTACAATCCTCTTACTTTCTTCTTTCTTCTAAAATATTCTCTGTACTTTTTGTTGTATTGTGGAGTTGGCCATAGCCCCCTTTAAACTACAAGGGGGCTATGTTTAAAGGGGGCTATGAGTTGGCCCAACACGCCTTGTCACCAGTAGCCGGCACAAGAAGTTGTTTTGCCTGACGGAAGGAGGCGGGTGTGTGAGGACGCCGGGCGCCGCTCTGACCAGGGCGTCTCTCGGGCGTCGATCAGGACGGGCATGTGGAAGTGCCCGTGCCGTCGGTTGAGGAGTTGGCGGCGAGGCGGAAAGACGAGGCGAGGGTTTGTTATTTTGGTTCAACTACGTACAACTTGCTCCATCGTCATTTTTCTCTCTCTTTTTCTAACCAGATCTCCACCACACCATTTTTCCACTCTTTCTCATTCCAATACTCCTAACTCACGATCTTCTCCTTTCTGTATTCTTTTCATCTCCTCTCTATTTTTTCCTTCTCCCTATTTTCCTTCTCCTCTCAATTTTCCCTTTTTCCTTTCTTATTCATCATGTGTCCCTTTCTCTTTTCTGGTTCTTCTTGTTTTATTATTTCCTTCATTTCAAATTCTTTTCCAAAGAAGAAAGGAGAAGGAAACAATTTCTGGCACGCAATCTTCTCCTCTCTAAATTTTTCTCCTGTTTTCTATTTTTCGCTTCTTTTATTTTTCTTTCTTGTTTATCATGTGTCCCTTTCTCTTTTCTGATCCTTACTGTTTCATTATTCTCTTAATTACTAATTCTCTTCCAAAAGAGCAAATAAAAGGAAACAATAGACAATTTCTGACACACAATCTACTCCTTTCTTTACTTTTCCTTCTCATCTCCCTTTTTTCCTTCTCCTCTTCATTTTTCGTTCTATTCTTGTTCTCTCTTATTCATTATGTGCCCCTTCTCTGATTCTTCCTGTTTCATTATTCTCTTTGTTAATAAATCTTTTTCAAATAAGAAAAGAGAAGGAAACAACAGACAATTTCTGACACACAATCTTCTCCTCTCTATATTCTACCTTCTCCTCTCTATTTTCCTTAATTTTTTCTTTCTCATTTATCATATTGTGTCTTTTTCTCTTTCATGATCCTTCGTGTTTCATTATTCTCCTCATTACTAATTCTCTCCCAAGAAGAGAGGAGAAGAAAACCAGAAGAAGGTAACTTCTATTTCTCATCTTTTCTCTATCTCTCCCCAACTCTTCCTATCCCCGCAAGCTTTATCCACAATCGCATCATACTCTTTCTAACTCTTCAGTCTTCTTCAATCCACCTTTCAAAATACAATTCTTCATTCACTTTTGTTATTCTCTTCTTCTATCTAGTTTCCCTTTCCATTCCCTGAATCATCTTTTTCACCTGTTTCTCCTTCTTTCTTCCTAGACTAACTTATTTTTTCTCTCCTTTTTTCTAACGTATGGAGAGAATCTCGTTGATCTTCTATTCTTCAAATTCCCTATTTCCTCTCTCTCCTTCCTATTATTTTGTTCTCTCACACACTAGCTCTACGTCATGCATTTTCTTTTTCACTCTTTATTCTTTCTCCACTTCTCAAACCCATATCTGTATTCCTCACCTCTTATCTCTTTCTTCTCTTTGAGGGTCAAGTGTAAGAGGACCGACTACGCCCTAACTTCGCCCTCGCAGGTGAAAAATGAAGGCAGTCATTCTATTCTATTATTCTTGCTTCTATCTGCTTTTTCTTCTTAGACCTGTGATCCTCTTTCTTCTCTATCATACATATTTTCTTAGAGTAATTGAAAAGTCTCCAGCTCCTGGTCGCTATAGCAGGATCCAATTAACTTGTCAGAAATCAGCTGTTCCAGTAATAATTAAACAGTGATTTCGACACAATAATCAAAAGGCTTGAAAGTCTTAAAGACCTTTAAAGTCTTTAAAAGACCTTTTTAAAGAAGACCTTTCAAAGAATAACTTTTTAAAAGACCTTTTCAATAATCTGCGAGATTCAGCATTTGTAGGTTAAGTATTGTGATCATATGTTCGTCGATCATATGTTTTATGACAAGTTAAATGGATCCTGCTATATCTTGGAAGAGGATATAGATTTGGCGACTTCATCCATCAACCCCGACTTCTGGAGGAAACGTCCCAGAGAAGTTAAGGCGGTATAGTCCGATTCACGTCAAGAAGTCAGTATTGTTTATATGAGGAGCATTGATGCCAAGTTTCATTGAGAGAGAAAGAGAAAACTGCACCAAACGTGTTTGTTGGGACTGTGTGCGACAAGAATGCACAGTGCGGCAACTATGCACAGTGCGAATAGGATAGAGACATCAGCAACTGCCTTGTGCTGAACAAGGATAGCAAACTCCCATCCAATCAATGCTGACTTCTTGACGTGAATCGCACTATAGATGCCTTTCTAGCTCAAATCATCACTTGCAGTTTTTCAACAGATGAGAGTAGGTGACTAATTTTTCATACGACTTTCTTCCATCATCACACAAGTAAATACTTCATATAACTGTAAACATACGAATAGATACAAAGAACAGAAGAGAAACGGTCGTAGAAGAAATGGGAAAATTGCTAATCTCAATAGAAATGCACCTGATTTTATGAAACTTTTAATTAATTGGACTAGTAGCCTAGTGGGCAAGAGCGTCGCAACTTCTGTCTACTAGCAATTTCACTCTTCATTCTATAGCTGCACCTGGTGATGGGTTCGATTCCGATTCCATCTGGCGTTTTTTATGCGTTTTTCCTCAACCTCATAACCTACGCACAGGACTTGAAGCAGCAAAATAATTATTTCAATCTGATAGATTCTTCCAAAAGATTTTGCAAGCCACAATTAAATATTGAAATATTTTTCGCAGTAGCAAGTACTGTAGCATATTATTCAAAAGACGGTAGAGCGGATCAAGTAGTAGAGAATAGTGAAGAGAAAATGAACATAGAATTTCGTTGCTGGCCTGCTTGGTTTGGCCTGAAATGGGCCACCAGAGAAAGTACCCACAGTCTGCACTGGAGACTGGACTACTCTCTGCCCTGCTCTCTCCTCTCTTCAACCTTTGCCACTTTATGACGATCGCTTCTTTCTTTGTTACTCTGGTGAAATTATCATACCGCTCTAAAGGCTACACCATATGAATCAGAAGATGAGAGACGAGCATAAGATAAAGAAGGATTGTCTCAAATAAGTAGAAAATAGTAGAAAAGTAGTATGAGTAGAAACGTTTCGCAAGATCTAAAATTAACTATGTAAGAACTTTGTTAAACTATTTAGATGCTGGATCGATTGATTGTCATCGTGGAGAACCGCATCTATTGACAGTACTCCAGGGATTAGAATCGTAACATTAGTAAACGTACACTGTTGACGTACCACCTATCAATTGGGAGTATTCCCAAAAACTGATGTAATGTGATGAAGATAAATAAATAAATAAATGAATAAAAGATAAGCATTATTTATTTTGGTTTTATTCATAACTACTGTTGTAGAATTGTATAATTTCGTTCAGTTGCAGTGTATTGTAGGTTCAGTGTATAGAATTAATATGTTCTGCAACTCTTGTTTTAAATAGTTGAAATTTTTTGTCAATATTTATAGTTGTATAAAGTGAAATAGTTCCATTCATTCATTGAGAACGACTTATTTGTTCAGTTATTGTTATAAAAGTGGAATGATTTCATCTTCTCATGAAATGATGATAATTCATCGAAAACGATGTGCCAGAAAACTGAAAATTAGGGACACTAACTCATTTGGAGATTCATTTGTTCATTTGGAGAATTAAGACACGGAGACATGTTTACAGGGGGTTTTTGGGATTCTCTGAAATACAGAAAGTGTTTTTGTACCCATCAACAGTAAAGATAAAAGACTCGTAGAAATTTGATAGGCTACCGAGCTGAATAGAATCTCCACCTCTTTGATATTTCTTGAATCAAAGCAACTGAATTCATCAAATGCTCTTGTCTTATTTGACTCATTTTTTGAGAATTGTATTAATTTTAAACTATTGTGGGCCCAACCTTTGGTCTTCAAAATTTAAAAATTTCATCCATTTCAAGTACCATTTCATGTGCCAAATAAACTAGTTATATTCATTTGTAATTGAAAAATAAGGGTTTTAGCAGATTTTACAACAAAAGAAACTATCCTTCCATACTTCAATAAACCCCCCATTTTCCATAAAAGTATTTTTGGACTCATCTCAAAGTTTCTTCACATGCACGAATCCAATTCACAATAACTTAGTTCATATCATAGTGATGCAAAAATAGGCTTCCTGTTCACATCCTTCCCTTTATCTTCCCTTTGACTCAAAACTGCTGATAATACGTTTCTTGTAATTGTATATAATTTTGTGGGGAAATCTTTTAAACCTTATAATCGCATCCTTTTAAGTCCTCAACTATTTTTGTATACCAAATTCAGTCTTTTTGGACCAGTCGTTCTCGAAAAATCTGTAGTAGAATTTCCCATGATTGAATGAATAATCTACGTATGTCATATTGATGGTTGTCAAACTAATCGCTTTTATCAAAATTGAATTGTAAATTTGAGTATACTATTGGAATAAATATTTTACAATAAAATACTAAATTTATTTAATATGAATACCGAATGTCCATGTTCAATAGAAAGAATCTGTTCTTTCCCATTGGATAAGAATGAGTGTAGAACACCTCTGACATCTAGACGGCGGAATAATGAAGTTCTAACTTGAATGACCCAGTAACTGCTGCCATCTTACGACAGAATTCATAACTAGCTGCGTTGTGCATTGCCGACCAATCAGGGGAGAGAGGCGGAGCTTGGAGGCGTGTCTGTAAAGATTGAAGCTGTAAATCACCCAGTAACTGCAGCCGTCTACCGGTTGAATTCAGAACTAGCTGAGTCATTCATTGCTGGCCTATAACGAGATAGTAGGCGGAGTTTGGAGTCATAATTTACTAATTAGGCTACGATTCATGGAAGAATTTTTGGCACAGTTCAAGCATTGTTCAAGTATTATCATTGCTGAATAAATAAATAAATAAAATATTCGTCTTGGAAAACACAATTTTAAATGATTGAATCACAGTTTCTGAAATATGTTTGAATTGTTTTCATAATGAAATGGAATGACTACTTTCCTATTAATGAGAGCATTTGTTAATATAAAATGATTTAATTGATATTGCTGTTCAAATGCGTTGACCGGCAACAAAACACTGAATGTAGTGTATATTGTAACCTTGTTTCTACGAATACCTCGATACAAGTTCTTCCTCGGTCCTTTGAGCTATGTAGAACCGGGGCTCCACTGTAAAAGCAACATTTTAGTTTAGTGTCCATTTTTTGGAAAGTTCAGAACTGGTGATCTATGTCTTATTTTCAAAGCTTTTTAACAAACCTCGCCAAATCTATTCAAAGTTTTTGGAATAAGCAGGACTCATAAAATTCATAATCCAATTCCATTAAATAATGGAATTAAAATTATATTAATAAAAATAAATATAAATATTTTTTCTTAAATATAAAAGTATATTTTGTGATTGGTCCATGATCCCCGGTGCAGACTAGGACTTACTAGCGAATGACTTACTTTGCACTTACTTAGCCAAGTTTTAGTGCAAACTTAACTAAAACCAAGCTCAAGCACCTCTTCCTCTTGGCCCGGTGAAGCCTAAATTTTTCTCATAATACTTCACTTAGAACAATTTTCAAGTAAGAGGAACGAAGATGCAATACTTCCCCTTCCTCGTGCTGTCTAAGCCTCTTCAATATCTCCAAAATAAGATACAGCATTTAATAAACTAATGATGAAACATAGAAGTGGTCTCTGTAGTCTGCCTTTTTAGTCGTTCAATTCTTTTTGAATTTCAATTTTTCATATGAAAAATGTTTTAACATATGAAAACGTCTATTCGTTGGAGGAACCGGCCCTTAGAGTGCACTTTTTGGTAAAAATTTGCATCCGGTCAACCGTGAGCTGGAGGGTCATGCCATGTGTTAGAAGTTCTAATTATTTGAAAAGTATTAATATTGAGATAGCATTCAAAAGCTTGGGCGAGGTCGCTATGGCAACAATTAAATATTGCTCTGGCTTGGTTGCCATGGCAATGGCGCGACTTGTCTGTCTGTCTGTCGCTTCTATATTATTTTGTTGTGTTTGCAAATTTTTTCTCAAATAATGGTGGAAAGATTGTTTCAGAAGCAGTTCATTGAACTAGAAAACAAGTGGCTGCCATACAGAGTGGAGACGAAGCGCATTATTCTCCACGTGATGTACTGTACATAATTTCTCAGTGCACAAGGAAAACTCAGTCAGGTGAAAACTCTTTCAAAAATATGAATAATTATATTCAATACTAGTAATATATATATGACTGATTTTTTAGATATTTTCAGAAACAATAATTTCGTTATTTCCTTAAAATGATTTCAATCCTAAAAATATTTTCTAATTATCTAATTTCGTGTCCTCTGGTTATTAATGGTAAATATTATTCACCTTCCTTTAAAAAAATTATAAATGATATATAATACCTGTATTAATATGATATGAACTTATTCGTTGAATTTCTGTTGATGTTGCGGAAACTTATGATTCGATGATGTCAAGTACTTTACTGCTACAGCACAGTGACAGAACTGTTGAAAATGTGACTGGTGAAGCCACGAAACCGCGGGCAGGAGCTGTAACAATGAAGTAGTGGAATTAATATAATATAACATTACGTCTTCAAAAATATTAAAATATGAAAAATTCAAATTCTGTCTTGAAAAATTATATGTAGTTTCTATAGTCTATATCAAACTGATTATCAATTTGATGGAATGAGAGAGGTTTATTCAAAATTAAGATTAGTATGAAATTGGATTCTTATTCGAGTCTAAAGGAATAAATTTATGCTGTTTAACAAACTTTCTGGATGAAAATCTAGTTTTTCATTCAAAAGGTTGATATATTTGCCATTGCTGAGGCAACCCTGACATTTGATGCACTTATAGCTCAGGTCAGCACTAATTGTTGAGCTTTTTTCTGAGGGTGACGCCCACATAAGCTCTAGGCTTGTGCGGGGTTAATGAGAGGGATGATGATGAGAGATGAAGACGTTTTAACCCTTTTTAAATGAGCATAAGAGGAGCTCTTCAACCCCAAGTGCACACCAGGTGATGAATAATTGACCTCTAGTTGGTTGACCTTGACCATTGACTCTGAACTTTGACCTTGACCTTTGAATTAACTTTGACCTCAAATTGAGTTATAAGTCAAGGTTTTCTCAGTAATAAGAATGATATACCTCTCATACGTATAGGTTAGTTTTTCATGTGACAATGCGTGATGTACAATGCGCTGAAGAATTTAGTACTGATGGGCTATCTTTCCCATGACAGTTTCATTCTGCGCATGTTTACACATCATCATATAAAAATTCACCTGTAATCATAACATATATCAGGTTCCCATGACAGTTTCATTCTGCGCAAACCGACACAGAACGATCAAACAACCTGTTCAAAAAGTTTAAAAAAGTAACAAACTGTTCGAAAAGTTAAAATGTCAAGTTTGAGATTGGAAATAAATGATCGATTTCAATGTCTGATCTATAAAAAAAATAATTAGTAGAGGATGAAATTTGTTTCAAACCAACATTTATTAATGAAACATTTTTGTAACTTCTTCGGCTTCTTGCGCCTGATCAACCCATCCTAAACATATCAACAACGGTATAGAATATAAGACATTCTATTCTGTCAGACAAAGAAATTTAAGACGTGAAGAGTAACGAAGAAAGTTTCTGGAGGAAGATTTCTTGGTAGAAAGAAAGGAGAAAAGTGATGGAGGAAGATGATAATGAAATGCAGAAGAAGCGGCTGAGCATGAAAAATGATTATAAGAAAAGTGGGATCTAGATTGTGGGGGGAAGAATTTGATATGGGAGAAGGAAACGAGAAAGGAGAAGAGAAGAGTGTAGTTTGAAGAGGGAGAAAGAGAATCGTAGGACAAGCGGTTGTTCGAGGAAGAAGGTGATTGGTCCATGGAAAACCAGAGATGGCCGATGAAGGGGTTCCCAGAAAAGTGGAGGAAAATCGACAAGGGAAAGAGACAGATCGAAGGGAGGGGGCGTGAAATTTTGAAACTCTCCCATTTTCTTCAAAGTGCCTCTTCATTCCCAGTAATGACACAGTTTCCAAATAGAATGTCGTAAATTTCTCCCTCTCTGTCCTCTCGTCAGAAGAAAGCCCCATCATTCCCTTCCTCACTCCCTCTCTTTCTTTCATCTCCCTACGTTTCCCCCTTCGTCCACTCTTAGTATTTCTTACATTCCTCTCCTTCACTTCCCGAAGGCTTTCCGCCTATCATCCCCCGTTAAAACTTCCCGTTCCAGTTTTTGGACGAAAATTTATCAAGATAATATATTGCCTACAACCCATTCTGTCTTTTTGCTCCTTGTAAAAACCGGGCTTAGATCAAACTTCAACGTAGGCACGTACACAATTAATATTATAATGAACTGCAGCGATTTTACTGATAGCAGAAACACCCACATAATTTCATGCAGTAATTTCAAGCTGTCAATGCAGAACAGTTTTTTTTTATGAACATTTTGATTTGGTTTGTGCCTAGAGCCATGTCAATTTTCTTACTCTAACTAAAGGTGGGTTTTCGTTACTGCGACCGAGTGCCGCAGCGGAGCCCGACCCAGCGTTGCCAGATGCAATTGATGATATATGAATATAAATGATATATCAATATATGATATATGATAAATTGATGACTATAAAGTGGGTATTTTTCATCAATTGCATCTGGCAACGCTGGGTCGGGCTCCGCTGCGGCACTCGGTCGCAGTAACGAAAACCCACCTGAACGTGTTTTGCAATCAATAATCCACATTCAATCACAAGTCTCTACTGATTCATTGATGTTGAATAGATATTTAATTTCACGCAAGGAAAAATCACCATAAACTCATTTCAGTACAATGAAAGATCAATTTGGCCGAGCATACACGTTGCGGTATACCGAAGTACAGGTTTACCCATCTGTATACCGTTACATATATCGCTGGCCCAACTAACGATGAATTACAGTGAGAAGTGCAGTTCAAAGTTTTATTCATTTAAAAAAAGTTTTGCGAGGGAAGGATAAAGCTGAATTTTCTAGGCCACTTTGTTCCAGAGTGAATTCTTTGAAATGGAGTGAAATTCAAAGCTATTTTTTTAACTTTGAAAAAATAAAGAATATATTAGCTAAGCAAAGCTTACCATTCATGACTTTGAAGATTTGAAAAACGAGAGCCTAATAAAAGTCCAATTAGAAATCAAAGTGGAAGAGCTTATGAATATCTTCAATGATTACTCGATTCACGAAAATATACATAACGTGGAAAAATATCAACCGGCACCGGTATTTTTTCAGCTTTCAACCATTCAACTTTCATCTGTTCTTTGTAGAAAGGCTGATTCCAGGTCGGCCTCGTTTTCCAGCAATAATTATCTCGAATTCGCTCTTGATGAACGAGAGGAAAGCTTTTTATCACTGGTGGAAATGAGCGATGTTTGCAGAAACGTGTGATGGAGTGAAGGAAGAGAAATTTTGATCTGAAAACGGTGAAACCCATTCAAAGCTATCAAAGGACGGACACGGAGAGGACTGGACATATCAGGAAAACATTCAAGTTCTACGTGGGTTTAGTTTCAAGTATTTGATATTTATTTTCCTTTCAAAACAAAATATTTTACCTACATAAGGCTATGCTGCAAAAATATTATGTTATGATTTAACTTTTCATATAATTTTTTGTAGCTTCAAGGTTTCATTAGAAAAATAGGAGAATACAGATGAAAAATATTGACAAAAAATTGAACTCCAATGTATTTTGGGAGAGTTATGTGATTGCAATTTTTATTGTGTACTATTCCGCTATGAAGATACAATAATTCAGTATGAAAATAGGTAATACTTGAATATGACATCATTTTGGAAGAGATGAAGACCAGCCATGCGTTCTAATTTTCATCAAGCTGACTCATATGTATCGAGCATAAGGTTCTTGTGATTTTGTTCTGTTACTTCAAATGAAGCTTCAGAATAAAATACATCCAAGGCAATCAGAATGCATAGATTAGATATAATTTGTGGAGGATGACATAAATATTGATTGAAAGCTGTTTGGTTCAATTGATTGATTCAATGTAGGCCTACATTGATTCCATTCTGATTGAATTCAAGCCAAAAGTATCGGTAATTGGGTTCAGCAAAATATTTTTGTGTCATATGTCCCGTTGAAACAATGTCCATGTTCTATTTCCTTTCTCTATTTACTGGATACAATTAAGTTTGTTTCAGTTGAATCAATGGACATTCAAAGCCAAACGTATTCATAAGTAAGAACAGCATTGATATTTCTATGACTTTTGTTCTAGTTCCAATCACTAGCTTCTCTATCCATGTAGCTTCTGGTAGCTTTAGTCCCGTTATTCACACCAAAACATGACTTCATTCGTACAGTCCGTTATTTATCTTAATAATTTCCTTGTTTCAGTTGCACCTATTAGTTCTTGGTATATCGTGCAGTATTTGTTGTTTATTGTTTTACTGAATACTGAAAACTCAATACTTAACAGGCCTACAACTATTATTTAATACAATCATTATTCTATATAATTTACAAATGTATTATTGAACTACAATCACTATGCTCTCCATTCATCTGTATGAATATATTGTACTTTGATTCTTCTCAGCCTCAGCATGGCTTTCCATTAGTTAGCGTTCGAGTTAGCTCAATTCATATTCAAAATGTTATGTTAATTTTTGAATTTAATTTCAATAAACCGTATACTTTTCAAATTCGGCTACTTTACTGAATACTGAATCGTATCGCATTTCAAAATTCTCATTTTTGCCTTGGAGACTTTTGAACATTGTCAATAATAAACATTTCCAGTATCTGAGAGAAGCATAATTAATTAGAACCGGAGAACAGCTAGTAAATTACAAAGGTGATGGTTTTTCAAGATAGGTGGGTGGGTGTAGGTGGAAAATTGTTGACGGGAGAAAACTCTGTATGACGCTGGTTGCCTGGCTACCAAGTGCATGTGTGTGTGTGTGCGCCAGAAATGAGAGGAAAACGCTGAAAGAGCGCGTTCATACATTGGGCACAGTATGACTGCAGCACGAAGGGATGAAGAAGGTTCTAGGAATAAACAAATTCAGCCTTGTAGGAGAGTAATTATCGCGCTGGAGGCTTTCTCGATCTCATCTGAGGATGACGACGCGGAGAGGATATGGAGAGATATACTGCGCGTCTGACGTAATGGAGAAAGCGGCGGAGGAGGAGGTGGATGATGAGGCGTAGGAGGAGAAGGAAGAAGAGAAGAAGGAGGAGGAGGAGTAGGATGAGGAGAAGTAGAAGAAGAGTAGGAGGGAGAAATGGATAAGGGTTGAACGGGGATGAGAAATTTGCGCGAGTATTGCTGGCTGTTTTGATGAGGGGAGGGGTGCGCGGTGGTAATTTTAATTCGTGCTCGAGTAATGGAGGGGTGTGCGCGTGTGTGAGTGGGGGCTGCTGTCTGTGTGTGCTAGTGTGCGTGAGTTATAAATGAACGAGTACTTGCCTAGCTAGATATCTGCTTCATTTTCAATACTCGTTACTCCAATAACGGCTACCTGTTATTAAAGACAATATACTTGAAAATGGTATTGTCTTTGTTGTTATCTATAGTCACTGTCATGATAGTAAAAGAAATTTATTTGATAATAGAAGAGCGATTGTTGATAGATAACATAGTTTGATATAAAAACATAAAGTTCAGATGCTAGATTTCAATATATATCCATAATATTATATATTCAGTACTTCAAATACTGTATATACTTTTTCTGACTTATATAAAATGGAGAGATTTTATGTTTATATTATTTAATAAATATAAATGAATAAATTATCTTATTAGTGATAGCTTATTATGTAACCTATATTGCATCCCCTAAGTGACCTACTTTTGCTTTTGTTTTTTTCAACATAATTTTGTTTTTAATTCTTTGAATTTTTAGTAGTTGTCATGATAAGTGAGACCATACAGCTTTAGCATTTCAATTTCTCTTCCCTGGTTCTTATTTTACAGGTATTCTTATTTATTTTCCCAATATGATTACAAATCAGAATGAGTTACTAATATCTCAAATTAATTCCAGCGACACTAATCTTTAGCAATAACAGTGAATAATTATGAACAATGAATAGAAGATACTAAATACAGCGATAGATTGTTGTTCTTATGGCAACAAAATCTGCTTCACGGTGTAAATTTTTGGAACTTGCTGATCATCATGAAATTAACTGATTAACATAATTGCTGTGACCATTTTGAGAGATTGTATTGTTATGCATTTTGATGTCACCATTGATTCACAATCATAACAAGTTGAAATTACTAGTTTCTGAAGATAATAAACTGATTTGAAGATGAGAAGAATGAAACTGTTCTCAAATCCAGAGAACCGCGCCACCGGTTGAAACCAGATTCAGGAAGTGATGGTCCAGAGTACATTACACAGCAAGCGTTGGGTGAACGTTGAATCTTCACTTGTATATTGAGTGAATCTGTAAATGAATTTAATTGGTGAATATGTGAAATGTAAGATAATATTAATGAATTTAGATATGTAAAACATAATATTAATTTATGAATGTCAAAATACTGCAATGTGAATATTACACAGTATGTGTTAATATAATGCTATTACTGATTAGATTCATCATAAAAATAACCAATATATTACTAGACATCTGTCACAGACTCTTGTCTTTACTATGTCCCATTTTTTTTCTCACTTCGCACTAATGGATCTTGCTCTTGCATGAATTAAAAGTAGGATAATATTGGAATCAGATAGTTTCTAGTCATCTATCCATTCTTCCTAATCTATTTGTGAAGATCAATATTGTATTCTTATAATCGTGACCCTACCCCAACAATGCATTCGTTCTACCTACCTTTTAACTAATCTTTGTAATCTGGGGTAACAGTTACCAACGGCTAAATACCAGCTACAACCAAGAGTAGCAGTGGAAAATAACAGGTTCCACTGTTTCCATATCGGGATCGCTGGGTCCGGGACGCTGGGCCGTTGCTATGGCAACGAATCCGACGCTCAGACGGCGACCCGCGTCGCTAGGCGACCCAACCAACGTTTTTACTTGGACCACGTCGACGCTGTAGATATGAACGGCGTCGGGCCGCCTTTCCTCTCTCTCTCTCTCAATCTCTTTCTCGGTTTCTCTCTCACTCTCTCTCTCTCTCTTATGAGTTGTGGCTCTACTCACTGCTCCCTTTCTTCTCCTGCTACAAATCGCGTTCCACCCTCTCTTGTTTCTCTCATTCACTTGCTGTTACTCTATCTCTCTCCAGTATCCAACTCAAACCATACATTCATCCCTCTCTTACTCTATCTCTTTCCAGTATACAACTCAAACCATTCATACCTCTCTCACGTTATATCTTCCATGCTCGTCTATCACCCTCTCACACTCATTACTCCATCCTTTTTCTTCATGTCTCCCACACTCATTTGTCTATCTCTTTCCACTACATCTCTTCGTCTCTCTCACTTCCATCTCGTCTCGTTGCCGCTTTTTGCTACCGAAAAGCAAAAGAAGCGCCGGGGATCAGAAGGAGGGTGATGTGGAGGGGCGTACGTCAACTACGGAAAACAAAAACCTACCCCTTTCTTCTCTGCAATCTCCTACAGCCACAGTCATCATCATTCTTCTTCGTCTTTATCCGCCATCGCACAGTTCGAATCCCCACTTATCTACTCTTCTTATTCATCTTCTTCTGCTTCTTCTTCTACTGCCACCCTTTCTCCCATAACTCTTCCACTTGCTTATGGTTCTCTTGTTCTTATATTATCCAACTCCGACTCCCCGCATTTTCCATCATAATACTTACGTTCTTCGTTTCCTTTGTTACCTTCCAATTCGTTTTTCCGTCTATCCTTCCACTCCTCCTCCCTCACCACCAACCTCCGCCTCCTCTCTTTTTCAATACATTTCTACAATCATTCTACCCCTCACCGCACCCTGCTCGATTCCCTCCCAATCAGCCGCTCTTCCTTATACCACCTAGATTTCCAATCTTCTTCTTTTTCTCCGTCAATTCGTTTTCTCATCTATCCTTCCCCCTTCACGGTTTTTTCAATTGCATCTCCATCCATTCTTGCAGCACATCCCTTCAATCTTTCCTTCTTCCCTTACCGATTCGCCCCCTCCCCACCCTTGTTTTCAATCTATTTCCACCTCCAGCATCTTCCCACCCCTTCCAACAATATTCCGTTCTCCTTTTGCTCAGATGATTCTCGACAGTCCTCATCTATCTGCTTCTTCCATCTTATCCTCGATTCCTCCACCTATCATCTTTCTCCCCCCCCCCTGCTGCTCCCCCTGCCACGTGACTGCCTCGTTACCTTTTCCCGGGCTTCAAAAGAATGAATGAAAGCCTCACTGCCTCAGTTGCCTCAGCAGCAGAAGCGAGACAAGAGGAGAAGAGAGAACAGAGTAAAAATAAGAGAGGAGAGAATCCTCGCTCTCTTTTTGGCTCGGCACAAACAACAATAATCATTTGAAACGCCAAGCATTGCAAGAAAGCTTTCCACCTTCTGTCGATTACGCAGATGGAGTTTTTTTTAGTAATGTAAGTGCTTATTTCTTACTCTATAATCAATTGCATATTTGAGATAATCTTCATCTAATATCCAAATAGTGGTCATTCGGTTAATTAATTCTTCTTTATGATGATTTTTTGTTAAAGAAGATACTCACATGAGTTATAGAGGGGTGATGATGAAAATAGAACTTAAGTTGTAGATAGCTCCAGAACTATTAGTTATTCTAAATTGAATAATCAATAAGTAACCATTCAAAATCTTCCTTAAATTTTTTAGTCAAACAATCGGGTGGAGAAATAGCCTGAGTTTGAAAAGTGGTTGGCTGATTTATCAGCGCCGTACCTGTTATCATTCTGAAAATATGAGATACAACCGCTGAGAGCTCTTGTGGAAGGGTGGCCGCTCTAGGCAAGTACAGTAACTTTTATGTATGCTCTTCAAAACCATTCTTTTTGTTTTGAAATTTACCTGAAACTGGTCATTGCATCGTTCATAGTAGACTCCGTTATCCATGCACAAGTCTCAGACTTGTATAAACATCACCCGCAGAAACAGAAAAGCTTCCATCTCACGATCTCCAAAAAGTGGCTGAGGATGAAATATTGTACATTTCTGTATTTTAGTAATGGAAATGTCAAAATCAAACGCAATACACTCCCATTGTGTATTGAAGTATTTGAAACTTAATAAGCTCACCTATTAATAACGTTTATGATCGTGGATGTATAAAATAGAGAAAGATTTGGAAAGCTGAGAATAAAGGTGGAATGAATACTAAAGAATATTGAATGAAAAGTTCCGAATTTGTAATAACCACAAAATTTTATTATAATAAATTTCTCTATACAACCACACCACCAAAGAAGACCAAAACATGAATAAGGCAATATTTGACAGGTATTATAATGGTCACGCAAAGAGAACAAAGTTTGTTGGTCAGTGTCATGAAAGGAGAAATGCTACTACGCATGTGCGAAAATTTAAGTGTCAAATCAGTTTGTCCAAAATTGCGTAGTTTGCGTGATAATTCTGAATGTATTTCCTCCATTTCCATCCTCATCCATTTCCCCTTATGGAGTATGATGAAGTGTACAGAAATGAGTTGAAAGTATGATAAGAAAGGGTGGACAACGAGCACATTTAGATTGACCCGGATTCAGGCAGAGGACGGAGGCCACTCACTGCAGCTAGTACGCAATGGCTGAGTAGTTGTTTGTTGCGATGCCGTTGCGTTCTTCAGTTGTTGCGTTTCAGAGATTTCTCTTCGAGGACGAAAGAGAGAGGCCGGATTCCAGAGAGCCACCGCGGCTGCCCCTGCCACGCCGCTGAACACCACGTAACAGCTACAATCTAGCTGGCACTGCAACTACTAGTTCATTTTCTCGTCTTCTCTTTCGTCTTCTTCTTCTTCTTCTATTTCTACTCCTCCTCCTTTTTTTATTCTTCTTTTTCTTTTTCCTCCTCTTCCGTTCCTTTTCTTTTCCTCTTGTTTACATCTTCTTCTTATTCTCCTCCTCCTTCTTCTTTCTCTCTTCTTCTTCTTCATCTTCTCCTCATCATCCTTCTTCTTCTTCTTCCTCTTGTTCTTCTTCTTCTTCTTCTTCTTCTTCTTTTTTGTCTTCCTCTTATTATCTCTCATATCTATACATTTCTATTTTTCCATCTTCTTGTTCATTTTCTTCTTCCACTTCTTCTTCTTCCCCTCTTTTTCTTCTTCTCCTCATCCTTCTTCTCCTTCCTCCTATTCTTCTTCTTCCTCCTTTTCTACTTCTTTCTTCTTTTTTCCTGTTATTTGTCTCCTTCTCTCTCGTCCTCCTCTTCCTATCCATATTTTTTCTATCTTCCTCCTTATTTTTCATCTATTTACATTTTTATTTTCCACCTTTATTATAGATCATCTTCTCCTTCTTTCTGTTCTACCTCCTGCTCTCTCCTTTCTTCTTGGCCTTCTTCCTATTGCTCTTCTTTACCTTCTTTTAGCTCTCTTCCTCCTCTTGGTCTTTATATTTCTATTTTCCTCATCATCTTCCAACGTGTTCTCTTCCTCCTTATTTTTATCCATTTACATTATGATTTTACAACCTTCATCCAACCTATATCCATCATCTTCTAGTACTTCTCCTCCTCTTCCTCCTCCTCCCCCTTTTCCTTCTTGTTGTTGTTCTTCTCCTTCTTCTTCTTTTGCTCCTCCTCTGCATGAATCAATGAAAAGTGGAAATTCAATTACATGAAATCAAAGTACTAGAGTATAGTACAGATGCCTAAAGACGCAGTACCTCAAAAACCATGTTAACAGAAAATAAATCCTACCATTTATTCTAGTATCCGTGTTTTACCCTTTATTTCATTAACAAAAAGTATAGGCCTACCACTGAACTCAGTCAAGAGTCACTTGATACGTCTTCACAAAGCGTGCAAAGTCCATCAGGATTCAAAAGATACTTCTTGTGATTCTATTTAAAAAATAATAATTATTAAAAAATATTCTCATTTATAGTACACCATTGACCTACGACAGAACCCAACACCTTTTTGTCATACTGGTACTTCTCATACTTCTCAAATATTGATCTGTCATTCACCTGTGATGCCAGATCTTCATGAAGCTCACAAAATCTTGTCATTGTCAATGATATGCAACATGAATGAACGGAACATGTCCACCAAATTTATCAAGAGGGATTGATAGAGAAAATGTTTGTATAATCGTGTTCATTATTATCATGTCATTAAATTGATAATAATATGTTAACAAATTGGCAGATAACTGAACAATGGAGCGTACCTATACATGCATGGTCAGTGTAGCAAATAGCAACATGAGTAGTCAGAACCCTGAGGGCTAATGAACATGTATTACAAATCAGGCAGAGTGAGCTCTGATTAATTTTATGAATTACCTCATTTTAGCACAAAACAAGTCCGGGAAATATTTATTAGATTCAATAAACCTTGCACAATGTGCATGATTATGAATGGTATTCCTGTTGGTTATAAAACTTTTGTTCAAAATTCATGCATTCTCATTCCGCTACATTAGAATCGTATTTGTGTCATCAATAACACTGATGAACACCATATCCATAAACATTTTAACTAATAATAAAAGTTTTAATGAAAACATAAGCATGAGGTCAGTTTTTAAATATGGTAAACTTTTGAAAATTTGAACTTGAATACAACAACTGTAAAGTAGGCGGAGTAAAACAAGCGATTACAAAGTAAGGCTAGGCGTACACCAGTCAGTCAAGACAAGACAAGACGAGGTTAGTCCCGCTGATGCAATGACTAATCGGTGTGTGCTGCTTCATAAGCAACTTGACTAACCACTTTCCAAGATCAATAAACCCTTTATTGTGCTCAGTAAGAACATTCATTCCTTGCATTCATGCTACCCTAATCCACAGTACATGGAAAGACACAAAATGGGGAGAATATTTCTAAATTTTGAAAATAATGATCAATGTCGTTCTGTTCCCAGCTATAAATAATAGAGGCGCATCCACTTCTGGTCAATGACAAAGATTTTTTACTAATCATTTATCACAGTATCACTAATTGTAACTTGAAGAGAATGAATTGACACTGTAGATGTTGCTGTTGCTGATGAACCATCGGTTGGTGTCTCTTGCATACCTTAAATGTCGTTTTAACAAATTTTCAATAGCCTACGATGCTATGATTCTTGGGAGTACTTGTAAGAACCTTCCTTATGTATTTTGAAATAATTGTAGAACTCTTTTCCACAGTAGCCGTTGACCTTGAATGTAACTTTTAGTTTGCTGATTACTACTAGTCCAGACTAAAACTACCCATTCGATAGTTTGTATTTCGACAGGTTATTTATTAGCAGCATAGAGCCCTCAGTACATAGTGTCGAGGCTAACGTTTGTCGATTCTACGGTGGCCACCCGTTTTAGTCTAGGACTTAGCTAAATCCCGAGTTCATGAACCGGCCCTTAGTTTGCTGATTACTACTAGTAGATCTAACTACCCCATTGGAAATAGTTTCTTATAGTTTCAACTTCATGATTTCAGCTTTCCATGGAAAAAAGAATTGCAATTAAAAATCAACAGGAATTTGAATTGATAAATGTTTACACACGATTTGCATACAGGTGATTAAAGACGAGATGTCATTGCATCGGTGTGTGCTGCTTCATAAGCAACTATTTGAATTACTGTGACTCTTGACGGTGTACGCCTAGCCTTACTCGTGGATGATAGTAGAAATGTACAGATACGAACAAGGTAATTAGAATGAATGTACCTTGAATATATTGCATAAAAAGAATGTATTCTATTTACCTTGGGTACAAAGAAGAACTCTGGTAACTTCAAACCAGGATAATTCCCCAGGTATCAGGATTTGGCGGATGCTTACGCCGCCAAAATTGGACGCTTCCACTTCTGCACAAAAACATTGTAACCAAACTCTGCCATATCCTGACGGATTTTAGTCACGCTTTGGCGGTGGCAGACTACTACGGTGGCGTATTATGTCAACGAAACACTTTCCTAGAACAATCCCTATGTCTACACTTGGTCGATTTTGTGTGCTGCACACCTGCTCATCATGCTACCAATGCTTAAGCGTACGCAGCAAACAAAAATCGACCAAGTGTGGACAGAGGGATTCATTTTTAATGAAGGCTGCCATGTTTTTTGGTGATGAATAGCCTCGATACTGTACGTAGGCAGTGAATACATGAGTATTGACAGAATTTGAAAATATGTAGCCTATTGTGGAAATACAAATGTGAAAGTGCAAAACTCACTATACTAATTTTGTTGTTTCAAATAATTATAATTCAAAGCTTTTATATTCGATTTATCTCGAATTAAGCGTTGTATTTTCTCAGAGAGGATACTTTTCATAATATTCTTAGCAAAAAAATATTTTTAGAAATTTCATCCATATAGACTGATATAATGTGATTTTTGCTTATTTTAGTAGTATGACTTATAATAAGGTTTTCTATTTTGTCAAAACCTGCTTGACGAACCTATTTTTCCAAAGCCTTTTTGACAAATGGGTACACTTTCTTTCAATTGCACATTTCACCTCTGCTGGAACAATATATATTAGAAGGAACTGAATTTGGAAAGTCACAACATTAATGCTGAGACCTGATTATTGTTGTTAATCATCCACCTGTCTTCAGAATTTCAAGAGGAACATGATATCTAATACGGTGACTGATTATTGTAACTTGTGTTTGGACAAATCGCTCATCGTGTTATTGCTACGGTAGACCGGTAACTTATATCGTTAAAATTGTGACCAAGATTGCATTTTTTAGGCGAGGTTGTTGCCCACATTAGCTATTGGCTAGTGGGTAGGTGGGTAATGATGATCAAACGGGTATTTATTAAAGAGACTATACTATAATCCACGAGTACACTACATAGAGTTTCCGATGAGTGGACTACAAGTGAGCTCCAGGAACTGCTTGCTCATTTATATGAATTGAAATAAAAGAAGTTTCTTTCTTCAAAGATGAGTCTCTGTCTGCAAATGCTTCATTTCCAAAATAACAGATTGGTGGGATATTGCAAATCCTGTATTTAAATTTATCCACTCATAAACTTTGGCCACCAGAACTTTTAATAAGGTTCAAGTAAAATGAGCTACGAAATCTCCAAATTTTGAAAGAATAAGCTAAGAATTATTCGATTGAAGGTATAAAAGCGTAAACCTGACATCATGACATCACAGATTTGACAATCATCGGAACTCATAACTCATTTATACACACAAAACTCGAAATGAAAAAAATTCTCTCCAAGTATTTCTTATGAGAGGTTCAATTTTGGAACATTGTCATTGACTGTTCTAAGATTTTTAGTTATAATAGCTATCTTGATATGAAGATTTTATAGTGCGATTCACGTCAAGAAGTCAGCATTGCTTAGATGGGAGTTTGCTATCCTTGTTCAGCACAAGGCAGTTGCTGATGTCTCTATCCTATTCGCACTGTACATAGTTGCCGCACTGTGCATTGTTGTCGCACACAGTCCCAACAAACACGTTTGGTGCAGTTTTCTCTTTCTCTCTCAATGAAACTTGGCATCAATGCTCCTCATATAAACAATGCTGACTTCTTGACGTGAATCGGACTATAGTCTTAGAATCTTGTATGGAGTGCTGACTTCCTTAAAGGCATTACTTATTAAAATCGCACAAGTTTCAAGCGAATGCATGGTGATCAATTAAGGTGTCATCCATATTTTTTATCCTCCTTTCCAGTAACATATCTTTAAACTCATGTCTTGAGTTAACAATTAATTGAATATTCTTTCAAGTGTAGGCAACATTAACGTTTGATTTTGAAAAGATAATGAAATGGTGCTCACTTTTCAAGTGCAAGAATTTAATTTTTTGGGGTTTTACAGATTTCCACTATTAGTTTTTGCATTTCAACCATGGAGGCCCAAGAAGAGATGGCTTGATGATGTGTTGGAGGATCATGGGAAAGAGAGGATGGAAGGATAGAGTTGCAGACAGGGATTGTTGGAGAGGATGTGTGATGGAGGCCAAGGTTCACGATGGACTGTAGCGCCGGACAGTAAGTATTTCAACCATGAAAATATATCTAATTTGTAGGAAAAGTATTTTCATTTAAATTTTTTAGTTTATTTTGCTTGCTTGTTCTCAAATTTCAATGCTATGGAACAGCCCAAATCCAAAGCACAATTCAATACAAGTTTTGTATTAAATTGTTTTAAGAAAGATATATGAATGAATAATAGAAAATAAAGAGGAAGTCAATTTTTTAATGTTGCTGATTAACTGATGATTTTTAGAAACAACACTCTTGTAGGTAATTCAATCCTAAAAGGAGAGAATGATCATCATTGTAAAAATTATAGCCTCAGGTACACACAAACGTTATAAATTTCAAATTGATAAAAACTATTTGCCGTTGTTGCTGTTTTTTATATATAAAAACAGTTTCCATTTTTTATGACAGATTTCGTTGATTCATCCTAATCTTTATAAAAATCAAGGATTAAAGAATTAATATTAACAATGTATTTTTATTCTGCGTACCGTATAATTTATGCTTTCTGATAATTCTACATCAATTTATTATGCATCAATAAGAAGTATTGGTAAGATTAGCATTAAAGAAAGTTATTACTTTTAGAACTCATTATTATTTTATGATTATTTATTTACTATTTTATTATATTTATTACTTCGATCCAAATGTATAAGTGAGCAATCAAGGATCATTGAAAATTCATCAATCACAAAAGTTTTATTTATTTTTTAAATCCCCCTTAAATTAAAAAAAGAAACTTTTTAACTTATATCATATAATATTTGTACTATTTGGTGGGGAGAATCAATCCTTGAACAATATTTCAACACTAATTCAACTGCGTCACTGGTATTATTTTAGAAATTGGGTTAAAAGCGTCAGACTGTATCCAATCAATACTACCTTCTCTGTCAACATTATGTTATATTCTTTATTTGAAATCATAAAAAAGTTTTTTATAGAGAATTTCTTGCAAGAATAACAAAATTTGTTGAAAGCACAATTTGCACTGAGAAGTTTCAAAAACAATTTGATTTTGTCGTAAGACGTTGTTTACGTCTGATTTGATGTATGCAGCCGATCTCAGTGGTGTAGTTCATTATTTCTCCACCAGGTTGCGGGAGCTCCCGGCACTATCTGTGCACACTGCACAGTTTTCAACAAATCGGGCGTCAGAAAATTTCCTGTTCAAATTCATAATAGATTATTTTATTAACAATTTATCAATAAATAATTGTTCAAAATAAAAAATTATTAAAAATTCCAAAACCTGAACAACAGACTAATTTTTTTTTATTTTTGAAATTATATCCTGAAAATTATTATCATTGTAGACTCTAAAAACATTCAGGCTTGTTTTTCTGACTGATCAATTCTCTGAGCTTCATCATAATCTTTTATTGAAGCTCCATCATTTAAGCCAAAAAAAGGAACCTGAATCGTTTGTAGTCATTCAATTAGAATTTGAGCTAAGAACTTTCGATTTTATTATTATTGCAGTTCAATTGCAGTATTATGGACAACATTGAAAATTTTTAATAGCTCACTTTCTTGTTCTGCTTCTGCTGAAACAAAACTTATTTAGAAAGAACTAGATCATACAGTGAATCTATTTCTTCTCATATAATTATATCCTCTCTACTCCTTAAATCCATTATTTCAATTTTTTTTAAATATTTGAATTGCCCTGAGCTTTCGATATCTATCCAGTGAGCCTCATCAGCTTTTCCAGTGTTCTTTCCCAACTATCAATTTGTTCAAAAATTAGAATAAACCTCTTTTATAGCCCTCTTGATTGATATTAGATCTGAATTCATTACCGTACCGGTACTTCAGATTACTAAAAAAACGTTTTAGCATGAAAACAGTTTTGTTTATTGATTTTTTTCAATTTTCATCTTCATCCTCTCATTCATGATTCCAAATTCATAATCAGAATGATAACATGTTAAACCCATGGAGAAGATTGAACTGTTCTGCTGTAGCTGAAGGGGTGATTCACTTCCAGCCTTGCGGTGGAGAGCTTCAAGCTCAACCTCAACCTCTCTGACTGACGTGTATGTGCGATGTTATCATTCGTCGGATTGAAGGATTTCGCCTTTCCATACGCAAGTACTGTTAGTAGGCAGTGGTGCCAACTTGAAGCAAAGCACAAGCCGAATGTCCCCGTCGGCTTCAAACGAGAAGCCCCATTGTAATCTAATTGGGAGGAGGGGTGGATGGTTGGCTGTTGAATTTTATATGCGGTGGCGGTGTGTTTTCAAAGGAGGATGGGGTAATTGTGGCGCAAGATTTGAATGGGCTCTCTTTGAAGTTTGCTCAGTTTTAGAAGCTATGAGTGCATTGTTGATGAGAAAAGATTGCTGTTGGTCAATTTGAGAGGATATCGGAGTATTGTAGATGAGATGAATACATAATAAATATTTTGTGTTCTATATGTCAATTTTGAGTCCGCTCATGTCGATCGATCGATATGATTGTGGACTGTATGGAGGTCTCTCTGAATGTAGAGCTGCGCTAGCACACAAATTGAACAAATTTGGATGGAACTTAATATGCTGTATGCTGGTTATGCTGTTGGTGACCGGGACCCTGAGTGCTTTTCGTACGACGAACGAACGAGATATGAGTTTTTGTAGCATAAAACGATTTTTAGCGTCAAGAAGTGGCGCGTCAGTCGTCTGTATTGCGCCTGCTTTTACACAGTATTCGTAGGCGTAGTTTGATTCCATTAGGAGGTTGTCATAGAGACAAAGCATAGAGAGTTGGAGTTGGAGCGAACACTTGCTGGTGCTGGTGAGCTCGCGTGCGGCAAACTCGTCAGCCGCAGCGCGGGGAGTGAGGGGGTGAGAGGGCCTGGAGTACTAAAGAGAGAAGAAGGGGGAATAAACATAGTCGTGGGCTTTAGCCAGTGCAGCCAGCGCCCGTTGACGCCCTATAACGTCATGACAATTTCGTCACAGAGCCGAGCTAGGGGTCATACAGCTCCGGAGTGGCGCTGCCAGCCGAACTGCGGCGGAAATAGCCGAGCGTAGCAAAAAATAAATGTTTTAAACAGTCTGGCCAATAGCGTCTCGAGTCGGTTATCCTTGTTTCAAAGCGGCAACGAGGTCGGCGTTGCCAACCTAGCCACTATTACACTGAACCGGTCGAACAACTGCACTAGAAACAGGACGACGGCTGAAACAGCTCAGCTCAGCTCAGGTTGGTATCCACGGATATTTTATACACAGCCAGAGCCAGTGGAGAAGCGAACGCTCTAAAAACCAACTCTCGCGCTCTCTGTATCCTACACTTCATCGAAAAAATTATTAAACTATTCAACCCCTATAAGTCTAATTCTTTAGACAAATGAAAGACAGCAGAGTAGTAGGAATTATTTCATTCTAAACAAAAGCTATGGAAGATATGAAAATAAAAAGTTGGAAGCTGTGAGAAAATCATGCAATGAATTGGGAGCGCTTCTCATGCCGATTACATGCTGAAAAGTATATGATCAATATTGATTGATTCATGATGAGTACATTTTCAATGGCAAATTGAGGTAAGAAGTTGGAAAATTGACATATTTTTCATTTATCATGTAATCAGATTTTATAGGATCCATAGATCCTATGGATTTTGAATAATCGAATTTTCAATTGAAAAACTGACTAAGAGAAAACAGTGATCTTGGAATTATTGCTGAGATCAATATCTTTGGATTTTATTGAATCAATCACACAAGATTTTTATTAACATGAAATATTCAACATAGAAGATGAAGTACATAAAATTGAGAATCGCAAAATTAGGTGAAGATGAAAGTTCTTGTACATAGAGAGAGAAAAAGATCAATATGAGAAATATTATTATGTGGTACTGTAATTAGATAATTAAGGCCATAAGTTTATATAATGACTTTTGTTGGAGGAGACCGAGAGACCCTTCTTCTCAATTGACGAAATTGACAAGCCAATCTTCTAAAAAAAACAAATAGGTGATGGGGAAATTTGAAATCCACTTCCAAAGTTGAGTTCATTCTTTTCATTGATCAAGAGCATTGTTTTAATCTGGTTGAGATCAATATTAACTGTCATGAGTACTGCGTTTAGCCTTTCAACACTTTTATTCAGAACAAACCATGATTTCATGGCAATATTGTAAGTTGATTATCAGCAAACATCTCAATTTATTTGAGACTTACATATTTTTTGCATAAGAGGGAACACATAGATTCTGTGAGAGTTTGAAGCAGACGTTTCAAAATTGAAATTTCCCGGTTTTTTGTGTTTGGCTGTTATCATATCTGTCACCTCCCTGCCGGTTGCCTCAGTCTGTTATCATCGCTCACGTTGTGCCTGCTAGCATGAGTGTCAGTTTACGAGTGGAGTGATTGCGTTGGGAACCAAAACGAAGAGAATAGAATAAAACGAAGCAAATGTCAAGCGCTTAGTGCATTTCAGCTGTAAGGTTGGCAGCGCTGTTGGAGAGTCGAGCGGGCCAGGACGGGAGAAATGTGGCGATGCGAGCGGACTCTAGGAGAAACTCATTTAGTTGTGTTCCGTGTTTTGTGGTGTCGACATGAGTCAAACGCTATGTGGGACATGCGATCTGTATCTGTTTGAACGAAATGTGGAGTGATACTCAGGTTAGTCCAAAATTTCACAAATTTATATAATTTATTAACTGAATATTTATTGTCAACTGGTTAATGCATGTCATTGATGTAGAACCATTGCCACAGACCTAAAAATAGTTTGAAACATTCCCAAACTGAAACGTCATAACCATTCTATCTCTTCTCTATATTTCAACAATTATTATAACTTGAACTTACGCTGTGAACTACTGAAATATCATGACAATCTACCGGCTATTTGTCTAAGTTATCCACGTTGTTACCTACAGAACGTGAGATTTCCTTTCATGAAGCATAGCATCGATTTTGAACTATTCTTGTCTCTTCTCACGAATAATCATTTTTTAAAAATTCAATATAGTATTTCTTGTAATTACCTCATATATTATTGTAATATCTGTTATCAATATTTCTTGTATACCAGAAATCTCAAAATAAACCATAACTTCAAAGTCTTTTACAAAATACTACTGTGGTAACTTACTGTACGAAACGTCAATCATAGCCTTCTTATCATTGTCTTTGCAAGTTAACCTATTTAAAATACTCTTACTTATAATTAATTGAATCAGTACAGTAATATGACTATTTTCTATATTTTTGTCTTGAGTATAGGCCTAATCATTTTAATGTTTTCAATCTATTTTACAATTCAAACCTTTTGAACAGTAGACATTTTCAAAAATCATCTAATTAGTAAAACTCTTGATTAACCGGTTCTTTGATTATATTTAATGTTTTTTCTATAGCTTGATTGTTGGTATCTATTTTTCTTATCAAAATGTTTCCATAAGACTAAAGGGTTGCAGTTACCATCAGAGTAATGCTTGAATATATTATAATACTTCATTACGATTCTCCTGCTAGCTTTACCTGTTCAAAACTTGAAAATAACTTGATGTTTGAATTTCAAGAAAACTTCCGTGTGATTGCAAGTATTGCATAATTTATTGTTCTTCAGTACCATATAAGAATGATACGATTTTTCTTAAAGAGATCCATTCATATTCAAAGACTGAAAATGCTTCACTTCAGCATGATTGCACCACTAACGACATCAACCTATAGAACATGAAAAATTAATGTCTCATTTCTTTATTTCACTGCTAAATCCACAAGAAACTCTGTTCATACTGATAATTTCAATACGTTATACCACAATTATTATCCTGATAACGATAAGACGGAAGCTGTGTTATTTTTGTTTTCGGTTCTTTTGATTTTATTAATTAGTTGAAGCACAACAATAACTCTTCGGAGTTGTTATTGAATCTCATGTTTTAGATAATATATAACAATCAAGTGATGATATCTATCGTAGCTGAAAATTTCTCACACGATTAACAGCAGCGGAATAATGTAGGGATGTTTCAACAGGTATTCTTTTGTACACTCATCTGTCATCGGACTTTTTACACGTGTCCGTGAAAGGCTAGAGCTTTTGAATTGTTGCGCGGTTCCCCCCTCACGCTCCCCCCTCTCTTTGCGCTTGGCAAAGTCTGCCTTATCAACAAGACGTCTACGGACAAAGTTGGAAAGAAAGTTTTTCAAAGCAAGCACGACGTTTGGAGTGGGGATGACGTATGAGTGTCAACTGCCTGTCTTTCAGTTGCCATGGTTACGTGTACACATCACTGAATTATGGGATGGCACGTGGTCCATTCAACTTTAACTACTCGGTAACGAATCTCCCAACTCGCTCTCTCTCACACACACGCAAACACCACAGCATCTAACCGCAAATCGTTTTATCCGATCTGGAGATGAATAATGGCCTGCAATCCTCAATTGGTTTGCCTATCCACTCCACTCTGTATGCAGAACAACGTGCTCGCATAGCATAAGGGCTTTCACACGGTCATTCTCACTTATGTGCACTATAATGTTGTAATACTAATACTGTACTCTACAGTGAAAAACTTCAAGTAATTTCAAGCTTACTTCAGAGAGTAAGCAATCAAGTATTGTAGCTTGAATGAAATTTGAAGAAAATAAGACATTTTGGAACATGGATATAAAAAATATTCATTCGGTCAAAATGATTAATTTGAAGTAGTTTATTTAATATACGAGTGAATGTACATGAAAATATAATTTTAAAAAGTTTGGATTCTTATAAACTTAGAAGAAGAGGCTTGAGAGTTGACCAAAAGTAGAAAACATTTCGAAGGGGGTGGGGTATTTGGTATTTCTTTAAAACTGAAGCAGGCGTCTCAACTTGATAACAGCTATTGTTAAATTAGTTTTTAATTATTGAACTATATCAATAATAAATATATTAATTATATAATATATATCAACATATATTACATCAATACAACAATAATAAATGCAAGGTTTTTCCGCCTAGAAAAAAATTGAATAAAAATAAATAAAATAATAATAATTGCTAAATATAATATATGCTAAATATATTACTGCAAGTGAATATCCATGATAATAATGTAACCAATAATATTTTTCCCATTGGCAGTATACAGTAGTCTTGTTGTTCAATTCATATTTCAGTAATGTATAGTGCTTCAGAGAGGTCATTGCTCTTGTAAACTGGAATTGAATTCAGTTTTTATCTAGCTTAGGCCTATAGAGAATTTGTCATCAAATTAGAATTTCTCTGTTCTTAAACGTCAGCTTTTTAATAGTAAATTCACGTCTATCTTGACCTACCATATTCTTTATTTATTTTCAAAACAATTGTCTTGGGAAAATTTGAGTAGGGGATCTCAAATTTGTAGCTTTTCAATATTTATGTATTCTATTTCTAAACTTGAAAGAATTCTAAACTTAGAAGCACTATGACATTTTTTAATTGATCATCAGGCCTGGATTTCCCACTAGGCACACTAGGCACTTGCCTAGGGGCGGCACGTCCTAGCGGCGGCACGGCTCTCGGGAGCTAAGTTAGTTTATATTTGTAAATTTTTCGTTTTATCCAAGTATTAAGAAAATTTTCAAACTACCGGAGTATTAGTAGTGACTTTATTTAGGTAGTTTTGTAATTATTTGATAGTTTGTTTTGTTATTCTGATAGATTTTTATTTTTTGGACATCTGCATCTGCATACCAATAGAATATTCCACGTATTCTAATAATAAAACATGATTTTTTTTGCGAATATTGATCAAGATTCCTCTTGTGTTCAATTTTCATATTTCAATTATTTCACTGGTAGGCCCAAGTTTAAATTTTGTTCTAACAACTGAACTATTCCAAATAACCCATTCATAAAAAAACTAAATATTTTTTGTGATTGATGATTAAGTTTGTTTATGAGTTTCATTTTTCATTGTCAGTTATTTTTTACTTTGAATGAGCATAGGTACATTTTAAAATATAATAAAAATCTAAAAGTAACTGATTGTTGTATTAAAACAATCATTATTGACTGGTAAATTTGGTTTTTTATTATCATAATAACTTATATAATATACATAAATAATATATAGCCCAATAACATACATAATATATATAATATCTAATATGGCAAGGGGCGGCAGCCGGAATAGTGCCTAGGGGCGGCAATAGGTTGAAATCCGGCCTTGTTGATCATATCAGTTCAAAATAAACATTTGTATAAACTGTAATATTAATAGAATTATCTATTTAATTGATCTCAATTACTCCATACTGATAAAAATTTACAGGTAATATGCTTAGTTACACTGATTATTAAATTATAATTAAATAAACATATTTTTAATTGTTGATGAGGTACTAACTATCGCATGGTTGATTAGATAATTGTAATAACATGATAACAAGCCTTCTATAGTGAAAATTACGTTTATAATTTGCAGTGAAAGATTTCTGTCTCAATATTATTATCATCATCAATAGCTTATCACCTTTCTTATTATTATTACGACCAATCTATGAAATTGATATTATATCTTCATATCAGGCTGGTATTGTATCTAATTATTTCTGTGAATCACTGAACTTTCAGTTCTAGATATTCCATTTTAGTTGGGAAAAGAGAGATAGGTTTAGAGCGCAGTATTGTGCTCCATATAGAAAAGTCGGTTGTCAAAAAAGCACCTAAATAAAAGCGGGTAAAATCATGAAAGCTTTCAACAGTAATGCTAAATATATTACTGCATCATCTGCAAGTAACTTTATTTTACTTAGCAAGCTGAATAAAAAATTATTCACTTAGCTTTCTCTCTTTTTTTACTGGTGCTGCCATTATTTCTCTTGCTTCTCCTTTGGGTTTTTATGACATCTCTTTCGTTTTCTTATGACTGTTTGTTAGAAGTTGACTGTCGTTGGTTTGCTCTTGCACCGTTGTCATCTTTTAGCTCTCCACTCTTCTGTCACTCTCCAGTTCCAGTCCTGATCGTCATCGTCGTCTTTTATGTCCTCTCGTTTTACGACGCCAGGTTTTTCCAGTAGGAAAAAGAGCGAGTGTCTCTCATTTGCATGAATAAAACGGAATAGCACAAATACGTACACCGGAGTGCATCCACCAGATCCTGCATTATCTCCCTTCCATCGTTATATCTTTCAGATTATTACTTTCTTTCTCGTTCTCCATCCTGGTTGCACTCATCAAACTCACCGCTACGTGAGTGGCCGGCATAAATGCGGCTGGATTTTTAAAAGGAAATTTACCGATGCCAACTTACTCTCGGCCAGATTAGATTTAATTTGTCCAACTCCAAGTCATTCTCTTATTATACTACTTCGGGTTAGAATTTTATACGCCCTCTGCTCGCTACTATTTGCTTGGATACAAATGGAAAATTTTATCTTTTTAGACCATTAAAATGTATCGGGTTTATTTATTCAAGGAGAGCAAGTACTGTGCTTTAACTTTGTAATCTATATTGAGACTGGAAAGCCAGCGCCAGAAAATCCATTGTATAAAGTGAACTGCTCGATTCCTAAGATAAGAATTATCTACTTGTAGAATTTATCAAAGCTCTCACTTGATGGTAAGTAATTGATAACTATTATTCAAACAGATCTCATGTTTTAGATGAACCTAGGAAAACACCCTATCGTGTGGTTCATATCCCTTTCGTGACACTTGTATCATGCTTACTCTTTTCCCTTCACCAACGACTACATGGTGCAAATTTGTTACTATGTGGTCGTTGCCATACAAAATTTAAACTGAAATTTATTCAAAAAACTGAGCATGATCGGGTTTCGATCTTCACCTTTAATGAAAGATAAACAAAGTTGACTGATTCTGATATGTAACAATTTATTTCAGCTATACGAATGAAGTAGTAAGCGTTCTTTCCTGGAAAATTGTATTGCAACATTTGGGTGTTTAGTTCATAGAAAACTTTAGTGTCGGGTTATAAGTGATTTTCCAAGAGTGGTGTATTAAAGATCTTTACTATTGGGGCTGATGGATCTTGAGCATTTCCCGGAGATTAGTAGACCAGAGAGGGCATCTTTTAACTATGTTACAGCGTGCGAAAAATGATGTGGGGAGAAATTTGGGATAACAAATCAAGAATCTTGATAAAGGTTTATCAAGATGTGGATTAAAGATCTTGATCATTTGGGTAGGAAGATTTTGAGCATTTCCCGGTGATTAATAGACCTGAAGAGCGCGAGAGGCTGAGAGAACACTTCACTACTAGGAAAATGACAAGCAGACGAAAAGAACATGAGTAAATCAATAAATATTGTACTGCAGAAACAAAAAGAACATAAAATATAATATAAAGTCAGTTATAATTGAAAAAAGCTAGCAAATGATGAAATGACAAATGATACGGCATTACAGTAATGAATATAAAGTAACAGCTTACGAGCATACAATGTGTGGAAAATGCCAAGTGACAAAACCGACTTTCTTCCGGTCTTTAAGACAGCCGCCGGTATGTGATCGGGGGGCCATGTGCGCTGCGCTACACTACAAAGCCGGCATTCGTGTTTGACCCGATTGTTTTCCTTTTAAATTCAACGGCTCCATGTCAAGGTCACAGCGTGAGACACGAGGGATTACGCCGGGTAAGTGATAGCTGGCTGGTCCCCCGATAAGGCGCGCGCAGGGGAAAGGGGAAGCCTTATCGGGATTCATTCAAGCATCTCCTCCTCCCCCCACCACCTTTTACGGTGATAGATCTATTACGATGATAGTGGCTGGCAAACACCGGTGCTCTCCTTATAAAGCGAGAAGAAAGATGCTGCGGCAGCCATCCTCTGACAGATTCCTGTCGATATGGAGAAAGACTGTAGTAAAAAACGCGATGCTCCTTTTTGCTGTCGTGTGTATGTCGTGCACTTTCTTTTGTTTGGGTTCTGTTTTGCTAGAGCTCTGAATGGAAGTCAGCTGATCTTGTGTGTTATCGGAATAACTCCCTAAACATCGTTTATCTGTGATTGATTTGGTCGATAGATTGATTTATCTGTTTTGCTAGTGTTGAATGAAGGTCAGCTAATCTTGTGTGCTATCTGAATAACTCCCTGAACATTGTTTTGCCTGTGATTGATTTGACTGAGCAGGTTCCCCGAGAAGAAAGACTGTACCCTCTTTATTGAAATATATAGAATCCACACACTAGTACCTTTTCATTTTAGAGATATTATGTTATCTGTAGTTCAGCATCTGATCAAATAGAATTTTGTGTGGTGTGCTTCCAAAGCTCTAAACGTAGATTTCAATTTAGTTGCAGTTACTGGAAGTACCAAGTCAGTTTTAGACTTTCATTTGTCTTTTTCATTTCTTGTATAAATCGATCTTGACTAGTAAATACTCGCTTATGAAGCGAAAATGTATGCTAATATTGGCTAGTTCCAAATTAACTGTACCTCTAGTCTGGTTCATTCAATTTCCAATTTGTATTAACCCATTCATATCAGAAACAAAATTGAGAAAAATTGGAGAATATCTGCATAGTTGTTAGTTCTTCCCAATCCCATAATATCATTAATTCTCATAATGTCTACGATTGTTATACTCATTACCATTTTATTTTACATGATATGGTTGTTGGAGGGTAGTAGTCCAATGTCAGCTTTCATTGTACTCAAATCATGTTCTATTCAATAATTACTTTCTCAAAACATTTTTCAATGTATCGAGCGATTAGGTTTTTAAGCTTTTCAATTTTATTTCAGACATGTTTATCACAGTCGTAGGATTCCATCCCGTTTAAAGAGGAGATCTTCCCTGATTAGTTACGGAATATCGGCGTATCGCTACAGGTTGTAGACATGTTCATGGCTTGGAATTTTGAGGGAAGGGTGCATTGTTTTCAAATGCATTGAACTCGGAAGAAAAGAGCGTAAAAGTTTTATGAATGAATATTTTCGTCCCCTCCTCCACCATAAAAGGCCGGCAGCGAGTGTTTGTGAAAAGAAAAGTTATTCTGTCGATTGTTTATCGACTGCTACCGTCGAGTGATGTTTGAAAAAGTAATGGGTGATGATGGGTAGGGGGAAAGAGAGAAGAAAGATCGGCAATACGAAGACAAGGGAGAGACAGAAGAACAACAACCGAAAGTTAGGTCAAGGAGAGACTGCTTTTGCTGGAACGATGACGGTCAGTCAGTTCAGTTCAAGTGGGAGATTCCAGCCGAATTAGTGCACCAACTTTTTTACAACTGCAGGAGAGTGGAAAGGGGGAACTTTTAAAAAAGTTGCGAAGCAGTTTACACCCTCGAGAGACGGCGGCATTCTTTTTGTCGCGTGGCCACAGCTTGTTTGCTCATTCATAGCCTTCTCTTCCCATTGTTTGTCATCTTTAGCAGTCAGTTAGTGCGCTCCATTGAATAGCAATGTGCTCTATCCTGTTCAATTTGAATTGATCATTACTTAATTGAAATAGAGCTGATTCAGTTGCATTGTTTTCATATTGAATGGGTGTTATTTGTTTATTATCTGAGATAATAGATTAAAGATCATCGCATCTCCATTAATAGCCGAATTCAGTGAATACATACTCCGATTGGAGTAATCCATAATCAATTAATTATCTTATTCATTCAACGTTTAAAAATTTGCGTTTTTCAATTCACTGCTATCCTCTATAGTCTGAACTGTTGTATCACCTGACCATAATAACCAATCATTGTAACTAATCCAAAATTTCAACTGTATAGAATATTCATGAATCATGTAGATCATGAACCATGATGTTGATTTATATCCCTAAGATACCATTATTTGATTGGAATAGAGCTGATTGAGTTGCATTGCTTTATTGAATGAGTGTTATTTGTCGTCATACTTGATTATGACTTTACAAAGTTTGAATGAACCTGAACCGTAATCTGGGGTTGTTTATCGAAGAAACATAGAGTTCAATGCCACTTGCAAGAAAGTTCAGCAGTCTAATAATATCCCGACAGTACTGACTTTCCAAACTCAGCTGATGCAAGTTGCACCCCTCCCTCTCCGCCACCCTTCGGATTCTTCATTGATGTACCGTGCGTGTAGGTCCCCCCTTCCTGTTCCTTCTTCATGCATTTCTATCCCTTCCCCCCTCACATTCGTCGTCCAGTGAAAGGGTAGCGAGCTCCCTACAAAACATCCCTGTTGCGCCGTTTTTAGGGGTTGGGAAAGCTAGCCCATATAAACCGTGCGCGCGGTACTCCCTTCATCCCCATTCAGAGCCGCTGCTACTACCCGATGTACGCTCAACTTCCTGCTACGCCAACCCTCCCCCCTTCCACCCTCCACATCTTAAACCCCTTCCTGCTTTGAATCCTTCCTTCCTACTCCCTGCCTCGTCACTACGTCACCAAGCATTGGTCGGGGGCAGTAAAAATGCCTCATACATCTTCAAAACGATGCAAGACGTTGAGCTTTCCATTCACGCTGCTAACCTTCCTTCACTACCACCCCCCACCCCTTTCGACTACACATGTGTGTATGTATTATTTACGCTACTCGTAACCTTGAATTTCCCGAGGGTATGAGAAAGTGTGTGGGAGACATTATTACGCTACTAGGTCTGTCTCTCTCTGAGTTTCGTCTGAGCTCGATGCGGTCAATGAATACAAATGTGCTCAGACGACATCATCCACCGTGTTGGAAAGGTCAGAACCAGAAATGCAAGGGGAAGTGGATTACTGCAAATCCTCTCGACCGCTGTAAATCAGCAGTGCACTGCACGCTCTTTTTGTCGCATTCTTATTCTGTGAAGTCGGTCACTGGGGGAGGGCCGATGCAATAGCAACAGATGACATTTTCTTACTAACAACCGAACAAATTTTGTATTCCTCTCGTGTAAGTAACTCTAGAAACGTATAGATGAAATCTATTCAACCACTAGATGGAAATCTTCTACAAGAAGATTCAATTCGTACAAATGCTTCTCTATCTCATCTTATCTGATATTTATATCTTTACTTACCAGGTTCCGTATTTGTGTTGATGAGAAGTCATTCTTTAACAGGCTGAATAGAGAGATCATCAGACATTAATAAGTTTAGAAGCTATTATGGGGATAAGTAATACTAAATGAAATAAATATTGAATTCGTGATAAATTTTATGCTTATTCTCCTTCATCTGCATGCCAGTTCTGAAAGTTTATTAAATGGAACTTCTCATTCCTTTTAAACCTAATTACTAGTGAACCTTATACTGTTCTGTAATGAGAAGTTCTATGAAATCTCCCTGTTAGTTGAATTACCGAGCACTTAGTCTCTTATTTTACTTCCAAACAAAACTTGGATTCGCAATTCGATTATCACAGTTCATCTTCATTTTGTATATATTACTTTTTCTATTAACCTCTTCTGATTTGAATTATTAATTTACTTGTGAGATTAAAGATTTCAAATTGATAATTTACTTATTGTTAGATTTTTCGAATGTGAATAAATTATGTACGTGATCAAAAGGTGTTTGGACATAACCTAAAACCTAAATTTAGACGTTTCTCGGGTCAATGTTGGAACAGGAGAAGTCTAGGGCAAACTCTTGATAGTTTTTCTCCTTGATGTTGTATTCTTGATGAAATAAATTAATAATCTAAAATCTTTGAATAGACAGCTAAATACTAGTGAATACTACTAATGACTACTACAGCAGGATCCATTTAACTTGTCATGAAACATATGATCGACGAGCATATGATCACAATACTTAACCTACAAATGCTGAATCTCGCAGATTATTGAAAAGGTCTTTTAAAAAGTTATTCTTCAAAAGGTCTTTTAATGACTTTAAAGGTCTTTAATACTTTCAAGCCTTTTGATTATTGTGTCGAAATCACTGTTTAATTATTACTGGATCAGCTGATTTATGACAAGTTAATTGGATCCTGCTGTATTATATTTTAATCAGGTGATTGCATCAATGTAAGTTTCACGTAGTTTTATGCTGCACTAAATTTCCTTCCAGAATGTTCCCAGTGGAGAGTTTCGTTAAAAGTTGAATTTCACATAGTTTTTGCTGCACTAAATTTCCTTCCAGAATGTTCCCAGTGGAGAGTTTCGTTAAAAGTTGAATTTCACATAGTTTTTGCTGCACTAAATTTCATTCCAGAATGTTCCAAGTGGAGAGTTGTGGTAAAAGTTGAAGAGAGGTTTGGAAAGGAGCACACGGCACGGGTAGAATAGCGGGCCCTGTGGAGTGGAGTGCGTCGTAGGTTGTCTGTCTGGTTGCTCTCTGCTCTCAGCTCTCTGCTATAACGGTCTGCCATAGGAGAGACTGCTGATGCTATCCATCGTCTCTGCTTTCGAAAGCGGCCGCAGAGGTTGTTCTGTTCTGGCTGAGAGTCGTCGTTCTCTTCCTCCTTTCTCGCTGCGCACTCGCGCGATCCCATCTCCGTTCTGTTCAGAGAGAAGGAGAACTTGTGAAGGAGGACTTGCAGAGGTGAAACTTGGAGAAGAGTGGTCAAAGACCGCGAAAAAATGAGTTTTTGGAATCTTAGATTGAAGATATTTGAACTGGAAGAGGTGAAACTTGGAGAGGAGTAGTCAAAGACCGCGAAAAAATGAGTTTTTGGAATCTTAGATTGACGATATTTGAACTTGAAGAGGTGAAACTTTGAGAAGAGTGGTCAAAGACCGCGAAAAAATTAGTTTTTGGAATCTTAGTTAGATTGAAGATATTTGAACTAGAAGAGGTGAAACTTGAAGGAGAGTCATTTGTGAAAAAATAAAAGACCGCGAAAAATATGAAGGAGAATAGTGAATAAGAGATATGAACTTGAAGAGATGAAACTTGGAGAAAATACTTTAAAGAGAGCAGAAAATCAAATGCAATAAGTTGAGAATTTTCATGAAAATGTTGTTTGATTCCATCATTATAAGATGACTTTGGACGTTACAGTTACAGCGTTCGGTTGAAACTCCTAATTTCCATTCCAAGTGATTTTACAAAGAACAAATACGGTTTGAACCCAGATAGAGAGATAGATTCTATCTATCACTAGAGGAAGAGTGAGAAAGAGACAGAGAATCAAAAAGAATGTGAGATGATCACTCGAGTTTACAACTTTGTACAGTAAATTTCAATTTATTTATTTCACACACAACATTAAAGGGGTTTTGTTAAAGAGAGTGACGTACTGTATATTATATTGGTCTGAGAATACATGCTGTATATATTATATTAGTCTTGGAATTGTTCGCTGATGATTGATGAATGGTCCTGAAGTTCCAGTCTGAACAGTTTCCAACCTTTAAAGCACACCAAAAAAGTATTGCAATAGTACATTACCTCTCCAGGATAGTCACATAGTGGATCACGTCACATATATTTAATTTGGAATGTGCTTTCGTGAGTATCGTATTAGTGATTTTAATCTATAAAGTGAAAGAATTTGAGTTTGAAGATTTTTCGGGACTTATAAGTTGAAAATTCAGTGTTGGACTTAAAACTGTTAATAACGCAGCAAAGAAACTGAAGCTCGTTACAGCAGTAAACTCCTACTATAGAACTGTTATAATGATCTGGTGAACTATGATAAATAAACAACAGTATTGTATCAATCCGTGATCCCACCATTGGTTTTTAAAGTAACCACAATAAGGGTTTATTCCAATTTAATGTACTCTGCATAGACATCCTTTGTCTTGTATGGTGAACGCACACTAGAGGTTGAAGAAGAGGATGGATGCCTTCCTTGTGTTTTCTTGCCAGCTGCTAGGCTGGTAAAGCAGGCGGGCATTTCCGGCGACCCTCATTCTCTCTTGCTCGCTCCCTTGCACTCTCACTCTCTCCCACTCGTTCTCTCTCTCTTCTATCTATATTTGTGAGTGTATGCGTGCACTCCGACTTTCTCTTCCAGCTGGGGATTGTTCTTCTGTCGCTGTCTTCATTCTCTTACTATAGTCCAGACCCCAAAGCTGCCTCGTCGATTTAATAATATTCGTTTCAATTAATATTCAGGGTACAGAAATTTTGTTAGAAGATGTTTAGGGTAAATGGAAATGAGTGGTGTGTTCTGGTCGAGGTTGTATAGACTCTTGATCAGAATTTGGCTGAGTGACTCGCCAATCCTCAATAGTGAGTTTTGTATTAAAGTTTGTGGAAGATGTAGAGTAACTGATTTTACCTTGGTATCTTTACGAAAACAGTTTTTTGTTTGTATCCACCTTAAGTATAATGTGAGTTTGAAGCATAGAAAATATGCTTTATTTCAACTCAAACAGTGGTTCGGAACCTACCTGAAATAGAAGGTCAACCAACTTCCCCATGAAGTGGCTAAACGATAAGGTTTCATCACAAATAAAAATAGTTCATCAACATATTCATGATTTTATATTGATAATTCTTTTTAAAAACTTGACTTCCTTGTAGTTCCTTACTCGGGTTTTTGATAAGATTGGAGGATTTTTCCGATACTTGTTTTGCCGATCAATAGTAATGTCCGATATTACAATAGTAATCCGTAATCCCGTATCTTTTTACTATAGTAATGCCCGATATAACTGTTATTAATAGTATGTGAATAAAAATACTGGTGTTACAACTAATAGTTTAATAATGACCAAAGCGAAACACAAATGACCAACCGGATCTGAATTGGAACTAGTGAGCCGTGCCGATGAGTCATAAACAATTGTTATTCTTATTGATGACCCACTCTCTGTTGAACGAACTCATTTTCGTCGTTCTTATCATCTTTTAGATAAGGCATTGAGTACGCAACGCAACACGCCAGTTGCCTACTCAGCTCGGCTCGGCTGAGTCAACTCAGAATTCCCGAGCCCCGAGTCAGACCGACGACTGTGGGAGCTCGCAGTGTTGTCGAGCTAAACTCCTATCTTTTTACTCGGAATGGTGGAGCGACAAGGCCTATGATTCATGCTGGCGACTGCTTGGCTATGCGGGTGCGTTGGTGGTCACAGAGTTGTTGTGTGGCTCTACTCAATCTCCTTCATTCGTATAGATAGAGATAGCAACAAGATCAGAGGAAAAGAGAAAATGAATTTGGAGTGCACAGTGGATGAAGTTGAAGCGAGAGAGGGAACTGTAAACCTAGAGTGGAGGAAGCGAGAGAAAATTGTGAGTTTAGATGGAGCGAGAGGAAGAATGAGTTTTAATTTGGAGTGCAAGTGAGATAGATAAGGTGCTCGTTTTAGAGAAGAAGATAGGAGTAATTCTGAGCAAGAGTGAGATGGAGCTACGGAGCTAGATGAAGAGTAAATTTGGAGAAAGATGTACGGTGAATTTTAACATCCCCCTCCTAAACATTACATTCTTATATACTCCATATCATTCCAGCCGATACTAGTCAAAAATCTATAGACTAAATTGTTTGCAATAATTTTTTATTATATAAAATTGTTTGGAAATACAGTTAATTGGTTTTGAGTAACTATTGATCCCTGTTGACAAAATTTATCAATTGCAATATTTAATATTGCAATAGAAGTAGAAACCAAATTTTGAAATCAGATAGTGATTGTAAAATTGAAGTTAGTGAATACAGTATCAATGGAAATAGTGTTTTGAAAATTATTGATTTCCTGAGTAATACTTATGTAATAGGAAAGAACTCTTTTTTGCCTTGTATGAAATATGATGTAGTCTATTAAATTATCTTATCGTTTCAAGATTTCATTAATGAATTTTCGACAGTTTTTATGGTTCTAATTGAATAATTAATTTTCAAATTTTCAATCACATTTGAATGAAGAATAGATATTCACTCTACAATACTGAATAATCTCAATAGCTACGTTTTGCAATGACTGCATTCTAAAGTAAGACACCCAATATCTGCCATTTCAGTGATTTCATTGTCAACTTCTTTGTAAAACTGCTGACTGCTGTTGTAGTGCTGACACTACTTTTTGATGGTACCTATGAAACTACGTCGAACATTACGATTTCCTAGCTCAAATATTGCTTTATGAAAAATTTCAGCAGTGTAAAGGCTATCAATTGTAAATTTACTTCCAATCAGTTAATCGTACTCATCTAAACATTTTCCGCCAAACTTAATCCTCTTTTATAATTCTGGTAAACTTCGAATTCATTATGTAATTCTATCTATTTATGAGTAATTGATTGATGTATGCAATCCGATTAGTAGTTATTGATAAAATTTTCGCTCTACTTCTTGTTTAATTATCATTATATTTTTGGCAATAAGTTCCAATAATAATTGAGGAGACATAGTACGACTAAAAATGTATAATTTAGGAATCTTTTATTCCTTAATGAAGGATTCTTAAGAAAAAAAAAGATTGACTATGCACTGGGTGACACTGGATAGTGTTTTTCTGATTTCTGTCATATGAAATGTAGAGGCAATTCTTCATTTCTCTGTGTTCCTGTCCAGTTTTGGATGAAGGAGCAGAGATGCATCCCTCCTAACACATTCTGATTCTCATCCGTTCTGTATTTAGACTGTATGAACATAACGAACATTATGTTCACCCAAGTAACTTTTCCTTCAATCAATGTCGTATAATAATGTATTAATAACCCATAATAGAATGTCCTATAAGAATATAATAAAACCATATAATAAACTTCACTTCAATTATTTTTTATAATATTATTTACTCCGAGAGTTTTCCTCCTCAGTGGTTTTCTTCTGGTATCCTAGAGCACTTGGGTTTAATTACTCATATACGCTATTATCGTTCAATCTGGTGTGAATGACATTTATATCGGCAGTTTGTAAAGGATAAATCGATAATATAATTGATTCATAATCAATCCCTAGGCTATTATACAATTTATTGTTCAGATTACTATTATAGTAATTAATTATAACAAACAATGGATTGTAAACGATGTTGATTTGCTAGGAAGGAGATAATTTTTCCTGAACAAACAGTTCATTGATTGTTTGTAATCATATCTCTTTTTCTTGCTGTATACTTCTTATATTATTCAACCCCTTGTTCTTCTTTGAGGCTTTATGTTATGCAATCTAATTAAATTTGATAAACGCCTCGATTCATAATGTATTATGTCTATCATACATAATGTATGATGTGTATATCGTCACAGAATAGAGAACAATTTCTTGTTCTCTATTCTGTGATATCGTCAAGTGTATGTGTGTGTAAGCTACGAGACTGATATAATATCTAGACTGATAATATAGATAATATACTGATATATATCATATAAACTGGTATTTGAACGACAGTCATATATCTAGCAGAATATTATCATCTAAAGTCAATTTATGAATAAAATGAAAATTCAATTTCAATTTCATTCACGGCACTATTCAGTGCTCACTATTTCGCTCAGCTAGAACATAGAAAACAACAACAGAGCTGGTGCCAGCGGCGATTGGCAACATTTTTCCTTGACACAGCTCGGCGGCTAGAGAGAGACGGTGGCTGTGAGATAGCGAAGTGTGTGTGTGTTGGAGAGAGAAAGGTGGCATAAAGCTGGTGTAGGAGAGAGATACCTACGTGCTGTGAGAGAGTTGCTCAAAAGGAATACTACTGATCACCTAGCGATACCTGGCGGACGATGCCTGAACTAGCCCAATGTAAATGTGTAGCAAAAGCTGTCGTCTTCAGTCTTGAGTTGAGGCAGAGTCCCAAGTTGATTGTGCATTGGCGCGAAACACCCTTGCCAACTAATAAATAAAAAGAAAAAAAATCACCCACACACCAGAAACAAATATTTTTAATAGAGTCAGTTTTATTTAGTTCATAAAATAGATTTTAAATAGATTTTTGTGAAAAAAAAATCATTGAGTTGAACAACTGTTATAAGACTAGCAGCCCTTTCCTATTCAGTTATTATTCACTCAAAATATAATAATTTCTACTTACCTAAAACTTCTACTGAGTATGACGATGAAATTGAATTGAATAAATTAAACTATTCAATCAATAGACCTGAAATTCATTCTGATCATTCATTCTCAGTGACATTGAAAATGATGTAAGAGTTTAGAGTAAGAATTATGATGAAACTCAGCTTTTTCGTATCATATACTTCCACATTGCCGAGTTCCCATTTTTTCAGCAGGAAACATTATTACGAGTTTGGCTAACCTAGAGTACAGTGTAAATGTGCTCAAAAACACCCAGTCCTTATGAGTGCAATAACCATGGTTTCAAGATTCAAGAGGTGATTAGCTCTTGGCCAGGGTGCCCAATATGAATTCTAACAATTGTTAAGAACCAGGAAATCAAGATGTTTCCCAAATACTATAGTGATTTTAAACCATAATAGGCGGCTTAGGGGGTTTCTAAACCATAATCAGCTGATACAAATGGTCTCAAAAACACACGTGGCCGATTCAGGTGGTTTTAAACTATAATAAGCTGATCCAGGCGGTCTCAGAACCACATAAGCTGATTTTAGATGGTTAGAAAACCATAATCAGCTGATCAGGAACTTCGCAATGAGCATGAGTGCTAGCTGATGACTAGAAACTCTCTCGATGGATGATTTTTTGCTGCCTGCAGTAGTGGCTGTGGCAGCACCCTTTCACCAGTGCGTTTTCTCTAGCAATTGTTCGGCTGCAACCAGCTGGTTAAGCAACAAACTGTAGCCCAACTGCGTCATTAGGCCAGGGAACCGGCTACTATAATAATAGTGGCAGCAGCGCTGGTGAGGAGCTGGGCTATTCCAATGGAAGTTCTCACTCACTGAATTCCTTTGTCAATCTTCAGTCTTTTAACTCATTTGCCTCATTCAGGTTGTCTCCTCACAAAAGTAGCTCCCAAATATCCGAAACCAACCACAGACTTTTACCTATTGATTTGCTTCTTTCAGGCAGATTTTTGTAAAAAAGGTACATTCTTCTTTTAGCCCTCACTGGTTCTTTTCATTTAGGTCTATTCTTTGTAGTGTTGGGTGGTTTTAAATGGAAGTCATTGGCTTTTATCAACTTTGCTTCTGCTTTTCGATGAGTATTTTCTTTGAATTTTTATTGGGGTTCTTGCCTTCTGGGTGATAATATAATAATAATTGTTTGAAATATTCGGGCTCGTATGCAGTGATTTCAACTGCGATCAATAATTTATTATATTTTTTCTTATAAAGGCTTATTGAATTGTTACAAAATTGATAAATGAGTGGACACAGTCTACTATTCGTATATGAATAATGATTTTTCTGTTTTGTGGATTGAGAATTATCAATATGATTTTTTTGTTTTGTGGAATGGAAATTATTAATCTTAATTCTCTGTTTTTAGGTATGTTGTGAGAGCTGATCAAGTTCTAATCTGCTGACACAAATCGATACTGCTGTACTGCCGGCTTCGATAAAAGATGCTTTGGTCCCTGATAGAGGTAACTAATTTTTGGTTATCCACAGTCAATTCAAAGGAAATATACTTATTGAATAAAAAGTTAATTGATAAAATTAACGTTTATTGAACGTATTTGTAATCTTTGCTGCAATATAGTGTTCTAAGCAATATTGTACGTCTCACTACTAGTCACTATCAATTGAAATCAATTCTTACAAGCTTCATTCATGAATAGGCCTTGTTAATGATAAATAATTTATACAAACGTAAATTCTAAATAAAATGAAACTTATAATTTTTATAGAAAAGTAAATCTATATAATCCTTGGACTATCTGGATAAAAAATCTTTTAAAATTAAGTTAGTCGAAAAGTTAAAAAGTTAAAATTAAGTTTCCGGTAATCTTGAATTAAATTAAATTAAGTTTCAATCTTGTAATAAGTTTGATAGTTCGAAGAAATCTGTACATGTTATCTGTCTTTAGTTTTCACAATATATGTACTGTATGAAAATTATTCTACAATAGCCTAGATATCTGTCACATACTGAAGTGTGAAGAAGAATGAACTCACGACAAAAATATCATAACTCCAAGAGCCCAATCTGTCATTCAACTGTTTACCATAAATCAGCATTGAGCGGTATTCTTGCGGCATCGATCTCTCCAAATGTTTATCTAGTGAAGTTTTTTCTCAAGAGTAGTGTTTATATAGTCTTCCGCAAATCTTGGTTTATTCAGCATCATTCACACTCTTGTGAATGAATAATCGTGCAATCAAGAACCTCCAACCACACGTGGACATTTATCAATTCGAGCTGTGGAGATAAAGCGAGCCAGATTATAGCTGTATAGAGTATTCGAGGCAAGCGGTATAGCTATAGACAGTATTAAATCGCGCGGTCCTTTCGTCAAACGACTTGCACTCGATAATTATCGTCCAAAGCACGTAAGATAAACAGCTGTAAATTATCCTCGAGTTGTGAATGAATGGCATGTTTATTCACAGTTCCCCTTCTTGTCATCGGATACTACTTGTTGGAGTGGGAAGTTGGCTAGTGGTCGGATAGTGAAGCATGATATTAGGCAGGTACAAGATAAACTCATCTCTGGGTCGTTTAAATGGGTTTTAATAAAGCGTTTTCTTAAAGAACTTGAACCTGTCGCCGGCTTTTTTATGACGAAGGTGAACGGCAACGAAAATGTCGAATGTCGTGCTATGCCAGTGGACGGCCGTTCATTATCTTTCTTCAAATAGCATTTATCCTGTTTTATTGTTTGTTTACATTTTTTTCGTCGGGTCAACACACTCGCGTTGTTGGCAATTAGCATATTCACAATTGTCTGCTCCGATCGTTATTTATGAGCCATCATCATCATCTCTCGTGACGCCGATGATTGCTATTCATACCAGACCGTGATAAATTTATGCAAATCGTTTTCTTCCGAGTTGAGTTGGCCCGGCCACACGCTCCGCACTGAATTTCGCGTGCCTTCTCAAATACCAGTAACCGACCTATCCCAATGTATTTGTTGTCACTGCACATTACGACAGTTCGAACAGTGATGGGAAGTTAGCTATTTTGGGTCTATAGGACATGTTGCGCATTTATTATTGTAAGCTTGTTTCTTATACAGTAGAAACCGAACTTGCATTCTTATGTAGATATTTCCAAAATCACTTTTGTATGTATAACTTTACCTTAGAAAGGTGAATACATCCAGTAAAAATGAAGAGTATAAATAAATTAAATGAAGCGAATGAAGATTAGATTAATTACTCGTGTGAATCACAAATCAGTTTCTACTAAATTGTAGATAATTATTATTAAATATGGAATTAGTGATTACCTAAGAATTATATAAAGCCTTAACTAATAAAAAATTTCAACGATATGGTGGTGATGAGATGCAAATTGATATCAATAATGATTCACTACAATTATTGTGATATATCTACGTGAAACGGCGAAGTTTGAGCATGAATAATTTGTCCATTCTTGAAATAGGATGTTCAAAGATGTTATCCTTCTTATCTACATTGGAACTTAGTAATCAAATAATGAAGAATAAGTGAATATTGAAGTGAAAAATACCATGAATTCGAAGCCAATTTTCATTTTTGTACCTGATAAAAATGGTTAGTATAGTATTCCAATCTATTATTGATTGAAGTTCTGTTGTTTCTGCGTTTAGCTTACAAAATTAATAGAAACTAAAACTAGAGAGGGCTTCTCTACTTTTCAGTGATTGTCGCGACTCCTTTTCCTTCACTGTGGATTTGTTCCAAAATTAAACGATGGAGAGACACTGTGAGTGTGTTGTTCTTCATCCGGCACGTGTTTTAGGTGCCTGCCTTTTAAACAAAATTGTATTTAATTCCTATTTTGCTGTTGTTTTTCATCTAACTTGATTTTCTCGATTCAAATAAAATATGAATATTTGTGCCTATAATTAGTTTTTCCAATCTTTGGAGTTTCAATTTTTTATCGTATTAATGCACCTAAAGGTATAAAGAGAAATAAGTCATTGAAGAGTAGCTGGAGAGTAATTTTCAACTTCATGCACTTTTTTCAAATTAATATGTTTACGAATTTAATATCTCAATAGTTAGAGTAATGAGATAGAGTCTATACATTGCAAAAAATTAGCATCGCCATACATTCAATCCCTTGTAGGTTCTACTATTTATCCTCAATGGTTTTCTTGAAAATAAATTTCCTTATTTTTGTTCCTCACTCAAGTTTTTTTTAAATGTGATTTGTGGTATTCATTTAGATGGATTAATACAAGAGAGATTTCACATGGTTAGTGGTATATATGTATGGGCACAGAATAACGATAAATATTCTATGGTTCCTCTATGGTATAGGTATTATTATTTACATCATGTTTTAATAAGCTCAATTTTTTCTGTTGTTAGGAAATAGCAAAGACTATTCTGTGTATATGTTTTGGATGTTGATTCACTCCGGATACTGAACAATTGCAATAATCATATTGAATTCAGACTCTCAGGTGAGAGAAGTATTTTTTTGCAACTACGTGATGATATGTTTGGATCTTTATCTCTTCTCTTTGTTTCTTCTTCTTCTTCATTCTCCGTCTGCTTTGTTTTGCTTCACCTAGTAGTTATGTTTTCTCTCCTCTACGTCTCCTCTATTCTCATTTCTCTCTTTGTTTCTCCTCTTTTTCTTATTATTATTTTTCTTATTTTTCCTGGACTTCTGTAGCCATAATAGAAGGATGTGAACAATCAAACTGGAAAAACCACCCATTGCACATGACTCACTTTTCATGCGAGATAATTTCTTTTGCAGTTAGTTTCAATGCGTATGTTTTTGTTGCCTTCTGCGACCGGTGAGATGGGTTGGAAATAATATGAAAAAAGAAACAGCAATAATGAATAGTGTGGAGAAGAGAGCCGCAAGTATTTGAAACTCATTTCTACATCATCAGTTTTAATAACTTTTTACGTTTCAAAGTAGAAAGTAGTAGTAGCAAGGCATGTAGTCTTGGAGTTGGAGAGCCGAGTTTTCCTACAGCCAGATCCAGAGAGAACAGGTTCGACTCTCTCGCTACTCGTCGTTCTTTCCTCCTACTACTTCTCCAATTCCTTGTCCTTCTCCTCCTCATATTCCTCATCGTCTTCTCATTACTTCTTCTTTTCCTTCTTTTCCTCCTACTCCGATCAACCTCTCCCGCTTCCCCCCGTGGCAAGGCTCGTCCCCGTCCAGTTAGCCTTCTCCGTCCAGGAGTGCCAACTCAACGGCCTCGCTTCGAAAATATTATAAACTGAGCGGCGACGGCCAGCTAGAGCCAGTGCTGCCAACCCAACAAACTTTTACATCGCCGCATTCCACGGCGCTTGTTTTTTACGGTTTTGTCTTCGTATCTAAAATAAGCAGGCCGATTCGATGACTGTATTCCACTTTCGCATTTCAAAATTTCCAACACGCTTTCCGAGAATTCATCGTGAATAATTTCTTGATCTTGTCAACTATCTGTCGAAAAATGTGTGCTCCAACTACCCAAGAACAAACAATATTATACTGGGAATGAGTGGCATTTTGAATAATGATGTGCCAAGACATTCAGTAGATAAATCGTAAATGAATTAGCTTTGAAAATTGGCTGTGACTGCTTGGAACAAACTAGACGTTTCATGGGTAATTACGAGCCATAACAACAGCAGATTGATAAATTTTAATTGCCAAAAATTAGTTTTGAAACTATTAACTAAATAATATAATTTAGACATCATTTTGCGGTGGTTTAAATTCAATTTGATTTCGTGCAACCGGCCCTTTGAGTTACGATTAAGACTATTGGTCCATATGCATGTAAAATAATATCTTTCTCCGTGGAAATTCTTCTAGAAAAGATTTAATGCCTCCTTGAGTATAATTACTTCTACAGTACTTGAATTAATTTGTTTCTGATTATTCCCAACATTTTGCTGGTTTGAATACTTAATTGAATATTTTTTTCAATACTTTTTGAATGACTGGAACAACTATATGATTATACTTGTTCTCATGTTCTGTATGAAATTGATGTCCCAATTCATTGCGATAACTATTCATACCTCAACAGCTTTTTATAGGCAGTGCGTCAATACCGATATAGATATAGATCTCTCAATTTAGGTTTGAATAATTCATTCACAAAATCGTCGATCGGTTGATTGGGCGATGGAGCGTAAGGAGTGATTGTTACACGGGGGGGGGGGGGGTAAGGGTGAAGTTGGCGGCGAGAGGTAGAATTACATCCATAGTCTGATGGATGGTTCCCCAACGTAAATTGTTTCATTCGGTGCCAAAATAGACGCGAAACTAACCGAACTGCGATTGCTCTATCATTTATATAAAATATTTTATTTACAACTGTTCCCGCTTCTCATCGCGTATATTTCCGCACCTGATCCGGTGTATTGAATACATTTTTCGTTTTAGTTGTTTTCACACAACACAATGCTTGAAGTCTACAAACACTATACATTGAAGTCTGGAAATGGTGTGTATCTATCGATCTGCTAAGGGATTGTTTTATTTGTATTTTAAACATTTTTGGACTACAAAATTTTGTGTATTAAAAGGTATTTAAATGAGCATAAATTTTACTATCCAAATATGAAATAAATAAAATTGCCTTATCATACTTTTATCATTCTGTTATTACTGCTCATTACATCTCCATGTTTAGACTTCAATAATACAGTTATGTATGTTACATTTTTTTAGTATTATTAATACATATTGATATTAGTATTATTTTTCATGAGCCAGTAAGGAAAATATCGACATTCGGAGTAATCATTCATGTAAATATATTTCATGAAATCTGTTATTGATACTTATAATCATGACATTACTTATTCTTGATAAAACAAAACCAGAGGAGTTTATTGATTGAGTATCATCATTTGATTTGATCATATTAATCAATCATATACTAAATATTTGAAATAATATCCGAGAAAATACGTGATAAATCGGCATTGATACAGGTAACCAAAGCTTTACTAATACAAAGAAATCATAGCAAATGAAATATGAAGAGTTCTTAGAGTAACCATAATGCTTTGAGTTCAATATTCTAAGTTGACTTCTACTCAGAGAGTATAGAAGTAGAACTTCTACTTCTATAGAAGTGGGGGAAGAAGTTCCACTATTTGTAGAAGAAAACTACTTCTATTTTACTACTTCTACTTCTATTTACTTCTATTTTCTCTGGTTCTATTGCGAATTCATAGAGTAATCGTAATGATTTCAGTTCAATTATTTCAAGTTCTACAGCTTGTAGAAAACAGTTTGAACAGTAGGTGTGTGATTCTGTGTTAGTGTACAGTGAGTGCACCAACTTGTGTCATAGGCTTGCTGTGCAAACAGGCAGAAAGCACGTAGAAAGGCAAAACTGAGACGGTTTCACGTCTTTATCAACTGTATACTAGTCGCTGGTGAGTGGCTAATAACTCCAAACACACGCCTCGCTATTATTTTTGTTATCAGTTGAAATGTTGAGGACATGGCTAACCAGAGCCAGTACTATTGATAACAGGCCTTGTTTCAATAACTTTTCCCCAGTTCGAGTAGGAAAATTGTTTCCAAATTTCGGCTGAAATTGGAGCCGAAGCTTTTTCAACAAATTTTTCCATGAAGTTCTACATTTTTGACATTTGTGTATACTAGAATAGCAATTTCGAATTGAAAAATAAAACAAAAAACAGTTTTTTTAATCCTCTAATTTTATGGCAAAAATATAGTTGCTATGGGGTCCTCACAGTAGTGGAATAATAAGTAGAAATAGATTATTCATTAGTTTTTCCTTCGTTCAATTGTTTCTGTTCTTATGTGATGATGACTAGAATTATTCAATCGTTTGATCGAATATAATTAATTGAACCATTCATAATATTCATTCTCAGTTTTCTTTGGACAGGATTTAAAAAATTATTTAAATTTTGATTCTAAATTTATTGAACTTTATGAAACTTTTGATTGAACTTTATGAAATTGAACTTTTGATTGAAATTTATTGAAACCCAAATTGGGTACCGTGGGGTTGAAAATGAGTAGAAATTTCAAGTCAGCACATTATTATCTTCATATTTAAATGTTGAACAATCACAACTCAGTAATCTGTTACGCCTTTCCGCAAACCAAATAAATTGTAAATTTTTTATTTCTTGGTGCACCCAGATAATTTCTCTGTCAATTTTCGTTTTGTTTTTGATCAGTTGATGCTAATATTAGATTTTTTCGCATTTTATTAGTTTTGTCTTCTGTCCTTTTTCCCCAGATAAAACTGAGTTTCTCATCGTCACGGTGCTGCTAAGGCTCAGTGGTCACCCAGTGGCGGACAGAAGGCAAGTTCTGTAGCCTAGTGACTCTGATGACAATTTTTTAAATTTTCTAATAACTTTGCAGGCTTGGTGACTCAAAAATCCAGTTTTGTACCTGGGAGATCGGGTTGCATACATGTACATACAGGGAGAAATAACTCCTATTTTGTCTTATTTTCAACCTGTTACCTCAAAGTTAAAAAAAATTTCATTTGGCCTTTGAAATTCTATGATAAGCTCTCATAGGTACATATTTCAATTCCTCATAAATTATTAGTTTCATGTTTTTATTCATTCAGTTCACTTTGTTAGCTCACTCTCTCTCTTATCAGAAAGTGAATAAGGAATGGAACAATTTATTTATTGAAACAGATGGTTCGGAACCCACCTATTTCTATCAACATGAAATGTGGGTGCACTCAGAAATCAGTAACAAAACTCAAAATATCACAACAATTAATAAGGTCTCCAAAAACTGTGCAAATTAATGTGCTAAAAACTTCAAAACTACAAAACCGTCTAGCCTATTTGAAGTGGCTTTCCCGTTACAACAATCCGAAATGTTACAACAATCAGATACTAGGTAAATCATTTACATCATTAATTTGGTGCAAATGACTTAATCATTTGCATCAAATTATTGATCCAAAAATAGCCCATTCTATTTTTAGGTAGCTTTTTAGTAAAACAATACCTGTTTGTGGCTGTGACATTCCCAATAGCGTGCAGTCAATAGAAAGATATGAAATTACGATGTCGTTTTGTGTTTGACCTGTTTGTGAAAAGGTTGGTCCTTGAAAAGTGCATCATCGTAGAATGTAGTGGCTGGACCCATTGATACGTGACGGGCAGCTATTGAGTGTTTTCATCTGTCTGGTCGGACCCGGAGTTATTTGATTGACGCCGGCTCGCTTCGCCTATCCTTGGCAGCAAGCGTGCCATTAAACAGGGCCATTTAATGGTGGTGCGCAGGGTCAGGCTGTGGTCGGCAAGGGGGGTTTGGTCCCCCTCGGGGGGTGGTGAGGGGGACTGTTTACCGCCGAATTTTCACGCCTTGGTGTAGTGTGTGTGAAAAAAGCGGGAGATGCGTTTTACAGTCTTTCCTCACAATCGTTTTATCTCCGTCGGCTCTCCATTCATGTCCTGTCGGGTACGTAGAGTAGTGTGTAAAGTATTACCACGTGACCCTTTCTCTGTTGTCATTTGGCACGTGTTCTGATCACCGGCTGACAATCACTGTTGCACGTTGCAGGTGTTGGTTGCTGCATTCATCGTCCTGCTACCGGGTGCAAATGCACTAGAACACATCTGATCTAACGTTCAGATTTTTAGGTGATCCATTTTCCAAAGTGGGCCCGGTTTCAAAAATTTGGAAATTTGCCCGGTTTTAGAAATTTGTGGTTATGATAACTTCGAGTCTTTCTATTCAATATGAATAACTACCACAATATTACCTTCACTGCTTGCTCCACAAACAACCACTTGGAAGTTCTGTAAAGAAGGAAAAGAACAGATCTGATCTAACGTTCAGATTTTTAGGTGATCCATTTTCCAAAGTGGGCCCGGTTTCAAAAATTTGGAAATTTGCCCGGTTTTAGAAATTTGTGGTTATGATAACTTCGAGTCTTTCTATTCAATATGGATAACTACCACAATATTACCTTCACTGCTTGCTCCACAAACAACCACTTGGAAGTCCTGTAAAGAAGGAAAAGGCAGACAAACACTAGACATGAATAGCGCGGCTTACTTTGTTACAAATTCATACGTCTAGTGTGTTTCCGCCTTACTTCTATATTATAGGACTCTTGAAATTTCATGAAACAAGCTCTAGTAGGCGCTAAAAAGGTTGTAAAAGTCGGTTCATTCTTCTTCATAATATGCTATCGTGGTAGTCTGTTTGTAGTTCACCCTGTGCAAATGTTGGCTCATCCTATGTAGTAGAACTGTGAGTGATAATAAATATTCTCATGTTGTTCAAATCTTGTAAACGAAACAGTTTTTCCGTAGTTATGTTTTTCTACCTACAGCTATTTGTTCCTTTTCATCGTTAACAATAAATTGATAAAATTGTATGCAAATACAGCTCCCGATTGAAATTCACTAATAGTGACAGTTGAATGATGTATGATTTACTTTCATCGTTGTGGTATTACTCCATAGCCAAAATTTATCTTATTTATCCAGTTTATGAAGATGGATTATAACTTAAGATGGATACTTAATAACTTAGTATAAATTAATAATTGTAGGGAGAATGTTGGTATCATTCTCAATATGAACATAATATACACAATTACTTATGTATTATACAGTAGTTTCCAAAAGGGATGAGAGACCGAAAAAAATTAGGAACAAAACAAAACATGCTGAGCTGAGGTTGATCAACAAACACTAGTATAGATTGCAATGATAAAAGAGTACAGCAATAATACGGCGCTAACATACCACACGCTCAACAGGTTGTCAATACCGTCAAGCTAGAGAAAGATTGATGTGTGAGTGAATACTGTGGCTGTACATAAACTGATACAGAACTGTACAGAAACTGTACAGAAACAGAAGTGCACAATTAATGTACTTGCAAATATGTACTTACGATCATCCAAACATTGAAATCTTTTGTTACACATTAAGGTGAATATAATAATGTATTCTTGGCATTTTTTCTCACTTATGAACGTTATTCATTCCATGATACTGTACTTTTTCCAATGAACTAAGAAATTTAGGAAGTTCCATGAATAATCTCATTCACCACTTCACATTCAAAAGTGAATATTTATAATAGTGTAGTAATGGCGAATTCTCTCACTTTCTAAAGATCAAAATCTAAAATTAATTTACCCCATTGATGAGTTTGTTTTATAAAAAAACACTAATATTATTTGAAGAACTTAATGCTTGGCAAACAAATTATTACAACTATTTTCATTCTTATATTATGAATGATAATTATTTATTGAATCATGTACAGAGGAGAGTACAACAGGCTTACCCCCAAAACTCTTCCTCTTTTAATTTACTCCAAAAGTCTAAATTCAGATAAAGCAAATATAAATTCATCATACAAATCAAAAATTTTCCCTTCGAAAACAAGAGTAGCAACAAATAATTATTATTATGTCATTACATTATTATGGTATTTTCTCATGAGAGTGTGCTTTCTTATCACGGATGAGCCTACTGAGTGAGATGGCATAGGAGGAATGTACTTGGGATCTTGAAGGCCAAACCTGCGTCATTTTCCGGTAAACATGTGCACATCTCCAGTTCCATAGTCCCCATAATATACGACACAGTCGACCTCTCTTGCAACTCGAGTTCTGCATTTTCATTTTGCGTATACTGTAATGGACTTGGCCGCCTTCCAAGTTGCCAGCAAGCAACTGGTTGATAGTGCGCGGCGCGGAGCATTCATCGGTGCATATTTCATCGTTACGCGATGCTGTAAATGCAACTACACACTATTTCGATTAGACCCGTACCAGTTACTGTTAGTTTTATTCATGCAAATAATGCTGGACTGTATTTTCATCTGACAAATATCAGTTCTCGTGGAAATTTATCTGAAATATGAACTGAGGCTGACGTCATTAGGAAGTCTATTGTTGTAAATCAACTGATTTCTGGAGAGTTGTGGTACTCACTTGAACTCTGTCATTGGAAGTAGATTGTGAATCTCCACTTCAAGGACGGAGCTGGAACATTGTTCCAGAACAAATAGTTTGAATTTGAGTTAGTTGTAAGCAATGCATTTCCAAATTTTAACTGATATTCCGATTGATTTTATCCTCAGGATTTGAACAGTTCCATAAGTAGATTGAATAATTTTGAAATTCATCCATTAAGAATCTTAACTAGTTAATTATTTTTAATTTTGTGACATTGACATTGATGTATAGCCTACCATATTTTTTTCATCACAAGAGGCAAGTTTGATACGCTGTTATGGAAAAATAAAATGGACAAATATTTCCCCAAATCAATGATTTTAGTATGTTTGAATATTTAAAAAAAAACTTTTTTCTCTCTTCAGATTAGAATGGAAAATACTGCAATTCAATAATGACCATGGAATGAAAATTTGTGAAAAACAGGATACATCAATTATTGAAATGAATTATGTAGATCATGTAGCTTCATCAGAAGCAACTACTATGCTGTTGTAGTTTGATATGAAAATTTGTGAAAAAATCAAAGTACAGGTGTGATTCCTCTCTTGGAATACCAACATCAAGGAATAGCTTTTAAATACAACTCGAAGGAGAATTTTTGAGAAAGAGATAAACGCATTGTTGCCTTGTGTTGCAGAGAAAGATAGAATGTGTTTGTGAGCAGGAACGATGTAGAGCTGCGAGAGAGAAACTCCGTTTTCATTGTGAGAGAGAAAAAATGTGGAAATGAGAGAGAAGCCAGCTGTAGAAAGACTTGGATTTTTTGTAAGTTGGAGAGAGGAAGGTTCAGGTAGAGAGAGACGAAAAAAGAGATATTGTGATGGCTGAATAAGCAGGTGGGAGTCGAAGGTGAACCGCTGAGCTCAGAACTCAGAGCTGCCTGTTGGGTGCTGTTGCTATAGCAGAGAACCAAAGAGCTGGCCTGTTTCACCAACACAAGGACAAGCCAACTGCTAGATTCCTCTGCTATCACTCTCCTCCTCTGTATGCTGGTTTACCTCTACATTCAACTGTGTGTGAGAGTGAGTTCTGGAGTTTGAGCTCTCCAGATGAACTGAAGTAATGGAACTTGAGTAGAAATAAATTTGAGCAATATCAAATATAGTTCTAATATTATTAAATATAATGTTTGTATTGATTGTAATACTGTATAATATTTGTTCAATTTCTATCAACGTTTTCAGCAAACCCTGGAAACCTTACTTGATAGATTGTTGAACTATGTGATTGATATACTACTGGAAAGTAGTTGTCATCTCTCATCATCACTCCTCCCATTACCCACACACAAGCTTATTTCTCATGTGGGCATCACCCTCACAAAAGGAAAAATAGAGAAACCAAGAAAAAGGTTTTCCAAGAATCAAATGAAGCTCTCTAGTTCATTACAATTGTCACAAAAGGAAAGAGAGAGATACCAAGAAAAAGGTTTTCCAAGAATCAAATGTAGCTCTCTAATTCATTACACGAAGACTTGTAGTTATAGAGCTTGGGTCTTCTTTCCATTCCAAGAAGAAAACTTCAAGCAAGTGGAATAGGAACTTTCAAATGATATTTTTCCATCAGCCAACATCTTAAAATTACTTGTTTCATATTCATTTTCGTTTATTTGATACATAACTCAATATCAAGTAAAGAAAAAAGGCGTTAGCCCAAAATATATTTTTTTCAGATTAGGTAATGATTAGAAAAATGTTATTCAATTCATTTTTGTAGTGCATTGATTGACACCATTTCCAAAAAATACAAAACATGAATACAATAAAATTAGAAGCAGTAGTTGAGGTAACCTCATCAAAAATCGTGTTGATGCATCATAAATAATCTCCAATCTCCACCCACTGTACTTCTTGTACATCTCTATAAACTCTTGAATCAATGACTGAATACTCGAAAGAAATGAGAAAAACCAGTGTGGGGTAAAGCTCATAACTAGATTACAGTTATTAAAAATGCTCCGGCTCTAATCCCTTGAATACGCTTGTGATTAGGCATAAGTAGGCCTTAAGGGCATGATATTGTGAATAGTGGCTCGCCGCCACTGCTATGTGAATCTGGGGAGTAATTAAATATAATACTCTATTTGTCAACACTGCGTTCCCTCCGCTCTGTTCAGCATACTTGTTATCTATTAGGGATAACAACACACAAGCCGTTCTAAATCGGATTAGCTTAACTTGATTGAGTCAATTGATAGTGAGAGTGCTCACGTGTGTATGCTACTACGTACAGGCTTATGAATGGAAAGAAACACTAATTTATTTATGATCGGAATAAAGTTGGAGGCGAGAGAAGAATTAATAGCTTGTGGTTTTGTGGATTAGCATACCTACTGCGGCTATTGGTTCGATTTAATAGAAAATTATTTCTGATTCTCCAACATCAGTTTACTATATGAGACTCTTCACAATAGTAGCTTATAGCTTAAAGCTACACTCCTACAGTAGTTATAATTATTGAAAGTGTTTCTCGCTTTTCTCGCTTTTCCTTCACAGTAATTTCTACTATTATAGCTCATTTTCCTCTAGAATAAATGAGTTGAGCGTGGAAGGGAAATAAAGCAGTTGGAAAACAGAAGAAATTCCCAATTTGCAATCCCCCAACTAATGGACTTGTTTGTCTTTTTAAATAGTCCATGTCTACATGAAACTTCTCTACTCAAAAACACTTGATTTCTAATAATTTCACTTATTCTCCAATATTATGTTCTCTCCTCGATTTTCACAAAAAATTGAATTCAGAGGGAAATAATATCTATTGCAAAATGAAGATGTTACAGACGAGATTTCTCAAACATCCTCAGCTTTTTGTGCTTAATTCTCAGATCTTATAGACATAGAATAAAAAAGGTAATTGAATACTGAACAAAGAATTTAACACCGAATTGGAAAAATGTTATGATTGAACTTGCTTCGCCTACATAATATGGACATTGAAGTGGAATAAAAAAAAAGTGAAAATATCACTCTGTATTCATTGTTCTGTTGTAGTGTTGTCAGTTAAAAATATTCAGTTCAGCTTCCATTTAATATTTATATAAAATTAGCATAAATTAGTTTCTGACATAAAAATCTCTGCAATGTGACTGAAAACAAACAATTAGATTGAATGGATCTAAATTGTGAATGAAACGTGGAAAGGTGAACGGCTCTTGAAAGACTGACAGACAGCAATGTGAAGTACGTGTATCCCACATACACCACAAATATAAACAGTGAGTGAGGTGCAGTGAACATTATTCACCTGTGCCGATGACTGGCGTGTCATAGCATTGAATTGCAGCAGCCGAGCTGTAGAACCAGTCACGCATTTGTCATTTGCCGATAATACGCGACCAGACATTATTATTGGCAAAAGAAAAGGACAGTAAACAAAACGTGGAGCAATAATAAGGAAGGGGTCTACTATGAATGAACGTAGTAAAGGGCCATTAGCCTATTAAACGGCACGATCGTCATTCAGATTAGATTATTCTTTCCATTCATCAGTTTCCGACTGTCTCTAATCGATAACGAATTCCGATTCCTTGTCTTGTCGCACTTTCTCTTTCTATCGCCTGCTTTTTCGACACCACTCATCATCAAATTAATTAACACCGTGTGTACCTGGCGTTACATTGACCTTAAAAACAAGAGAGGAGGAATTCCTTCTCGCTTCATTTAACATTGTTGCATAATGACCTAGCGCTCGTTTAGATGCATTATTCACGAAGAAAGCGAAGATTTTCTGGCCTCTCACACACACTCCAGAATGAATTAAACTCGCATTATCAACGTGCAACAGATATTTATTGCCTCGCTATTTATAGTTCCCTGCAACATCTCAATAGCCTTATCACAAATCTAAATGACTGATTTTTATTGGTTTAGCTTTGTTGATAGCTTTTATGTCAATCGAAGTTAGTGGAATACTTCTCCTCGCGTATAAATAAACAAACCTTACATTATTGTATCCCTATTATTTGTGTACTACTGTATTCGTATTCTCACAGTCATTTTTTGACGGTTTATTCCACAATTCATTTGACGTTCCCGTAACTGGGGTGTGAGAATTATCCCATGAACCCTGTATAAAGGTTTGTTTTAGTTCCGAGTAGTTTAATGTTTGCAAATTATTTTGAAATAATTTCGTTACCAAAAAATAGTGCAATTTTTTCTAATCTCAAATAGCGGTATTAGATGATCAATAAATAAGTTAATGTAATGTAATAATAATTAATAAGTTTATAAATGTAATGTAATAATGTTAAAGTAATGTCAATTATTAGGTAATGCAATGTTTGTGTAATGTTTGATATTTACAAGTAGTGGGATGAAATTACTTAATTTTATGATAGTTTAATGTAGCTTCATCAATTGGTTTCCTCGTCTTATTATCCCTCAGTTAGCTGCTTCTACTCTATATTTTCAATCAATATTGATTGGAAATATTCTGTTCAGTTCCTCAAATTCCACAAAATTCAATATTGTTGGACTTCTCTTCATTAGTTAATTTCCCCTTCTTTTCTTTTTGTTCTCTCACTCTATCTCTCTCTCCCCTCCTACCTTCCTCCTCTGAATAGAACAACTTCTGCACTGATGCAGATACTGTATTTTGCTTCTATCAGGCACTCAGCCCACAAACAGAGGGAATTTAACGGGGAAATTCTCAGAGGTGCTTTGTTGTGTTGGCAGCACTGACGCTGTGTTATGTGGGTGGCTCCCCTTCGCTCGTTGCCTTTGCTGAGGGAGAGAAAAAGCTCTCTCCTCTATAATGTTGGATTGCGAGGGTTGGTATATGCCGGGGGTGAGGGGGAATAGTGGCAGGGGCTCGTTTTCGATATGAACGCTTCGTTGTAGGAGGAGAATAGGGGAGAAGGGAGCTAAGCCGAACCGAATAACAGTAAAATATCCCAGTCCCTTTATTCCTCTCCTGTTTCTCTATTTCTCACTCTGTCTCTCTTCTCAGCATTTTATAAGGTCCCCCTCATTTCTCTCTCGTCTTTCTGTCTCTCTCTTTATCAGGCGCACATTTCCACCTTTTTAAAAAGCACAGGAGTAAGCATAACCTAAAACGCAGACAAATAACAAAAAAACACATTACGTAACAGAACTGTATGAATTATGAAAATAGATATTAAGCAATGCAGATCCAACAGGAATAATATTTCTCAAACTATTGATTTTCTCGTTTTAACCTCATTCTTCCGATTTAATCTATTATCGTGATAAATGGATTTTTAAAAGTATGTAATTACGTATTTTTATTTCAACCTGATGTAAATCAATATTCGGTCACATCGATAAACTTATAGTAGGATAAAAAATGAATATCCATTCAGGAGAAGGCGTCAAGGGAGAACAAATATGATTTCTTCAGAATAATGCCATTTGTTTCACTTGTTATACCCCGGAAACACCCTCCACTGGTCTCCAACATTTTTCACAATGGACTCAGTTTCCATTTGAGTAGGAGAAACTACTGCAGCATTGCAGGAAATCCCTTGGGGCGAATTCGGAAGATAATAAAGCACTAGGGCCTGCGTTTTATTCACGAATGGGACTTGTTGCATCCGAAGAAACCTGACATGTTTACAATTCCATAATCCAGAAACCATATTACGAATTCCAATCTGAATTAAAACATATTCTGAACACTATTATCTGAAACTTTATTTCTAATCAGTCAATAATTGAATTATTAGTGTTAGAACTAATCTTAGAAGTTCCTCTCTCTATCTCCTCATCTCTATTCTCGTCAAAATCGATCAATTATTGAACGTTGCCTGTGAATCAATTGAATTGCAACATTATTCATCATATTATATTTGTCTTGAAATTTCACCTATTCAATGTATTCAAGCACAATGTTAACATATTGTATTTGAGCTCTGTGATCCATCAAATCGCATTTTGTTTAGTATCCTTCTTTTTTCTTCTATTGATCTCATTCAAATTAAACTATTATGATAATTTATAGCATCGAAACGTATTCACTCAATTCAACGTACAGTATCGTATGTAAAATAACATACAGTGAAATAATGCAAATGATTCAAATTAATTAAAATAAAACTATAAAATTGAAAAACAAAATCAAATTCTCCTCAAATGTGTGCTTTCTTATATGATATCCAAAGTGGGATATAATAAGTATTATAAATAATCTATATTTTTTATGATAAATATATTTATAATTCTCGTTCATTTCCCAATTTCATTCACAATAACAATAATAATCCCACTGGTTTATCAAAGTATAGGATATCTAATAACCGGTTTTTCAGTCGCTCAATAGACAGTTTATGGATCCAATAGCACTATTGAATCAATAACCATGTGTTTTCAAATGCAAAAAAAAGTTATTGATTCAATAAGTTTATTTGACGACTGGAAAACCGGGCATAAGACTACTTATCTATTGAATAATTTGAAGTCAAAAAGAAAAAAATGTTAGTGAAGACAAAATTATTGATATAAATTAAATTCTATTAAAAGCCTATGTCCATTTCTTTCCTTGTTTCCTTATTCCCTTTAATTCAGCTGTAATGAAATTGGCGTTTGTTGACCTATGTTCGTTGAACCGTCATTTTATCTTCCACCTGTAGCAATCAGGTCTTAACTTTTCGCGTGACAACGCGGTTCTATCTTCGCACAGACTTGGACAACAATGTGAAAAGCACCGATTGTTCTATTGTTGACCGAGTGAGAGTGCGGGGGAGTGAGCGTGTGTGCTCGTATGAGTGTTGCGTGGGCTTGGATCGTCTTTCAACTTGTAAGTTTGTTGCCCGTACCTGTTGAAATATGTTTAGGAAACCATTAATAATTGCTTAGTGGTCCGGCTTTGTTGATTGACAAGGAGTAAGGTCGATGCCACCAGAGACAAGTGACTGGAAAAACTCATCAATGTTGATTCCGAACAGCTGATTCCTAACAAAACTTAATCCTCTTGAACCTAGAACCACAGAGAAGACATTTCATTTGGCTAGTCTATGCTACAGTGACTGTGTAAGATCTTAGGCTAGGCGTACACCGGTTAGTCAAGACAAGACGAGATTAGTCACGTTTAATCACAATACTTTACATAGTTGCTTATGAAGCAACACACACCGATTTGTCATTGCATCAGTGTGTGCTGATTCATAAGCAACTATGTGATATACTGTGACTAAACGTGACTAATCTTGTCTTGTCTTGTCTTGACTAACCGGTGTACGCCCAGCCTAAGATCTCATTATACAGTAACTGATCTTATTAACTATGCAACAACCTATCGTCTTCTTCTTTTGAAACCATTGTGGTATCAGTCAAGGTTTGTAAATGAGTAATATATCGCTCCTCAAAATGAATTTCATATAATTTTGATTCCAGGAGAATATATCTCGTAGTATGCATCAGATTATTCAAAACTATTTCCATATTACGGCTATCCAAATTTCATTTTCATTATAACTGGACCTATTGAGCACGTCCTTGTTGTTGAAAAGTGTGTTAAAATGTAGTGCAAAACAATTATTCATATTCTATGAATAAAATATTAGTCAATCTGATACATGTTATTAGCCATCTTAAGCTACCTCATTTAGCTATCTGATTGGTGTGGTATTAATTGAAAAATTACAATTTTCTATTTGTAATTTTCTAATTTACTAGAATAAATCTCGTCTTGTCTTGTCTTGACTAACCGGTGTACGCCTAGCCTTAGAATCATCACACTGAAATTCCTATTGTGTGTAGTATAAAAATATAGGAACTAAAATATTTTCTATCACTCTATCGCGGTGGATTGGGAGAATAGGAGACTTTCTTGAAAGAAAAATTGAAAATTTATCTGCGAATCCAAAGCCCCTATCATTTTGATGATGAGGAACAGATTGAAAAAATGTACTACGGCAAGGAATTTTATAGTTGGAATTGTATAGAGAATAAATAGGCAACATAAAAACGAGATAAACGGCTGGGTGGGTGCAGTGACAGTGGAGGCCCGAATGCTGAGAACAGTCTCAAAATCGGGACGCCCGTAAACCAGTCTTCATGTTCGAGAAAGGTTTTCGAAGACCCTAACCTGAAAGGTACTTGGCATAGTTCGAAGTGAGAAAACGAAAGAGAGAGAGAGAAGTTTTACGTCTTTAGATGGGCCTCGAAAAGGATAAGAAATGGGACACGGTTGTCGAGGGTTTTGAACTGAAGACACTCCAAAGGTGCCGATCGAGTTGGGTTGGGGTTCGAACCCGGCTGGGGTCCCACATCTTCCAGACTATTTTTCTATGGTGCTCTTTTCAAAAACGAGATTCTCTACCTGCTAGACGAACGGGGTTCTCTGATTTTGACTTTGATGTGATTTTATTCGGTGAATCGTTTTGAAAGTAGAATTTGGTATTGCTGAAGTATTTTTATTAAATAGGATTGCAATAAAGAATTACAACCAATCTTGAATGGAATCAGATCAAATAAGTTATTGTCAAAAACATGAAAAATGCCACAAAGTCAATGAAATATTGTTTTCAAATTCCCATTTCAACCAACTGAGTTTTGTTGCTAAAATATTATCTTCATTATAATTCATATTTATTATTATCATTAAAAATATTCAGATATTTAATCTTTTGATAGCAACTCCTATGGTATGCTTTTCTCGGAAGCGTCTACTTTCTCAATATATATCACGATGATGTGTTTTAAAAATTATTAAAACCATTACAATAGATCATTATTGAACATGCATATGAAACTGTATTTGGAAAATAAGATGACATTTTTTCAGATGTTGGTGATTGATTAGGGCTTAGTTCCTTACGAAAAGTTTTTCTCTTGGTATTCTAAAACTTGATATAACCCTTATTTAACTTATCTACTGTCTTCCAATCCCTAATAAAATATCAATTCATTCAGTATTTATAAAAAGCCGCAAAGTTCTTGCAAGTTTATTGTTCTCACTAGCTACCGAAGAGCTCGAGTAATTTTACGGTGTTTCCGTTATACCGAAATTAGCCGTTCGTTTACGATCTCATGAACTGGAAGGTGTTCAAAAAGTAGGAAAACTGCCGTAAAGTGCTGCTATTCTAGGCTGCCACTGCATATCAGCTGGGACTGCACAGCCTTCCGATCATAATCAAAAAGATGTAGGCTAATTGCGTGGATCCAAGACTTATTCATTACGGCTCCGGGTTATAGGTCTGCGCAAAAAGCCGTAAAAATAATGGCTGAGGGAAAGAGGGTTGATCTTTACAGCTCACTGGAAAGTTTCCTCCTTGAAATTATACAGAGCTTGCGCAGGTATCCTATTTTCGCAATGAATTTTTAAATCTTTAAAACCCGTTATCTGTCTCGAAATCTATCTTGAAATGACAAATAATCAGACGCCTGTCATAATATTATAATTTATTTATTAATTTGTCTGTAATTTACGGTAATACCGTCATCTTCTAAGAAAGTACTCAGTTTTAAACCTGACATGTACTATTTTAAATGGGACTGGTGCCATCATACAATAAATTACCTTCGCCTATGATACTGCAGTTTTGCTTGGAACTGCTTTCATGTTCCTTGACGCTAATTATGTTCCTCAACATGGGCTTGTTCCTATAACATGGGCTTCAAAGCATAAGGGATAAGGAATTTAAATAAGAATAAGGAATATTTCACATTCCATAAGGAATATATAATTATAATAATCAATTGAACGAAATTCTTAATTAACTAATTGAACGAATTTCCTTCCATCTTCGAATATATAATTGTCTGGAAAGTACTACCTTCACTACTGATTTTTCTGGGTTTTATTGAAATTCTCTTATCAATCTGGATTTTCGTGTCTGATGGACGTATTTTATAATGAAATAAAATTCCAGACTCAGTGATCCATTCAGGTTTCATCACCTTTATTTTCTATTTTAATGACCTTTATACTTCTATTACCCCCCCCCCTATTTACCCCCAAGTTTACATTAAATAATGAACGTTGTACAATCATTTTGCAAAACCGTATAATGACGAATAATTAAATAAATAAAACCATTTCACAGCTCATTTTCCTGTTGGATTTCCCGCAGAGCGAAAATGATAAGCAGATAGGTTCACACTTTCCTTATTTTTGAACAACAGCTCTATATAATATAATCTATATACACACAGTTATTTAAAATGACGCAAATACCGTTTATAATAAATTTTAACTCTATCAGTTACATTGATGGTTGCGTATTCGTTTGTGAATATCACCGCCTATCCACTCATTTCAATATTTCACATAATGAGGCTACAAAACCTTCTATCAAGAAAGCTACAGAGATTGGCTTGCACTATGAACTGTGCTCCAATTAATTCTGTTATTCGTCTCTATGTGTGATTTATTCAAGGGACAGAATGATAAAGCAGCGATAAGAGAGCAAAGAATTAGTTCTATTCTGCAGTTTATTGAATCAACACACTTACGATCTTTCTCGTTCACTTGCACAAACACTTATCTTCTTTCAGTACTTGAGTGACTTGTGGAGTGGAATTTCTCACTCTGCTGCTCCGTCAAACCGTCTGTTTATGTCTAGAATTGAGATTTATGAACTCACTTGTATCAAATTGGGATTAAAACTGAGATTAACATAAACATTCTATCAATGTGAAAAATGAGTCACGTCTCGATACGTAGGGTAAAGTCTGTAAATTTTATCACTCGATAATCTTCCTATTCATTAATATTTGCTAAGATAATATCTTAGATTATATTCTTCAATAATTATTGGAAATTATGTAACGTAAAAGTAATTTGAAGGTGATTAGTAAGGGTACACCTTGAATACATGAAATTTTAAATGCAGTACGTTTGGCCTCATTCATTGGAGAGAGTCTCATCACTAAATAATCAAGTTAAACATATGCTATAGTTATAGTTTCAATTACTCTTATGAGGCCCGCTCTCCCCAACTCTGTTTAAGCTATACATCCAGCTTAAGCCTCATTCGGAGAATAGGAAAAGTCAATATTGAGCTTCAGCTGTTGCGTTGGGGAAGTGGGCCTGAGTTGATTATCTATTAAGTGATATAAATAATTGAGATGAATGATTGATTTAGTTACAGTATACATACATTTCAAGAAAATTATGAAAATATAGGTCCTATGAATTGGTGAAACCAATGTTTCGTCATCTTCTAACAATGATAAAGATGATTCATTGGAGAACTTATCTACAAGCACTAAACTGTTCGTTATAATCATTTATTGAATGAAATAATGCAAGTGAATAAAAGGAGATGAATGATAAGACTGCATTAGAAAGAGAGGTAAAAGATAAAATGACCAACAATGTCCTGATACAGTTAACCAACCCTCAAGTGTTGGACCAGTGAGAGAATATTATTATCGATGATATTTTTTCGATTCGCGGTTAACGGGAAACCGGCATTGGTTGTTCAGTGACCTTGACTCCTGATAAGTGTCTCGAGTAGATAACACACACTCCACCACCACCCCCCTCTCCACACCACCGCGCCAATCAACATCTAGTTCTTTATGCAGTTCTTTACCCGTTGACATTGGAATTTCGTTCGAGTGTTGGTTGCTAGTTGCTTGCCTGCTTCTAACTCTACAGATAGGTTGCAGCATTTGGAAAATCAAATCTCATTTATTCATTTCAGAACATGCATTTACTTACTGTATTTAACTAGAATAGGGTATTTATCTGCGAGGTTCTAAAGGGTGTTTTAGATGAGAAAAATAACATATAATCCTTAACTATTCAGAGAACCGAGCAATCAAGAAATCAAAGTACTTGATTTACAATTCTAAACATGAAAATTAATTATAATGAATCAGAGATGGGACCATATATTGTAAGTAGATTAAATCAATATTTTAGCTTATCATATTAGATTCTATCAATTCTATCAGGTTCTATTAGAAAACTAATCTTTTGGTTTTTCAGACTTCAGGATAAAAATTTATGACCCACAATACAATATTCGTTTATTTACTGTGTGTTATGTTCTTAGTGTTTAATATAGAAATTTATTCAAAATTCTCAAAAAATAAACATTCTAAATGGATTTAAAGTTTCAAATTCGCAGAGCGATACCAGGTTTTGCACCCCATTACGCTTGAATGTAAACCCATAACTTACTCGAACATAAAAGCTCGTAGATTGAGATCTTTCCAATTTTCAGGTGTTGTCTTCTCTAGTCAATTAACAAGCCCGAACTTACCTGTAGGCGAAAGGGGCGAACCTGCGGGGCCGCTCTTGTAAATTAATTTTTCTTAATAACGATAAACATCAATTAAACGCTTACCAAAAGGCCTTTTAAATCCAAGCTAAATAGACTACCGGTATGTATTCTTGAATCAGGAAAAAGGCGTTTAAATTGCCAGACCAACATATTAAATCTAAGTTAATTGACAATTAACATAGAGCTGAAGCTAATACCTTAATCTGTAATATTTCAAAATTGTAATACTTGAATACTGTAAGGCTAGTCGTACACCGGTTAGTCAAGACAAGACAAGACGACATTAGTCACGTTTAGTCACAGTAATTCACATAGTTGCTTATGAAGCAGAACACACCGATGCAATGACTAATCGGTGTGTGTTGCTTCATAAGCTACTATTTGAAGTACTGAGACTAAACGTGACTAATCTCGTCTTGTCTTGTCTTGACCAACTGGTGTACGCCTAGCCTAATAGTTAATCTAGTACTTTTAGATTGCTTTACCTTGTTGTATCACTACAATTTGTAAACAATTCAGCCAACATTGAATAAACAAGACGAATAGGAGCATATTGTATGGTATTGTGAATGGGAGGCGGGGGTATAGGCTATACTGTAGCATCATTGAACCAGTCCGGCGTTGTGTATAGTGGTGAATTATTGAAGCGAAGCGATTAATTGGTATTGCTAATTGATTGGTGCATCAATAATAATCTTGGCCGTAGGTGCAACAACAGTGTTGGGCGAATTGTTGTCTAATCTTTAATGAGGAGGGTGCATGGGCATTAGAGGAGGCAATCCACTTCGCTGTCCTGATTCAGCTGTTGTGATTGGATGAAATGCCTTCTGACGTGTGTTGCTTCCACTCTTGCATTATGTTTATTGGGCTCGATGGGCTCTGTCGTTCAACCTTACCTAACTGAACGGTAATCTAACCGGGTTAAGTCAGCCTGTAGAGTGACAGTTGTCACATAATCGTCTTGTCTGCTATACAGAATAGTTGTATTTTTCATGCTATTTTCAAGGATTGTTAGATTGGTTGTAGGAATTTAACAGATTTCAAGTTATTGGGCTCATTATTGATAATATTTTTAGTTGTCTATAAAAATGATCCCATGGAGCTTCTTTTAGTATTTTCCAAAAAAAACGTCTTCTGACATCAAATTTTAGTATTCGAAAAATACACTAAAAAATCATTACTCATTTAAACTTTCTTATTTCCTAATTTTAACATGAAAAATCGCCGATAGTCATCTATCAGTTCAACAACTGATTTGATTCATGTTTTTAATTATACTAATCAATTAATATTGGATTTACAAGTCATTCTGACTTCAGAATGATCAGCAAAGGTGAATCTTAAAATTGTACAGCAGAACATATATCTTGGAAACGACTACTATAGAATACATGGTAAAATTACTGGGATTCATTACAAAACAAAAATAAATATAGCTCTATTTCAACCACAACACCTGCCTAGCACACTGTTCCTTAAAGTGGTAATATTATTGTAATGGACTTATGTGTGTGAGCTTTTCTATGTATGAAATGATCAAATAGATATGATATATGTAAAAATTTAATAAATAAATTAGAGAGACTGTACGAAAGAGTTTATTCTTTATGAGATTTATTTATCTCATTTATTAATACTATGCATCACAATGTGGAAAGAAACAACAGGTATTTATCCAAACTACTATGATATTATGGGCTCTTTAAAATTATCAATTTTTCATACATAAATTCAAAAGCTGATCATCATTGAGATTTTATCCTCATTATGTTGAAATAAAACATCAATATTGACCTTATGAAATATGTTTCTAATAGTTGAATAATTAACACTATCATACGCCTATTATTGATAGTTCCACGATAAAAAGCGATTTTCTTTTCTTTGAATGATAGAAGAAAATTAAGGATTAACTTCAATATAGAAATTGTTCAACTCGAATTTCAATGCGTAACAAAGCATTCAGCATTACTCAGAAGTTGTCCCCGTGTTCTTCCCTGCGTCCTTTCCGCCCCCCCCCCCCTCTCGCCTCACCCAAGCAACGTTGGTCGGTTCATCAGTGAGTTGCTCGTCGCTCGTATAGGGAGAGCAGAGCACCCTTCTGACACATGGGCTGAGTTGGGACGGACGGGGGTTGTACAGTCATCGTTTCGCTTCAGCCCTATTCTGTGCTTTCTGCCGACTACGAGGGTAGCCTCCCCACGGCGAGGATGTTGAAGAGGGAGAGGGTAGCATGCACCCGGCCAGATCAGAGCGGGAAACGCTCGTGTATTGTGTTCTCCCCAACGCGCGCGCGCACACACGGCCGTAAAAAGAGGGACCGTGGCTGACGCTCTCTTTCAGTAGGGGCTTTTCCCTTCTTCCTTCATCCCTTACAACGCGCACTCACGCACAGAAAGAGACAGGGAATAATGGGGAACAGGGAGGGCTACGCATTCAAATTTCATTCGCTTCTTCTTCCACTTTATTTTCGCTCGGGGATCGCCGAAGAGAGACAGACTGGTAGGGAAAGAGGTGATGAAGAAAAAGAGGGAGTAATTTGGAGTAAGCGAGAAAGAGGATGTAATCAAGAATGGGTCGGAAAGAGAGAGAGAGATTTTTATGAGTGAGAAAGAGAAAGAGTTATATTGAATAAGTAAAAAAGAGGAGTAGGTTCGAATGAGTGAGAAACACGTTAAAATGAGTGAGCAAGAGAAGATCATTCAAAATGAGTTCGAATGACTGAGAAAGATGGAACACGTTCAAATGAGTGAGCAAGAGAATATTGTTGAAAATGAGTTGGAAAGAAGAAGGGAGTTTTGAAGTGAGAAGGAGGAAATGAGTTTCAATGAGTGGAAAAGAGGAGATGAGTGAGGGTGAATACAGCATTGTAAAAGGAGAATTTGACAAAGAGAGATGATACAGAATGACGTGGCAGAAGTTACTCTTCCACTCACCCTTCTACATTTCTTTATCATCGTCATTGAAAAATCATCCCGTATTTTGCACTGCCACCGGTAAACTGAAAGTTCGGTATCAAACTGATAGATACTATTACCATATCTCCGTTTCAAATGGAAAATAAAATTATTGAAATCCATCAAAACTTTGTCTAATTGTTCATTAATAGCAGACAAATTTACAATAAAATATTTTTTTAAATGTATCATTAAACCCTCTTCAAGTGGTCAATTTCAATTTCAATTTATTGAGAAAAAATTGGTACAGCAATATATTCAGAATAATTCACAATAAAATATTTATTATAAATGTATCATTAAACACTCTCTAAGCGATTTATCATAATTTATTGAGTTATAAGAATAATTTGATAAAGTGAAATACTAGATAAGGCTGGGCGTACACCGGTTAATCAAGACAAGACAAGACGAGATTAGTCACGTTTAGTCACAGTACATCACGTAGTTGCTTATGAAGCAACACACACCGATTAGTCATTGCATCAGTGTATGCTGCTTCATAAGCAACTATGTGAATTACTGTGACTAAACGTGACTAATCTTATCTTGTCATGTCATGTCCGGTGTACGCCTAGCCTTAGTTATAACATGTAGCAATAACCTTGTGTACTATCATAGACTAACCGTCTCATTTGGTTTATCTCTGGTAACCATCTTTATGTTACCAAAGAAGATGAATATTAAATAAAATAAATAAATAAATAATAATTTTATTTCCTTTTCAAAACTAAAAACCTAAGAATACATTAATAAAATTGACTACAAAAATATAAAAAGAAACATATAATTTTTATCAAGAAAAAAACTTCATGGAAATTAACCCACTCAACTGTGGAATTCCATGTACTAGAGTGGGTGTGAGTAGTATTTGGGTGGGGGGTGCAAATATACTTGGTAAGTGAGCTCACATACTATTATTTGAAATGATTTGTTCTATACGTCGTCTTCCTGTATGTATTATCCATTTTGAACAGCATTTTGAATTTTCTTTGGTGAGGTATTTCCTTAATATTTACGGGAAGCAGATTGTAGAGTTTTGGTGCTAAGTGGTTGAACTGTTCATACAGTGCCTTCCTGGCAACGTTTGTGATGAGAAGGTTCCTATTTCTAGTGTTGTGATGGTGGTTCCTATTTTGGAAGTTTCCTGTGTTTTTGTGTAGTCTGCAGATAATTTCCTGGGAGTAGAGCTGTCTTGCATCCAGTACACCAAATTCATTGTAGAGCTGGTCTGATGGGTAGCGAGGTGGCTTCTTGTTGATGATTTTCATGATTAATTTTTGAACTTTTAGAAGTGGGTCAAAGTGCGAGTAGCTACATCCACCCCATACTACAATCCCGTAGGTTAGTAGTGACTGTACCACGGAATAGTACACCATCTTCAAGCACTTCTCATCTATCAACGGCCTCAACATCTTAAACTTGTAGATTGTTTTCCTCAGTTTCTTGCAAAGATCATTTATGTGGTGATCCCATCGCAGAAAACAGTCCAGTGTAACTCCAAGATATTTGATTGTTGTTTTTTTGTGTATGGTGTATGATGTGCAGTTGGTAAGGTTGACTGACAAAAGGTTTTCTGTGGGTTGTCCATGCTGTGTAGCCGAGAAAGTTAAAAAATGTGTCTTTTCATAATTGAGGGTTAACAAATTCTGGTTTAGCCAATGTGAAATTTTCTGCAATCCTATTTCAGCCCTTTTCCATGTTATTGACCATGTTGGTCCTGAAAACAAAAGTGCAGTATCATCAGCAAAAGTGGTGATATTTCCTTCAATTTCCATACTGCAAAGAGGGTTTATGTAGATAAGGAAAAGTATTGGACCAAGAACGGTTCCCTGGGGTACTCCATATTCAACTTTGAGCTTGTTGCTTGTATGCCCATTAACTCTGACACACTGTGTTCGGTTTGATAAATAGCTTTTGAATAAGTCCCATGCTACTCCTCTGATTCCGTAGTTATAGAGTCTTCCTAACAGAATATCATGTGACACTGTATCAAATGCTTTTTCAGGTCCAGGAATATTGCCAAAGGTTTCTCCTCACTGTTGATTTTCTCTGAAATTTGTGATATAACATTGTGGATTGCATCATTCGTACTACAGTTCGATCTAAAGCCATATTGATTTGGTGACAGAATGTTATTCTTTTCAAGAAAGCTAATAAGTCTTGTTTTTACACATTTTTCAAATATTTTAGTTAGAATGTTTAATAATGATATTGGCCTATAACAGTTCAAGTCTTTTTTATCTCCTGTTTTAAAGATTGGACAGATAACTGCTTCATTCAAAACATGAGAGAAAACACCTTCCCCGAGAATTTTGTTAGCAATCAGTGTCAGCGGTCTAGCAAGAGCTGTACTGTTTCGTTTGAAGAGCTCTGGTCTGAAGTTATCAGGGCCTGGCGCACTATCTGATTTAAGGCTATTGATTATTTTTATTATTTCTTCTTCATCCACTGGTGTGAGAAATATTGATTGGCATACTCTATTGTTGGTGATTATAGGTTCATTTGCATGCTGTTGACCATTTAATATATTTTGTGCTAACTCAGATCCAATGTTTTTGAAGAATTTGTTGAAAGATGTAGCAATTTCTTCATCATTCTCTCCTGATTTCAATGCTCTCCCTTGTACATTCAGTTGTTTTATTTGTGTTTTTGGTTGCTGGGCTTCAGTTATTTCTCGTATCACCCTCCATGTTTGTTTTGAGTCTTTTGAGTCTTTTGAATATTATTTCAATTATTATTAAATTGTATATTGTAAATATTGATAATATATGTGATGGTTACAAATCTGTTGTCTATTGTCTGTCTGGTTCTTTTTCGAAGTTTTTAATGGTTGTTGTTTGTGGTGTGTTGCAGGAGCAGCCGTTTGCAATGGGGCTGAGGGGAACAGCGATCAAGCGCAAGTTGAGCGAACAGGACGTGGGTCCGGTGGCCGTAGCCGCACCGCCGCACCAGCCGTCCAAGGCGGCCAGGGCCGACCCATGGGGCGTCACCGACCTGCCCCCCATCGATCTCAACCCCCACCATCACCATCAACAAAATCATCATCACCATCATCAAAACCACCATCACCACCTCCAACAACAACAACACCATCAGCAGAATGGATATAGCGGTGGTGGTCAGCAGCAGCAGCAGCAGCAGCAGAGGTTCTACTGCTTTGACGATTATCGTCAGCAGCAGCAGCAGCAGCAGCAGTGCTATGAGCAGCAACAGCAGCAGCAGACGATAAGAAGGGACGAGAACGGCAAGTCGTACTTGGAGCTGGGCAGCTGGAGCGGGCGCAGCGGGCGCAACGTGTCGCCGGCGAGCCGGTGTTGTGAGGCGAGGACTAACTGGTGTGTGCGCGGCCCGGCCTGCTACCGGCAGCGGCGACTCGCCGTGCTCAACATCTCCATGTGCAAGCTGGGTCGCTACCGGCAGTTCTCCGATCCCAGCCTGCATCGGTCGGTGCTCATCTGCAACACGCTGCGGCTCATCGAAAAGGAAATGGAGCAGGAAGGCTACTTCGACGCCAACGCCAACGCCACTGCCGCCTCCGACGTCGCCACCACGCCCGCCCCCAGCGAGCCGCAATTCCCCGAAGTGCCTGTGCCCTACGAGCCGCCCCGCGTGCCCACGCCCTTCCCGCCCCCGTCCTCAGCCGCCTCCGACTCGTCGTCTTCCTCCTCCTCCGCCTCCTCCTCCTCATCGGTGACGTCGAGCTCGTCGTCATCGACGTCGTCCACAACGGACGACGACCGCTCCATCAACTGGGGCTCCGTCCTGAGCCTGTCCAGCCAGTCCGACCTGGACCCGCTCAACAACAACGACTGCCTCGGCGGCGGCAACGACGAGTCCACGTCCGACCTCGACGACTTCCTGCCCGCCTGGAAGGCCGTCGACCGACACGTGGCCGAGCCGGCCGGACACGAACTAGAAAGCATCATGCACGTGCTGGTCGGCACGTGATCCACGCGACACCACTAATTACAACTACCTAGTTTGGTGCTCATAAACCCCCCTCCTCCATTCAGGTGCATCCCGTGTCGCCGGCTATCACAGACCAGCATTCAACATGCATCTCAATCCAAAGAAAACTTTGCTTATGTGACAATTCCAACGTACTTCTGTACAAAAACGTGTACTTCTGAACAGAAACTCGATAGAAATGTTTCACAAACAATACAGCTAGTACTGTACCTATATTAGTTGAATTCACTGTGTCTAAATACATTAAATGTGATGACATTAATAAGTCATACAAATGACTTTTAATTTAATATGTAGTACCTACAGAGGCTGTATAATAATTATTAGACAGTCTCTGTAGTTGTACCATATAGATTCTTATCTTTCTGAAAATAATGCCTACCCTAGTTGGTTTTAACCTTCTAGTATACTATAGATTGCTTGTATGCTATAGTATGCTATAGATTGCTTATATTGGTTGAACCAATTGATTTACTCCATTTGACGCCTATTTTAATTGAACCTACAATTTTGATAGGTTGCAGACGATCATAGCATTATTGTGCACTTTACGGCCTAAAATGAGATTCTATTGTTGGTTGGAGATCTATTCATTTTTACTATATTAAAATACTGTATTAACTCATCGTTGACATTCACATTTGAATTGTGGTCATATTTGTGACCATTATTGAATTGAAACATTCCATTTATGTGCAAGAATTGTAGTATTATCATATTTTTTTATTAAGAACCAAAAAAGTGCATAAAATACCATTTTTCAAGATGATTTTTAAGTTATTTTATATTATGGAACTAGTTCAGCTCACATAAGTAACTACACTATACAATTTTAATAAGTGAACTATTTTTATTCTAATACAAGGAACTCCCAGTACCTCTATCTGTATTTTCCTGAAACATTTCTATTACAAATTTCTGTATCAAGAAGTAAATTAGTGATGTATGAAAGTGTAATTTGAACTTTCACCTTGTTCAACGGCTTCTATGTTTTGTGCTCAAATAGTCGTAATTTCATCACTTCAGCAAGATGAATTCTTGCACGAAATTGGCCAAAATTCATTTCAGATGAATTCATCAGACTTGAAAATTATTTGAAGCTCAAAATGTTCAAGAATAAAGAAGCATTCAATAAAATAAGAAAAGAATGTTATTGGCGCCGATAAAATACAGCACTTTTGAAATAGAGAAGAATGTCGAAAATTTCACTCCTGACATTATTGCTCAAATTTTATTGGAGGACATATTAGCAAGTATTGCTAAAATTTTGTTTCATTACTGTATATAATTTCTCCAAAACCAGCATGGATAATATTTAGTAGTGTTAAAAACATTGTGAATGAGTTCAATGTTTAAAATATTGGAATTCAAAATGTGGAATTTATTATGGAAACCAGTTTCAAAAGCAGCCTATTCCATCATCATTATACATTGTTTTAGTTATGAAATTAATTCAAGTTGATTTCAATTTTCTGACAATCATTGTTTTTGTTTTGTTTTAATTTTTCTTGATCAATTTTTATTCCATTCGAATAGTTCTTGTCCAATAGGATACATTTTAACAAGCGCCTTTAACATTCGTTTCAAATATTTATCAACGAAAACCAGACGAGGCAAATAATTCTACTATGGTAGCATGGTAAAATTATTGGCATTGTCCTGATAAAACCAGAAATTGAGAAAATTGTTGTTTACTTGATCTTCAAGTACCGATGAACTTGTATTATTTCACCGAAGGAATTGAATATAATTTATAAATATATATAAATGTGATAATTGTTAAGTGTCTTACAACTTTGAAAGATTTATGTGAATAGCTACTCTAAATGTTCTCAAATCTCTTTGTGTCTGGAAAAAATCCAATACTGTAAATTGTAAAAAAGTATTGTTTTACACAGTGATCATTATTCCATATTTTCTATATTCTCTAATTCAACAATAATAATATTGTTCTCACCATTCAACTTACAAAAATGTCAGTTTCTCAGTACACCACTAGATGTACCACTTAATGTCATATTACCGTCGATATCATGCCAAATTTCTGCCCGTATTTCCTTCATCCTGAGGTGAGATTTTATTGGTTAAGGGACATTATACAGATAAGTTTTATAAAAACCTTAGATGTGTATAGCAAATAATTTTATTTTCAATTGCAATGAAGAGCATATATTTTCAAAAATGATCCGTGCAATACTAATCAATCTTCAGATTGGATTTATCGATAAATAGTTTTTTATTTACGATAGCAGAATTACTTATTAAATAGCAGAATTACGTAATGAAACTTAGCTTGCCAATCTTAAGATATTTGCAAAAATTAGACAGTGTCTCAAACCTTAATACTGTAGTGTGACGTTCAAATTTAGCTCTTTCTTTTGGGTTATAAGAGATCCAATGCAAATTATTTTATTTTTTAATTGACAAGTATGATTTCTACTGTGTTTTTAAATGTAGCAGTTTTCATCGAATTTTTACATTAATATGAAGTAATTGCCATTTAGTTTATGATTAATTTAAGTTTTCTTCATTCTGATTTGATATCTAAGAAAAATATATCATCCAGATCCCAGGTGGAACTGCATAAACCTTAACATTGCTACATTAGCTCAAGTGCAATCATACTAATGTTACTGTATTATTAAATTGTACTGTATCTTGGGAAAGATATTGAGTTTTCAACTTCACTGAAAATATCCTTCTTCACCGGGGTATCACACCCGCGATCATTTCTCATGTCTTATGTGCTCGGAAGTACAAGGGTATTGATAAATTTATCAAGTTTGTAGTAAATTCCAAAACATTTTCTGGTTCGATTAAAATGGAAAACCAACAAAATAATAATTCTCAATGTATTGATATTTATCTTATAATAATTTCCAGAGGCAATAATTGAATACGGTAATCTTTAAAAAGTGACCAAGGAATAACCCATCCAATCTGGTTGTAATTAGGCTAGTAAATAGACTTGTAATTGTTGAACCAGTCTCAGTATGTCTAGTATATGTTCAAAGATGATAATAGTTAGCCCAATAATATTTGTTAATCAGCTACTTGATACTATGCATTTAGGATCAAATTTATTGTATTTATTGTAATTTGGTAATAATTGATAATGAATGAATTTTGTACATTATTTGTAAAAAGTCAGTGGTTAATGTATAGATTATTTGTAAAATACTGAAGAACTCGTTATAATCATGGTTATAACCCTTCCGAATTGTATTGCAATTGTGTGATTCCATTGGGATAAGTGATAGTAAGTTGTCAAAAACACTGAACTTGACATTTCAAATTCACGTAAATGGACGAAATTATTTTGAAATTGACCAAAAAATTTCTTAATTTTGAAACGGTGATGTTCATTATTGTCTTCCAGAAATAAATATTTCTGGTAGTTAACATTTTTCACTGAGATCATTAGAATTCCTTGTGTACGGTTTCAAAAATTATTAATTTTTATTTTTTGTAACTCTTCTAGGCTACTGTATCTACTTTTTTAACAACTTTTATGGGTTTTTTTCAATTATAATGAACTACTGAATTTTGAAATTCATCTTTGATATGAATTTGATTATCACCGTTTTGAACAAGCCGTTGATAATAGGAATAGATGTCTCAATTTGATATTGGAAAAAGTGCCGCTCTCATTTTGAAGTAGACTTATTAAAACTTTCAAATCTCCGATTATTATCATAGAAGCTTTTATCATTTATCCTAAATTCGAGAATCAATGTGTAAGAAACATATTTTGTATATATTTGTAAATAAATTTAGAGTATTTAGTATTGATGGCATTTCTTTTTATAATTATTGAATAGTTATAATCTGTTATCTATATATGTTCATCTCCACCTTCTAGTCCAGATTATTGAAATTTCAGTGTATCTTAAAATCAAATTTGTAGTTTGTTAATGTTAATACTTTGGGAAAATCTCTACTTACAATATTTTGTATCAATTAGCACAATTCCAATAATAATATTGAGTCTATCATTATTGTTTTACTCTTCATTGGGTAACAGAAGTATTTGAAAAATTAATTTGATAAGGAATGTCCAAATTATATTACTTATTACTTGAAAAAGGTGCTATTTCAAGTCTCAAGCGAATCAAATCTTTTCAAACTAAATTATAATTTTTATAATACTTTTAACTCTATCCTTTCAAACTAATTTATAATCCGTATTTTTATCTTTTTTATGAAACTTTGCACTCAGAAAAACTCAAAAAATGGCTGATCTTTTGGAAAAAAATCATTTTCTCAGAATCAATCACTTTATGGATAGTGACACTTCATTTGTATTAGTACTTGAAAATATATTATTTTCTCACGAATCTTGTTAATAGATATTAGAATATACAAATTATTTGTCAGTAGGATTTTGCTGCAAGTTTGGAGCATAAGCACAGATCACTCATACTAAATAAAAAATAAATAAATAAACAAATTGACTTACTTTTCTCCAACCGTACTTTATCTGAAGGCCTAATTACATGAAAAGATATCATCGAATACTTCTGTGAATTAATTTAAGATAATACGCAGATTATCAAACCTAAATAATTATTAATTCCATTCTTGATTTCTGTAATGGTTTGTGATCAATTGCTGAATGGTGAATATCACACCAGAATATGAAATTAAGAATTTATTGTTTTGGAGAAGAACTGTTTTTGCTGTTTGATTTCGAATCATTTTCAAAGGAGCAAATCCCAACAATAAGTTGAAATTGAAACAAGAATATTTTTAAGTGAAGTTCTAAACTTATGATCTGCAGATGAATGATATTACTTTCAAATTTTCCTTTTTCCAATTTTTCTACAATCTTTTATAATTTCCTATTAGCTAAGTTTTCTTCAAAATATTCTGAGAAATAGGTTCAAACAATGGGTGCTATTCTCTTCAAACTTTGCAATAATTCATTCTCTTTCAATCCCTGATAAAATATTAAAATACATAATTGATTTCATTAATTCACTGTCAAACTTCCATGCCTCTCATATTCTTTTAAACAATGTAGCAGAAAATCAAACGACAATTATACTTACCGTTGGTATATATAATGAAAAAATATATGTATTGGAGAATTGTTATTGATAGAATGATTTATTGCTCAATCAGTATTCAAAATCTGTGTGAATATTATGCTTGCTAATGGAATTTATTTGAAATCAGGGCTTTTTATGTATTGTATTACACTTGATATAAAAATTGAGCATAAGTACGAAGTACCCATGTAACGTTCAAATTTCCACTATAAAATCCTTCTTATGTTGAAATTTGTGGGTTATGTTCAAGAAAGTTTTCTAGGTTTTCAGCTCCTTTTGTAATTGAAATGATAATGTTGAATCAATTATATAGATTTATAATGAATGTCGATAATATAATTGGAAGGTTTTTACCCAACAGGTAACAATGAATCTTACTTTTGACAATCGAGTTCGTATTGTTCCCAAGAATTAATAATATTGTAAAAATTCATAGTGATTTCAAATGGTTCTATTAAAAAGTTAAGTTTCAATTAGGAAATTAAACACTATTACATCATTAAAGTAAAATGTTACAAATAGCCTATGACAAGAAATAGCCTATCTAAAAATGGAGTTTAAGTGAGATAATACGCACACTGAAAGTAGTTTTCATGTTGAAGTCGCTAAATTTAACTCTATTCACGATTTTCAAGTTGATTCTGTTAGCAAGAAAATATTCCTTAGATGTTCTATCCCAATTTATGTAAAATTTGATACTGTGGGCATATTGTGTGATAGGAATATAATGTTTTGAATATTCTACGAAAATAATGAATGGACAGATAAAATGCAGTTGATAAAACCCCTCAATACTTGAATAATTCATAACTTTGGAAATTGAATACAATATTTATGAAATTGGAAATAACTCTGCCTAATTTTGAACACGTCAAAATAAACAATTTTTGATCTAGGAATTGTCAAAAACATAAGTAATTGTCCATCAATTCATTCTGATATTGTATTCAAGAGATTGTATTTCGATCGAAATCATAATATATACAGTAATACTGAGACGAGCTGGTGATGCCTGTAAGTGACAATCGTGAAGGTATTGAGAATTTCTGTATGCAAATGCTTCATAATTATTTCAACAGTGTACAGTATGTTTAGTTTATGTGGAGAGAGCGTGTTGCAATTGAGTAATCGAGAATCGAAAATTGATTTTTCATACTTCGACAACACGTTCTGAACATAATTGTGCTGTGATATTTGTCTTGTACAATTGTTTATTATAATTGATAATATATAAAGTATATATAAATACTAAATGATATTTTTTGTGGCTACTAATTTTCTTGTTAGTAGACTGGAAGTGATGACTTCGCAATAATTTACTATGTAATAATGTAAATAGATTATTATAAATGAAATAATATGATTATAATTTGATAAAAATTGCAAATAATTGATTAGATTTGTGAGAGTCTGATGAAGAGAAAATGTGTAATGGTGTGTATAACATAAAACCCCATTTAAAATATTATGGATTTCATTGAATAAAAATATCTATTACTTAGACAATTCGTTTCTTTTCTAGAACCCTTCCTCCTACAAAAATGTTGATCATTTCAATTTATAGTTCTGGGATGTGTTGCAACAGTATTGAAGAGCTGAGAGCGTGCAGTAACTCACATGCCATGAAATCAGTCCATGGTACCCAGATGTCACAGTACTCGAATGAAGAAAAATTCACCTTTTAAAGAAATTAACGACCATGCAATCACTGTTTACAGCAGCACTTCCAAATAATAACACTCCACTAGTACATCAAGTCGAGTCTTAGCCCTAGCGCCCACTGAGTTGGAGTGGCGATGGCGTGGCAACATACCAAATATAAACATATGAAACTAAACATTCGCACATCGAGGTGATGTGCACGGTTTCATTTAGTTACATATGTTTATATTTAGCGTGTTGTCACTCCACCTCAGTGGGCGCTAGGACTTACGTGGTTCTTTACTCATGCAAACTGTAATGGTCGTTGTTTTATTCCAAAAAGTGCACTTATTTCGTTGTGGAAGAATCTTCAAAATTTCATTCTTCTCACTCAGGTCTTGGCCTTGTCGTGCACTGGAATCCAAACATCCGCGTTGCTAACATTGAATCAAATGGCCAGCTGATCGGACGTCGGGCGAAAACGGTTCCAGTGGACGATGAGACTGAGGCACTACTGTTTGGGCCTCTTCAAGGCAAAATAGACTGCAGACCTTAAGTCACTTGGTTGGCGGACGCAGGGATAATATTGCTGTGGTTGGTGAGAAAATTTGCCAGTTTCAACTATCAATATCAGAGCTACTCAACTACAAAAAAAACATTTATTAGGCCTGATGCCTGTTTCATAAAATTTTAGAGGTATTGCAAAATAAGAAAAAGGCTGACAAACAGTAGACATCAATAGTACGGCATACTAAGCAATAAACTTAAATCTAGTAGCCTATCTGATCGCCTTTTCTCTATTCCACACAACTTCTAAAATGTTTATGAAACAGGCCCCTGGTTTTAATGGAAAAGTGAGGTTGGTGAACTTGAAGATATGAAAACTATGTTCAAAGAGTGTGAGAGTTCATTCGCTATGATCCAGCCATGTTACAGATTTTAAAAATTAATCATGATGTAAGTAGTTGTAGTTATAGCGCACAAAATCTTATACACTATGAAAAGCTTAAATGAATAAATTATGATGACAATAGTTATTACTATTCATTTTCATCCAGGTACCTAAGCAAAATTAACCAACTCTATTAAATCTATGATAACATTAGAAGACTAATGCCCGGTTTTTCAGTCGCTCAATAGCCAGTATATGGATCCAATAGCACTATTATTGAATCAATAACCATGTGTTTTCAAATGCAAAAAAAAGTTATTGATTCAATAGTTTATTGAACGACTGAAAAACCGGGCATAATACTATACGCACAATGTACCATTTAATGCAATGTAGTAGGCTATAGTAAGTATTTTTCCTATAAACTCGTAGTTCGGATTCTACTTTAAACGAAAATTTCTTAATATGTACTATATAGTTTCATATGTATTATTCAGTCGGGAAATTTGATTTTATTCCAGTTCCTCCACATTATCCTATAGCTAGTGATGCTAATAATATAGGTAGCTAATAATGTGAAAGATTGCTTTCTTGTGGAGAAAGGGATAAAAAAACTATAGTCATATTCATTTAATTTGGCGGATGGCAGATAACATTGATTTAAAATTTCTATGGTAACGGGTGATGTTCTGTTGATTTTTTCAAATATGTTTTTTACATGTTATGTACAGTATTTATATAGAAAAATTCAACAGAATTTTCGTTACCATAGAAATGTTACACAAAGTTATTCGCCATCCGCCAAATCAAATGAATATACCTAGGTATATACCTGAATTTGTAAAATGAGCAAATTAAACAAAGACAAGTCAACTCTATCAAGCTGCGTGAATCACAATTGAAATTTGAAATGACAAAAAAATAGGTTCTTAAAAATTCAGTACTGCCCACAGTGATGTGAAATTATTGTTCCATAATATAATAAGAAAAACTTTATTGATATTGTTAAAACCACATATTCATGAAATACATCATGTTCATCACATCAATAACACGTCCATCAATATATAAGAAGCTGAATAAAAGTACAGTATAGTGAGTGAAACAATAATACAGTACAAAAGACTGTCCTTATTCTCCGGAAATATTTAATACGGTACAAAAAAAATTAATATATACAATATTTCTTATCAAATATTTCAGTTGGACAGTATTCTTCCTTTATTCTGTGGTTATTACTTATATTCAAAGTTTGATTACAGTGATACACATTGGAGGAGGAAGGATGGATAGGAAACTTATTTACTTGAGAAGAGAATTGGAAAGTTTTATTCAGATAAAATGTTTTTATTCTTGAAAAACAATAAAAGCAATTGAAAAAATGAATAATACTCCTCACTTATAACAAGACTGTCCGTAAGTATGAGGAGTGTCATATGAAAATGCTGTGTAATTTATTCGTGATGACAGTAATATTATAAAATTCTTCCTGGTTGAGGCTCTATCGATCAAGTTTAATTTTTGGAATCACTCAAACAAGAGGAAACAAACCAGAGATTTTCCTATTTTTTCATAAGTGGAGCCTTTCCACCTATGATTCTCCACACATACATTTTGTCTGTATGAAGTATCAGAATCCAGTTTGCTCAGTAGAAAATCCGTGGGACAATATTATAGTGAATGTCAATTTTTTAGATTCTAGGGAATCGAAAAATGAGTATTAGATTTTGGGCCTGGTTTACAAAACATAGATTTTCAGAAGAAAAAGGATGACTGTTGAAAAGTATAAATTATTACAGGCAACTCAATCGACTGTGCTCAGATAACTTTGTAGGCTACTGTCTGTGAATCATCAATCTACAAATACTTATAAAAAAGTAGAAATCTAATTTGAAGAGAGAGAGAGAGAACATTGAAAACATTATGGAAATTTCTATTTCTCCACAAATTGCTAGAAAAATACTATTGAAATTTAGAGTAACATTTAAGTGAAAAAACACTCACGTTTTTTGATGAGACGACATATGTTTCGTGCTGGTGTTGCACATTTTCTTAAAAGTTACTCTAAATTCCAATAGTATTAATCAGTGAAAAGAAGATGGATAATCAACAACAGATGCTAGAAAAAAATCTATATTAGAGAGCTCAAATGAATTTTCCGGTCACTTAGAAGAGCCATAACGAAATTTAGGTACATATTATTTATTTCTCAAGATTAGCAGGACACTTTTTGTAACTTATTATTTCTTGTAAATTCTGTGGAAAGATTTCTTACAAGCTGTGGAAAAATATTTATAATCATACTGCTCATTAAGTTATTTTATGGCACTGGTACTTGCGGCCCTCCAGGAAATCATGAAGCAGATTATTTGGTTACAGATATTCATTATACAGGTACTACAGGTATTGAATTTGTCTACACAGTGGCGGTCCTAGGCTTTGCGGGGCCCTGGACAATTGACTTTGGCGGGGCCCCACTTATTGAGAGAGAGGGGGGGGTGTCTGGGGGTCCTTTGTCAGCTTCAATAATAATGAATCAGCGGTGGCTTACCATGCAGTTTTTAAAAATTATTCTATACTACAGAATGAGTTGAGTTGATTAGATAAAAGATAATGAGTACAATCCACTCTCAATATTTTAAAACTGCAGAATTCCTTGAAACATTTCTTTTGAAATCATCATGACATAATAGTAGTTTATGCAATTGTTGTACAAGGTGCCGCAAATGGATTGGATGGTTTTAAAATACTTGTCAAACTGTCAATTTCAAAGGTATTGGATTGAAATAAAGTGCAAAACGTGTAGTTACAAGGGGAGTTTATTAACAAAAAATTATTAATGTTCGTTTTTAAAAATTACATCCATCAAATGCCCTCCTTCTCGAGCGACGCATTCTGCATTGTCAGCTCAAGGACATCACCAGGAATTGATGTGATTTCGTTGTGAATTGTTGCCTTCAACTCCTGAATGGTCCGGGTTTTGTTTATGTAGATTGTAGACCCTTGCTTTTAAATAGTCCTATAAGAAAAGTCATATACTGTGAGGTCCGGTGAGCGAGGAGGCCAATGGAAATCACCATTACGGGAAATCAAACAGCCAGGGAACAGAGCTCTCTGCCGTTTGATTTCCCGTAATGTAGGTTTCCAGATTGGCCCCCTCGCTCACCGGACATCACAGTATGTGACTTTTTCTTATAGGACTATTTAAAAGCAAGGATCTACATGAACAAAACATGGACCATTCAGGATTTGAAGGCAGCAATTCACAACGAAATCACATCAATTCCTGGTGATGTGCTTGAGCGGACAATGCAGAATGCATCGCTCGAGAAGGAGGGCATTTGATGGATGTAATTTTTAAAAACGAAAATTAATAATTTTTTGTTAATAAACTCCTCTTGTAACTACACGTTTTGCACTCTATTTCAAGTTGATAGTTTGACAAGTATTTTAAAACCATCCAATCCATTTGCGCCACCTTGTATTATGAGAATTGTTGTATATGAAAACTTTAATTGTGTAAATATTTTTCAAGGTTACTGCGGGGCCCCGATTTAAAGTCTTGCCAAATATTGAACAAGATTTGAATCTATTTTACTTTTTTATTTTATTTTATTGTAAGAAAAAGTTTATTGTTTACATTTGCCATCGCCGCGGGGCCCCGCTTTTATTATATGAAGACTTTAATTGTGTAAATATATGCTTTAAAGGTTACTGCGGGGCGCCGATTTAATATCTTGTCAAATATTGAACAAGATTTGAAGCTATTTTACTCTTTTATTTTATTTTATTGTAAGAAAAATTTGATTGTTTACATTTGCCATCGCCGCGGGGCCCGCTTTTATTATATGAAAACTTTAATTGTGTAATAATATGCTTTTAGGTTGCTGCGGGGCCCCGATTTAAAGTCTTGCCCAAATATTGAACAAGATTTGAAGCTCTTTTACTTTTTATTTTATTGTATGAAAAATTTGATTGTTTTAATTTGCCGTCGCCGCGGGGCCCCTCTGGGCGCGGGGCCCCGGACAAATGTCCGATTTGTCCATACGTAGGACCGCCCCTGTGTCTACACTTTGGAGCATAGTACAATAGATTAGAAGCTTATTCAACTCAAGAACAAAATCGAATTCATGAATATTGTAAACTTGAGAAAATTGTTCTTTTTTATAAATTTGTTTTTGTTATTATTTATTTTCCAATGGTTGGTGTGTTATATCGTATGTAACAAGTTTTAGTAATTGTTTCATGTCCTATAATAATCATTTAAAATTCTGCTCATGTGTTAGTTTTTTCAAATATGACCGCCAAAATGTGATGGAATATCACTCAGATCCTACTGCACTCTCTCTTTTTCTCATGAAGTAATAGGTTCATCGTTTTTCTAGTAGATGGCGCTTGTAGCTTCAATGTGTTTCAGAGACTGAAGAAACTAGAATCACTGTTACTTGTGCTGTGGAGTAGGTAGACCTCTGAAGAGAGAAGAGACCACTAAAGATATCTTATTTTTCATAGTCTCTTCATGAAAGAAGTAAGATACATGCCTCTATCTTCTCCATCTTTTAATCACTGTCTGTTGTAACCGCCAGTCATTTTATCATGCCTCTGTAATGCGTTGGTATTGTAATAATTATCAATCTTTAGTTTTTCTCTCCTTTTCCATCTTTCTATACTCACACCTCAATTCTTATCTGTGAATTGTACTATCAATAGATAAATTAATAAATTACTGGATTTCCCTATTTTACTCTCACTATCTTTCGAAATAACTCTTATCTGCGGTGGACTATCGATTCACGCTATCTTACTTTCTGCACACTACTGTATCTTACTATATTACTTTTGTATTGTTTGATATTGCTGTATCTCTAGCTTACTGTTTTATCTAATATTTATCGAACATGCTTTTGATCTGTCATTCGCTGTCTAATTACTATCTCATTCTCTGTCCTAATTATTATCGCTAAAACCGACTTAGAACTTTAAGTTGTTTTTTCCTCAGCGGAGCCGAACAGCTCAGGCCTATAGTTGCGGTCTAATCTCATTGCTTAAGGTACTAGTTGCCTTCATTTGTTATTTAATTCTTTCTTTTCATAATATTATCTTAATTCTAGTTCTTTCTTTGTTTTTTTTTTCTTTCTTTCCCCGTGTTTTCCACTTGATTGAATGCTTGCTGGTATGGATGTGGTGTGTTTTGTTGTTGCTACTTTTCTTCGCCTGGCTGTTTCCTCCCTCCCTTCTGCCACACTGTTCTGTGGCAGTCGCCCTGACACGTTGAATGTCGATTCGGCGGGATGACAGTGCGGCCGCGCCGAGTGTCGGCGACTCCCTCAAGCTGGCTGTCTCGTCTTTCCCCGACCGACTCAAGATCGCTCATGTGAACGCGCAATCCCTTCTCTGCCATATAGACGAGTTCAGGTGCACTTTCTCCAATGGAGATTGTGATATTATTCTCGTCTCTGAGTCCTGGCTCAAGCCTTCTGTACCCAATCGGCTCGTTGCGCTTGATGATTTTGCTATCATTCGGAACGACCGCTTGCATAAGAATGGCGGAGGGGTTGCTGCGTTCATTAAGCGTGCTCTGCAGCCTACACATAAATTTTCATCTGATAACTCCCGTGCATCGAGGCCCGAATACATGTTTTTTGAAATTAAATGTAATGGAGTAAAAATGCTCATAGCAGTATGCTATAGGCCCCCTCACATTGGCTTTATGTCTGAATTCGAGGAGGTGCTTTTAGAGCTGATGGTGCCTTATGAACATGTAGCTATCATGGGTGACTTCAATACTGATCTTCTCGGACCTGACACTTATGACAAAATACAACTGACTGCTATGTTTTTTGCGAACGGTATGACTTTGCTGCCTCTCCAGGCTACGCATCATACATGCACCTCGGATACACTATTAGATCTCGTTGCAGTTGCTGATAGGAGATCAGCTGTGAGCCATGGACAAATACCATTCCCAGGACTTTCAGCACACGATTTAATATATCTTGTTTACAACATTAAAAGACCCAAACCTAAACCAAAAATTATCACTTACCGGGATTATAATAGTATTAACCTTTCTAATCTGTTTAATGACACACTCAATCTTGACTGGCTCACTTTTTTCAATACTAATGATGTAAATCTCTTGTTACACATACTAAATAGTAATTTGCTCTTCCTTTTTGAAAAACATGTTCCTCTCAAGAACCGCAGAGTTACTAGAGATCCTGCTCCATGGCTCACGGATGAGATCCGTCAGCTGATGCGGAATCGTGATTACTGGTGTAGAAAGTCAAGGCAGTCCAAAAGTGCTGAAGATTATAATCAATATAAGCGTTTAAGAAATTCTTGCAAACAGATTATAAGGAATGCTAAAGCTGGTTTCTACCGTAACTTAATATCATCTAAGAGGTCATCTTCTTCATCACTATGGCGTGCTTTGAGGGGAATTGGTGCTGGTAGGGAGAGGCAGGTCCCGAGCGTTGCCCACTCACTCGATGCTCTCAATGACTTCTTCACTGACATCCCTGTAAGTTTGGACCAAGCCCGTGCCCACTTAAATTCCTTACCTGCAGTCCATCAAAATGAAAACTTCTACTTTGCTGCAGTTACTCAGCAAGAAGTTTTTCTGGCAATAAGTAAAATCAAAAGTAATGCTATTGGAGCGGATGGCATTCCAATCAAATTCTTGAAAATTCTTCTACCTCTGATTCTCCCTTTCCTCACCTATTTGATCAACACTTCCCTTATGACATCTGTTTTCCCAGACAACTGGAAACTCTCCATTGTAATCCCTTTGAACAAAGTCCCTAGCCCTCTCTCACCTTCTGATTACCGGCCTATTAGTTTATTGCCTGTCCTGTCTAAGGTTCTGGAGATTATTGTTCACTCTCAGATGAGCAGATACATTCATAGATCTGGTTTGATTAGTGATTTTCAATCAGGTTTCCGAAGCGGTCACAGCCCCACCTCTGCCCTTCTGAGAGTGACTGATGATATCCGTAGGGCTATGGATAAAAGACAGTTAACAGTTTTAGTATTAATCGATTTCAGCAAGGCCTTCGATTGTATTTTCCACCCCACTCTGTTGTACAAACTTCGTTGCTTAGGCTTTTCCAACTCTACTGTGGCATGGGTAAGGTCTTATTTACGGGGTCGGTGTCAGTGTGTGAGGGTTGAGGGTGCCTCTTCGGGCTGGCGTGAGGTGAATAGAGGTGTTCCTCAGGGTTCGGTCTTGGTCCTCTGCTGTTCAGCATTTACATAAATGACGTGACTTCAACTCTACTCACAACCAGATATCACCTCTACGCAGACGATCTACAAATCTACACACATTTTAACAAGAATGATCTCGATGCAGCGGTTGAGGAGGTCAATGCTGATGGACCTGGTGGCCAATGGACTGCTAACAATGGACTTAGAGTAAACGAGACAAAGTCAAAGGCTATTGTAGTTGGCTACTCTAGGCTTTTGAACACACTTGACTTGACAAATGGACCGTACGTGACTACGAACAACGTCCAATTACAATATAGTACTGACGTAAAAAATCTAGGACTCACAATGACTAAGACTCTTGACTGGACTAATCATGTGACATTGACATGCAATAGAGTCATTGGGGGCATCATGACTTTGAAGAAAATTGCTGACTACATACCCTTCCCCACAAAGGTTATGTTGGTCAAGACCTTGATTTTTCCTATCTTCAACTACTGTGACATTGTGACTCCGGATATGACAGTGCAACTTTTACAGAGGATGCAGCGTGCCCACAATTATTGTGTCCGCTTCATCTTCAACCTCAGACGTGACGACCATGTGACTGAATACTTTGACAGACTTAAACTCATGAGGCTGCATGATTGTAGGGCATTTCATACGTTGCTTTTGTGCATAATGTATTGAAAACGGGAACCCCAAATACATAGCAGAGGATTTTGCTACTTGAGCGATATAGGTCGGGAGGCACACGGCATGGTTCCCATCTGCTGGCTGTCCCAACTCACAGGACAGTCATGTTTAACAAGTCTTTTCTTGTGACAGCCTGCGGATTGTGGAATTCATTGCCTGCTGAACTGAAGCGCATTGAGGGCCGTCGTCGGTTCGGTGCGGCTGTCTCCCGGTGGATGAGGAGTGGTGGAGGTGGCTGGGCCCAGCGGTAGCGTGGTAGCTCGTGATATGGTTTGGATAGTGTGTGTGTGTGCGTGTGTGTATGTTTGTTTTGTAATTAACTCTCTTTAAAGAATTAAATCGCAATTCTTCCCAGCTCAGTAATTCCCCTACATTTTTCAGATGAAAGTTCTTTTATATACAAATTTTTCACTATACAATGAGCTGTGCTCTGTTTGGTTTCATTTTTAACTCTTATTTTATTATTTCATTTATTTTATGCTATTTAGTTACACTTTCTTTCTCTTTTTTCATCATCAACTTTGTATCAATCTAGCTTCTGATTATTATCTCATTGTAAGAATGTACTTTTAGTTTAATCAATTATTTCACTTGTTATATGCATATTTTGTTTTCTTTACTTTAAATTAATAGTGTTGTATTGTTTTTTCTTTTTATTCAATATTATTTGTTAAATATGAATTTAGTAATGTATTGGAGGGTTAAGTGTAAGAGAGGGCCGACTGCGCCCTAACTTCGCCCTCCCAGGTTAAAATAAAGGCAGTCATTCAATTCAATTCAATTCAATTCATTCGTGCCCCTCACACAGTGGGCGCCAGTAAATTCACATTTTTACCTAAACAATATGGCAAAGGGTGAATCCAGATTTAATGTGGTGTAAGATACCATCAGAAAAATATTATGAAAGAAAAGAATAACTTATTGAAAATCTCACATCTTATGTGTATAAAAATATAAAAATTTTATTATTCAAAATATAACATCATTCTGAAACTTATATCCTGTTTAAAATCAATCACTCATTTAAACTTGATTAATGTTGATTTATTGTTCCATCTTATTTATACGAGATCTGTGATAGAAAATTTACCGATTTACCGGTACCTGATAATATTTTTTGTACGCATAGACGCATAGAGATAACCTGATTGTATGTATTGAATATATATTCTATAAATGGATAAATAATGTTTGGCATGGCTGTGCGGTGTATCAAATAAAATGGAATATAGGGTCTAGTAGAGGAATAAAGTATTAAAACCCTATTAATGAACTTGGACAAGGGTTTACACTGATCAAGTTGATTCAAGTTTCTGTCGTTACTTGATTCTTTTAAACTTGAATCAAGAAAACGTGACCAATGTAAACGCCGCTTTAAGAAAACTCAATACAGTATTATCAGTTTTCCAATACTATAGACGCTTGTCTGAGTCTGACAAATGCACTTAAACTATTGCCTTAACTTTCATCAAGAAACAAGTGTTAAGTATTCACAAATAAGCCAAGTTTCAGGCAAATCACCTAATAAAATTGTGATAATTATTGATCATGATCAATCAATATCATTTTCATTCAATAACAACCATATTACTGTTCCCAATGCAGGCCTAGTTTCTTTCAAACTGGACTTAGAAAACGCAAACTATTCTTTGCCTTACTGGTGAAACGTATCACGAATGGTAAATAAAACAGCAATGATGCATTAATAGTCATCATCCGCCATGCCCTATTGCTATTGTGTATGTATGAAAGAAATTCAATGTAACGGTAGTGTTCGTGCGTTTGAGATTTAATAGATGCTAAACTGATTTCAGAAAGGCGACGAATTCATCACTGAAAAAATTCACTGATATAATCTCCTAGCAAACTAGTGCGTGATAGAGCTCAGAGATAGATAATGTACAAAAGATTCGAGTCAGTCTAGGCTAAACTCCACAGCATCATGGCTATGATATCAGAGTTGAATGTGAGTGGGAGCCTTAGTTCCTAAACGGAATTATGGTAGGAAAATATCAGAAATTTATTTGCAATCGATAGCACACATATGTATTTAAAAATGGTAAACCACAATAGTATTATGTGATTATTCTTTATGTGATGGTAATAGGATTATTCTTTATATGATGGAATAGTAAGAAGTTGAAAGCATGGAAGATGGAAATGATGTGAAATTTGCTGGATTATCCAAAAAAAATATTATTTCAGAATATTTTTATGCTTCCATTTTTTGATGTGGTGATGCCCACATAAGCTCTCAGCTTTTGCGTGGGTAATGATGATGAGAGATGAGTGGACCTACAGCTTAAGGTGGGCTCCGAACCACCGGGAAGCGATTTTGATTAAATTCAGCGGAAAAAGGTCTGAAGTGGTCACCCTTACTATGGGAATAACAGGAACAAGTCTCTTATATAATCTTGCGATTAGACACCGGTAAGACTACGAAGCCAATCGCTTTCCCAAATTTTCAATGGTATATCATAATTATATATAATAATTTAATGATATATTCTGAAATTATGATGAAATAGTTAATATTCAATGAAAAACAATTGTTAAATTGAAAAAATTAGAAATTAAGAACACAGATGATGATAGAATTGTAGTAGGACTACCTGAATAAAAACCCAAATGATACAGATACAGTAATTGATAAGAAATTAGAGAGAAAAAATGGAAACAAAATATCTAGTGAGCTAACTATCTTATTACAACTAGTTTGTTGACGGTAGGCTAAGTTTCAAGAGAAATAAAGAGTGGAGAAATATCATTCATTAATATAACTGTAGAGGAATAATATATAGCGTATGCCATTCATTTGAACTCCGAAGAGCTACGAGGGTCGGATGTGCCTATACATTTGCCACTTTTTTTGTCAAATGAAAACAATGGACTCGAACTCAAAAACAAGGTTTTCTTGGAAAAGACTAGTGTCAAAGAAGGGTAGACCTTTTTCAAATGGATGGATACATTCTTCAATCTGTTCTGCTCTGGACTTTCACATGATAATTCCCTCCACTTGTCAAGATAGGCTGACTCCTCACTCCTCAGTCACAACTGATTTGAAAGGGATTCTTCTTTCAAATATTGGGGGCGTGGTACAAAATCAGGGCATTGAAACTTATCGGCCTCCTCATCCTGAACAGAAATCACTTAACAGATATCATAAATTTTATTTCAAAAACTTGAAAATTAAACTGTAGAATAGTGAATGGCAACAGATAATAGTGCTGAGTCATCTGAGTATACCAATTGACTTACTCCTGGGTTTCATTTTTTCCAAAACTGAAATGAGGACTAGCTAGAAAGTTTTTAATTAATTAATTATGCGAATGCTGTTGGATATCATTGTAGTAACATCAAGTGAAAAAAAAAATTAAAATTGTTCCACCCATTATAATTGATTTTAGACCAATTTCTTGAGTTATTATTTCATATTTTGAATATTCTAATAGGATACATTACTTATTGTAAATGAAGCTTGGTGATTGAAAAATTAGAGGTAGGTATATTTCAAGATGAAAGAGTTAAAATATCATTTATTGCAAATAAAAATAGTGAATTTATTTTTGTATTCGACATATTTGTCAGTGATAATTTCACCTAGCTTTTTAGAACTTTCATTTATTCCATCATTTTTCTTTTGTTATCCAGTGCAGTGATAAGATGATCGGTTTTAGGAATACAGTAAAATAAATATGTTCGTATGGCTTTTTATCGGTGGGGAAACCCTTTCTGGTAGGTTCCACTTCGCCTTATATTTGTGTCGGTCACCCATCCAAGATCAGTCTTAAATTTCGTGACGATCACTCAGCAACCGCTCTCTCTCACAGAGCGACCAAGCACAGCCCCACTACTGACTACAGTAAAAAAATACTAAAAGGTTTTGAAGTTCTTTACTAATTAGCCTACCATTATAATGTAGTGTCGATGTACTTCAATGCTGCTATGAAATTTTACAGGAAAAAGGAAGCAAGGAACCACGCTTCAAAAAGTGTTCTACTTTATTCACAAGCAGGCCTATAGAACATTACATAACGGCATTGATATCAAAGCGTCACTCACTCCTAATCAAAGAAGAACCCAAGTTGTCTACTTTCAACAATTTCTATTTTTCGAGAATTGTTTACGAGAACTTTTTACAAAATGTTGTTTATGATTGTTTTACCATTGCATGTATTGCTTGTTATTAATTAAATCATCAATTATATTTATATTTTATTGTTCATCGTTAATGCACTGAATACAACGACTTTACATTCAAACTTCAACTTCCTTTCTAAAAAAAATGGTCCAGTTGAATAACAAGTGAATTGAATGTATATTAAATAAGAGTTGATTCCGTAAATTGTGATGTACATAGTATACATCAGCAGAAATAATTAAGTAGATAATTTCCTCTCCTTTTCTACATAATAGGTATCTTTTTGTATATCTTTATGTTTGAGGGATGAGTGATGAGATCCAGATATTTCTAGAATATGCAATACAGAATTACGAATAATATGAATAAGAGAAAATTCTGTAGATACAATAGGACTTGGAAATCTCTCACAGGATTTCAATACGTTTAAGAAATTTTAGCGTAACCCACGAGAAATCAAGAGGAGAAAGCAATGGTTATCAATGAAGAAGTAAAACTGTACGCCTAAATTTATATAACAAGCATCTAGCATGCTACGCTTTATTGACTAGTAAACGGATCCTGTTTATTCGAACTATTGATACTGAACAATACCAACTAGAAAGTGCTAAAGACTGCGATTGTAATCGCTTGAAGAATTGGGAGAAAAACACCTAGATCTATCAGATCAGCTCTACTGCAGGCTCAACAGGAAACACAAGTCTATTGAAAAATAAAACCTGGGATCAGAATTGTAGAATTTCGGTTGACTTGAATGATTTTATCAATACAATACTGTAGTAACCTTTTAAAAGAATAACCATTTATTTTCACATTCTTTGTGAAAACGATTTATTTAATAATTTCTATTCGTCAGTATCGCCAAAAATTATGCAAAAGGAATTTTACTAAGTATAAAGGTAACAAAAGTAGTTTACTAAAGTAGTAACAAAGTAGTACAAATTACTAGAGATAAATAAATTTTGGGATAACGCTTGAAGATTAACTTTCAATTGTCATGTTCTAGTTTGGAATACCAAAACCCCCCAAAAATAATGTAGCTATTTGCTTCTAACGTAGCTCAATGTTGGTTAAAATGTTGTGATATTAGTTTTCAATGTTAGTTTGAAAAGATGCAGAGTCAGCTTTGAATACCAAACAAAAAAGTAAATCTCATTACTCTCTTCAAATATTCCTTTTCTTAATATTTACTAATTATTATTTAGTATCTAATAATTAGTATCTAGTATTTATTTTAATAATTACTAATATATTTCCATTATAGTTATTTCCAATAACACATCGTGCTGAAAATATACAATGAACCACAGAGTTCTACAATGAACTACAATGTTCCTTCTCTGTGACTGAACTAAGAAATGCACTAAGAAATTTTAGTGTATGAGAACTGAAAATAGACATTGAACTAAGAAATCGCTGAACAAAGGGCTGGGCAAATGTCGGCCCTGATTCTAGTGTATTAAAATTCCACAAAGAAAATTCGCAAAGCCGACATCAACATCACTATGCATCATGCAGTGTGCATCTTTAAAATGGAAATTTTTGCAACAAGACAGGAAACGGAAGGATATCTAGCCGACAGAGAAGTCCCCAGCAGTCACGGTCGGCTGATATCGTGATGCTACGCAAGGAGAGAAAACGCCCCACTACCTACTCTATGAACTATAGAGCCCATTTCCATCAGCTTTCAGTCTTATCGGCGCGTCCGTTATTTGACGATTGTCTTGTCTCTGTGGGCCTTTCGCCTCGCCTCGCCCGCCTCGGGCCTACGCCTCCAGTTGTGACTGAGAGCTCGGCTCAGTCACGTGGTCACCGGCAGCCGAGCAACAGATACAAGAAATGCGCGGCGACTTTTGTGCGTCGAACCGACGTCGAGTTTTTGACGTCGTTGACCGATTTTGGACGGTTGTCGACTTTCAAAAAGGTGAGGTTTTGGAATTTCACATGGAAAAAATTGTGTATTATTTTTTGTGATTACGTATTACTCCATTTGGATTTTGAACAATTGTTAAGTTTCGAAAGTGTGATTAGTTCATATTCATTTGTTCATTCTCGTACATGTGAGTATTTTTTTAATTAATAACGAACATTTTTTGTTGAATGAAATAGGCTATATTGAGTTTTCGAGAAGTGTTGATTTTCTTATTTATGGAAATGATGTGAAAGTTACTTGATTATTCAAGAAAAATTATTTTAGAATATTTTTATGCTTCCATTTTTTTTTTGCTGTGGTGATGCCTACATAAGCTATCAGCTTTTGCGTGGGTAATGAAACGGATGATGATGAGAGATGAGTGGACCTACATCTCAAGGTGGGTTCCGAACCACCGGTAAGCGATTTTGATTTTCATGAAGTTTTCACCCTTACTAAGGGAATAATAGGTGCAATTCTCTTATCTAATCTTGCAATTAGACACCGACACGACCACGAATCCAATCGCTTTCCCAATTTTCAATGATACCGTATATTATAAGAATATATAATTTTTCCAATTATATATTTTGAAATTATGATGAAATAATTAATATTCAATGAAAAACTATTGTTACATTGAAAAAAGATTAAAATCGCTTCCCAAAATATTGTTTCTTAATAAGTGGGTGACCCATTGAAATTATCTGTGGTGATGCCCACATAAGGTCTTAGCTTGTGCGTGGGTAATGGTAAGGATGATGATGAGACATGAGTGGACCTACAGCTTTAGCTAGGTGGCTTCCGAACCATACCAGAGAGAGATTTTGATTCTCATGAATGAATGACATTTAGCGGAAAAATCAGTAAACTGGAAGTGGCCACTCTTACAATGAGTAATTCTATATAATGATTAGCAATAAGCAGGTGCAATTTGTCTGGATTAGATAAAATTTTTAATTGTGAAAAAGTTTCAGTTTAAAGAAGATACAACCATATAGACCGAAATAGTCTATGTTAGTGATTGTCACAGTGGAGATTCTCTAGTAGTTTATTTTATTATCATATTAAAGTTTGAAGTATAATACAAGTAGGTCTGTGCTGTGCGAGCATTTAAAAAGAATACAAATATACCAACAGTAATTATCAAAGTGAATTCTGCGATATTTGGTTTTTAGGTAAAATATTAAATTAAGTAGTTAAGTGTCAGTATGCACTTAAGTAGTTGTGGGTGACACATGCCATTACTGTGAAGGCATTCATTTCCCAATAAATGAAAGGGGAGGCTCCCCAATTTCTCATCTGATATGTAGTAGCCTACTGTATCTAGATTAAAGATACCGTAGGCCTACACTACAGATTCTCACTTTACTTGGAACTTGTGTATCCCATAATAAGATTCCATGATCTGATATAGGAAAAAGACGATTGAATACCAAAATTGTCGATAGCCGACAATTATTGTGGTATCCGGTTACAGATTAAATAGGATAAAAATATACTTTAGAAAGTGCTAGAATCATTTATTTCTAGGAGGATGTGATTGTGACAATTCCTAAAATAGTCTTTAGTATTTATAGTTTTATATTCAATGTGAATATCTACCATAAATCACCTTCACTACAAAGAATAATAATAGGCCTGCTATTATAGTAGTACTACTACAAAATAACAATATCATATTATGTAGTAGTAGTAGTAGTGGTAGTAGAATTTTTTAATTTGGCGAATGGCTAATGTCATTTCACATTGACATTGTTACATTTAAATTTACATTACATTTTTACATTGCTATTATTTAACATGTTTTACATGTTATATAAATATAATAGTATTTATATGAAAAAAATCAACATAGCATCACCCGTTACCATAGAAACCTTAAATGCAAGTAATTCGCCAAACGCCAAATTAAAAAAAAATATAGTACTTTACCTACTGGTGAGGCTTACGTAGTTTATTGGTTCTAACTTATCAAATAGGAAAAACAGTTAACAACTTATTAAACCTTTAGAAAAAAAGAAAAATAGTAAATTTTTTCTGTGTCTTTTTTATGTGTTATTTTTATTTAAATAAAAATAATGCAACTGCATTTTTTGATAAAAAAAACTAAATCCAATAATTGTTGACGAATTTCTAAGTTCACTTGATTTTTTTACCATTCTCTGATCAAGCTAATTAGCTCTCAATTAGGAATAAGCTGCTGGAATGCTCAAAATGCGTAAAAACGCTTTGCTATTTATTACTCTTTAAGGACTGAATTGTTTCGTCAACATCCTGTGAACAGACCAAGGACGGTCGTTATCGCTGGTTTTCGTGTTATTTGTCATTAGCCAAGATAACGAGGATAAAATCTAAAAAATGCATTTATACTTCACTTTCTGACTGAATAGAACAAAGTACTGTTCACTGTCGTTCAATTGATTTTTTTTCGATAAGAGACCCGTTATAAAACGTTGTCAACTTAATGAAGGTATAACCACAGACAACACTATAGTTAGTCTATGGTATAACTTTGTGATAATTATTTAGTTTTTCCTTATGTCTATATATAACTTATGCCCGGTTTTTCAGTCGCTCAATAGACAGTTTATGGATCCAATAGCACTATTGAATCAATAACCATGTGTTTTCAAATGCAAAAAAAAAAAGTTATTGATTCAATAAGTTTATTGAACGACTGAAAAACCGGGCATTAATCTATGAAATGAATGTTCCTTTTTTATATCTAAGAAAAAAGTATTTTCAGAATAGTTTGTTAGAATTATTGTAGAGTGTCATCCACAATTTAATGTTTAGAAAAATAAATTATTATATTACAGATTGAGTTATGACTTCTTATTGATCCATTAACGAACTGCGGTCGGTAGTAAAGTGAATCTAAAGTACTAGGTACATTACTTCTCATTTTATTTTTTTTCAGTATTATGAGCAATAGCTCATAAATGAATAATAATTCATTCAGAAAATTACTGTTTTCGATTGATTTTTGTAATTCAATAACTCCAACCGTATTTTTTTATTTTTTTTTCTGTGTCATTTGAATTAAAATAATCCAAATGCATTTTTTAATTAAGAAAAAAACAATCCAAAAATCGTTGACGAATTTCTAAGTTTACTTATTTTTTTACCATTCTCTGATCAGTCTCTTTGTAGAGACTGTAATGCTCTCTTTAGGACGATAGGAAGGAGAGGCCTTATCTCTTGTTTATAAACAAAGCTCAACGTGGCCTTACTTCATTCTGAGATTGAGAAATATAACGTTTCTCTTTATTTAATATAACATTTCTCTCAATTTTTTCATATTTTATCCTTTATGGACAGTATATAGCTTAGTATGAGACTTAGAAAAAAGTTCATAAATAGTGAGAGTGACAATGAAAGAGCGATAGAGGTGATTGTAATTTAAAGCCTTAAATAGCCACAGATAAGATAGTAAGATTATAGGTACCCTCTAATAAGTTTGAAAAATGAACAAAGGATAGAAAACGAACAAAAATTCCTTTGGAAAACTCAGCAACTGAAATCGTGAAGGGTCTAATGCACTGATGTTTATTTTCTCATGAACATAAACGTACAAATAGAAATAAAATCATGACATACACATAGACATTTTATGAAAATGTGGTTACCCTTTTTTTGTATTCATTAACAAATTTGCAAGCATACTATACAAACCAATTGGTCCAAACCTATACAAAAAGAGTGGTCCGTAGCCGAGGGCGATAAGCACCTGTCTGATAATCCAAAGGTTCCAAGATCGAATACAGTTGCCGTAACGGATTTTGACAGAAACGGCCACTCCCGTCTTTCGGAGGAGACGAAAAGCCGTCGGTCCCGACTGCCTAAAAACAGTCGTCATCTCTCATCATCAACTCTCTCATTACCCACGCACAAGCCTAGAGCTCATGTGGGCATCACCCTCAAAAAAAATTATTACGATTAAACTCATCTATATAATAAATTGAGAAACCTCATCTTGATCGTATATCTACGTTTTTGTAACGGGAATTATCCAGGTTTAAAGGTATTGTAAATGCTTGAAAGCATAAATTTGGAAAGTTCCAAAGCAAATAGAACACGTAATTAAACATGCCATAAATCACTCCGAATATACCTCATAAAGATAACCATAATATACAATGTAGAATGATTAATAAAAATAAAAATATTGATCCTCTTATTATCCTCTTATATCCCATAAATGAATCCAAACCAGTGAGGGATGAAAACTAACGGAAAAATCAAATTGAACATTAAAAAAAAATAATTAAGTTAACAGTTGTAATATTTTGAACTAGGATTTATTATGTATATTATATTCAAATTTGTATCTTATACATTTTGTCCATTTGTTTTGTTACTCTATGGCAAATAAATTAGATTATATTTTATTTTTGAGACTTGAGTGTAGTGTATCTTATACTTCCAAGTTACTACATATGAGAAATAATAGAGCTCAATTCGGCAACAATAACGGGGCCTCAAATTGTACAAAGAATTGAATAATGTTTTTGCCTTCATTTCATTATCATCTGGATAGACGAGCCTGTAGAGTTGATGCGTAACAATATTATATAGTGTTCTTCAATTTAGAAAAATAAATAAACAATATCACGTGAGTAATATTTTATACTACTGTATTGAATACTAAATTTAGACTGCTGTCGTTGAAAATTTACTAGTTTAAAGGGGAATATTGTGGTGATTAGCTGTTGTACCAGTACAATTAATATTTCCTTTTGTGTTAGTAGCGTGAGAAAAGGCAAGTGACCGCCGCTTTTAACCATGAACCAACTTCTCTCTCTCTCTTTCTCTCTCTATTTATCAAGTATTGTCGCGACTCAATGTTTGCATATTAGATGGTGTCAGCTGCGACTAGCTGGCGCTGTTCGTTTTTTATTTCTCAAGCGTGAGAACGCAGACTTTGTAATTTCTCGGTTCACATCATCGGAAAATGGTTTATAAAAATTTGACTCTGACCGAAGTTAGTAAGAAAGGCTAGGATTGGTCGGTCGCCTTCCGCCGTCCCTAACGTGCGTTGTGAAAGAGCCAATGAAGAGGCTGGTTACTGGCGAGTCGCGAGGGTACCCATAAGGCAACAGGAAATAGTAAGGCTGACATCTGAGTTGTCGACCAGGAGGGTCACTTCGAATCTGAACTGAGACCAAGATGACAAATTTCATTTGTGGCGGTTAAAGTTGTTTAAACCATGGATTTTTTATATTTTAACTTATACAAGTAATTAATCTTGCTGTAGGCGCCTCACGCCTCAGCTTCCTTTTGTAATGTAGTGAACTCGTGCTATATATATTTTTATACTTGGATATAGGTCAATCTCTCCGCTAATGTAAGGTACGTGAAATTAGTATTAAGATTGGTGTTTTAAGTTTTATTCATTTATAATCACAATCATTTATTGGATCAAGCAATACAATCTTATAGGAAAGGAAAAACAGGCGTTAAATCAAAAACTTCTTGTGTTCCAAAATTTAGTCTGATTTAAATTGTTCAATTAAGGTTATGTACAATAGTTCATAGTGTAAACTTCACCTGAGATGTTAGTATGTTTTTTGGGCCTAACCCAACCTCTAGTAGGAAACGAATAAATTCAAAATTTCTAACCACAATGTCAGTGTAATCGAATTAGACTACACACTGGCAAAGTATATTTTGATGATTGTTTTTAAATTTTGTTCTTAAAGTACTTATTATGGCTAAGTAGAGTATTTCTGTGTTCGATTTAGTTGATAAAGTTGTACTACCATATTGTTGGGTAACATGTTATTAATTTAATCACCAGTCTAGGTTCCTAGCAGATTGATCTATTGCTCTTGTGGAATATATATCAGTATACGTCTCAAATTATTTATTCAGGCCTTCTGCCCATGATTTTTGTGAACAGTAAATTGATTGTATGTATTCAGTCTGTAATAGAATGTATTATTATTATTCTGTAATTTGAAAATTACAGCGGTCCTTGATTTACCCGGAAGTCTTCGTGATCGACTCTGATGTCCTGAACTTCGACAATTGCGGGTCTGAACCGTGACTCGGCAATGAATCTGTTCCTCTACACTTGGTGGTGTCCCTGGCTTGAGTGACACCGACCTAGAAGTGATTACCGCTGCTTGGGCGTACAATGGGTGTACGTCGGGATAAGTGACCACCCTCGGGAAGGAGTCTCAAGTCACCCAGGATTCGCTAAGTACCAAATTTCAATTTTATATTCGGCCGATGATCTAGTGCGTGTTATGAGTGACAGACTTTTTCAAGTTCTACTTAAATTCGTAATTGGGACCGTCGTAACCTATCTACGCACATATCAGCGTCTGCGACTAGTTTAAGATGTAAAAAAATGTAACCTAGCGAGTAAACTTAGTATAACTTATTTGTTTTTTGAAAAGTCCAGGCCTGGTAACAATATTTAATCAACTTCAAATTTTCAATCAATTTCAAGATTTTAAGTAACCTCAAAATTTAATCATAAAATTTTCTCCTTCTGAGATCAAAGTAAATTATGCAACTGTATTAAGACCTTTAAAGCACAGATTTAGGATGTTAGTTTCTAGTTTCTGAGATTTTTGTATAATGTGAATTTAATTTTAAAATTGAAATATTATAGCACCGAGTCTTACTATATCTAGTCGTATTATTGACTTCACCTCAATCCACTAGATAAGCTTATACAGGGTCAGACATGAAAACTGCGCTCACTTTCTTTTCTAGCATTCAACCCAAAATCAAAATTAAAATCAAAATTACTTTTCCAAATTAAAAGGGTTGTTTCAACTGCGCAACTCTGCTCTTCAGGGTTGGTCCATCCCCCTTGAAATATAAAATTTAAAATTTAAATTAAAAAAAAAAATTTATTTAAAATTCTCTTAATTTTTTTTCATGACTGACCATTGTTTATGCTTGGATTGAGGTGTACACTATGTTAGGACGAGATTGTAGTGAGTAATTGACAAACTCAAGGTAATTTAAGAAAATATTGTGTGTATTGTAATATCTGCCATGATGGGTTCACCCGTGCGCTCGCCTGCAACCGGCCCTGGTCCAAATATTAATTACTGGGATGTCAAAGCCGAAGTTGAAAAACATTTCGACTTATCCTTGTTATTTTCTCAGAATATTAACCCTAATCATTTAGTCCGGGGAACACTTCTTTTTGAACTTGAAGCCTTAGGCTTGCCAAGTAGCTCAGTCCAAGAACTGGATGTCAAAGCTTTAAGAACCAAGTACCGCGAATTAAGATCCGTACCTAATGCTAAAGTTTATAGAGCGGTCTATGATGAAACTAGCGCTGAAGCAGAATTAAAGACGATTTCATCTGCTATCAGTACCTTTGATAATTACCTTGATCATTTTGAAGTATTGACTGAGACAGAAAGGAAAAATCATTTCCAAAGGAGTGTTACTCAATTTTTACATATATTGAATCGTATTGTACACTTGTTGATTTATGCTAAAGGAAAACCTGATGATAATCTTATTGAACAATTACAGAGTAATATTGAAACGCTGAAGGCTGTCTTTGATATCCTGGTTGGAGTGCAATCTGTTGTCAAGAGTCGTGCCACGTCGCCTGTTGCTGGTATCTATGCGACTCCTGCATTGAGTCCTGTTGTCGTGGAACAAACAGAAGGATTGGGAGAAGGTGAAGACGAGTCATCCAAGGTTGATACCGTTGTTAAAACAGGAACATCCAAGGTCAGTGATGTAATTTGTACGATTCCCAGTCGGACTGCTGGAGGCCCACGTTTGACTGTTACCCTTCCTAACTTGGCGACTCATAATCTTATTCCTGTTGAGGACAGACCACCTATTGCGTCGACAAATACTAGTTGTTTTGTGCCTGTGGTCCAGCCAAGTAGAAATTTGCATAATTCGTTGGGTAGATCGACGTCTGAACCTATGTTCAGCAACATATATAATCGTCTCCCGAATCCTATTGAAAATTTGTTGAGGGATTTACCCCACACTGATGGTTTGGTTATTGAAGATTTATTGAAATTTTTATCCATAGCCTTGAAAATTCAATCACAATTTAACTTAGCTGCTACTCAGCTATTCCATATTCTTCAACCCTTTTGCTTTGGACCTCTTGGTGATCGAATTAGTTTTGCTATAAATTCTAATTTTTCATTTGATGATCTTCACCGTGAAGCATTAGATTTTTTTATCCCAAAAAGACTTCTGTCCGTGATTGAACGAGAAGAGTTTTACCGTCTACAAAGGTCCGGTGAACCGTTGTCAGCTTATATAGTTTCAATTAAAGAAGCAGCTAAATTGCTGAGGCTGAAATTAAGTGAAAGTGAAATTGTAAACAACATTTGTTCCGGTTTAAATCCTGCGGAACGCTGCCGCTTAGTCTTTCAGAATAGGCCCCATACATTCCAAGAACTTAATGAATTAAGTGTACAAGCTCAAAACATCAGCTTTGCTGATAATGAAAGAAATCGTGTAGAGAGTTCGCGGAATAGTAATAATTCTAATCAGAAAGTGAACAATTCCAATAGTAGGCAAATCTGTTTTCATTGTAAAAAGGAAGGACACATAGCTAGAAATTGTAGGTCTAATCCATCTAGTGCCGACTACCGAAAATTCCCTAATAATCAAAATTCTAAACCTGCCTTTTTAAATAATCAGCCTAAAAGAGATCAAAATGTTAAGTGCTATACCTGTCAAAAATTTGGGCATTTTTCGAGAGATTGTAAGAACAAAAAGAGTTGACTAGAAAACGGAAGAAATAAGAAGGCATTTAATACTACTAGAATAAGGGCCAAAAACAATAATAAACCCTTTTCAAAATTTAAAAACGGTTGTAATACTCTATCTTACAAGGTAGTTCCCAAAAATAATGAGATTTCTCACAATTCTAATTCCAAAACTCAAAGAAGATCATACCGTCGTAAGAAATTGGATAGGAGACATCCGGCTAACAGTAAAATTAAAGCTTTGCCAACCAATATTGTTCCTATTATAGTATGCAAATTAGGCGTACAGACGCTAAGTGCTCCTGCATTAATCGACTCTGGCGCTGTCAGATCAATTATTTCTAAACCAATTTTAGAAGAGTTACTTTTAAAAAACCCTAATTTGAGCATATTAAAGAACATCCCAGTTGTACTACCGTCAACCAAAGCCAATTGATTCTTTATGAATCCCTAGTTCTGAAAATCAAAATTGAAAATTTTAGTTGGTGTTTCAAATTTTTTGTAGCTGACAATTTGTCTTTCCCTGTGATCTTAGGATGTGATTTCATATATTATTCTAAATTAATACTTGATCTTTTCAATAAACAATATTATTTCGGTTTCAGACCTAAATTTAAATTTGAATTTGTGAATAACTGGAAGGCTTTATTCTCTAGTCTGGCCAACACTATTACCGCATCTGAAGGTGAAGTCAGTCTGAAATCTGAGGAGCAGTCTCGTTTGAATGCTGTATTATCCGAGTTTGAAGAAGTATTATCCAAACGTTTAGGTAAGACCAACCTTATTGAATATCAAATTCGATTAACTTCTACAGAACCCGTTCGACGTCCTCCCTATCAGTTGAATCCCATGAAGATGGCGATTGTCAATACTAAGGTTAAGAAAATGTTGAAAGATGGAGTGATTGAAAAAGCTATTTCCAATTACTCTAGTCCTTGCTTCTTGGTGCCTAAAGGTAATAAAGATGATCCCGATAGTGAATCTTGGCGTCTAGTTGTGGACTACCGCTATTTGAATAAGAAAGTATGTCTAGATTCAGTCCCATTGCCAAACATTGAGAACTGCTTTCACTGTTTCACTGTGTTTGGTTTTATCAATCTAGAATCACAGAGTTAGCTTTTTGATTGTTCATGGGCTGCCTTTAATAATGAATAATAATCTGTAGAAGAGGATTGGTGTCATTCATTGCATAAAAGCTGCTGTATAGTAGATCTGGTCTGGAGAATAATGAATGAGAAGTGATGCGAGTAATCAAGTCATTCATAAACTCGAAAAGAGTGGGGCTCAAATTCAATGACTTGATCATTGTGTCTGTATCCTATATTGGATATAAAACCTACCGATTTCCAAATTATTTACATGAACGCAAGGCCACAAATCAGCCATCAAGTTTGATCGCTCAGTCAACAATATTCTAAAGGAATTGATGCAGAAAGTTTAATCTAGTCTAGTGAAGGTTTTCCTATCAATATCTATTCTGCCACTGATCCAGTGATCTGATAATAAATGTGCGGGAGTTCATTGCACTTTCTATTTTCTGTCTTATCATAAAAGCTAATAGTTGATAAAGCATTTCAATTGATAAACGTGTATGAAATTCAACAAAAACTTATACAAACTCTTCTTGGTAGGTACTACAGTAATAATTTTCCTGTCAAATGATTATCAATATCACTTTAATTGTTACGGTATCGATTTGATACAGTTCCTTATCAACTCGTAATAGAACTGAATGAAATTTTTAAAGTTCACCAGAATATAAGAACGAATAGTGTGATAGTGTGGCTCATTGGTTGGTTGAACGTGTAATTTACACAAAAAAAAGCTACTTTATCATAGAAACAGTCCAATATATTACATTATATATAACCATTACAAGCCTATAGCCTACTGTACAGTGGTACGGTACAGTATCGCACTGGAACTAAAGCTGATGAATGTTTATTTTGGATACAGAATACTAAACACAAACAATCACATCAGTAACATACATTTACTCGACGGCTTTATTGAATTAGGTACTGTAATACATATGTATAAATTGTATAAATTTTTCTCACTTTTACCCAAAATGCTTCTCATGATTTATATATATTTTTTAATTTCCAACAACTAAGTTAAATTTTCTTTGTTTATATTATTGGAAATAATTTAAATTTATGCCATAATTTTGATTGTAAAAGGAAAACAATTATTACTTATAAAAATATTTCCGAATTTTTCTGAAATATAGTTTTAAATTTGTATAGTTTCCAAGAGCTTCATCCATACCGGTAGTCAGATTTATTGCAAAGGAAAGAATCTGATAATTTTGCAATCAAAATTCTGCAGAGGTAACCTTGCGCTTGACAATATAATAAATGCAATGCACTCACACTAGCATACTTTGTACATTCCTACAGTCACTGCTAGCTAACTGCGCTTCATTGTTTTGTGACAGATACAACTACAATGACGTAATTCCAGCAGATTGATGAACTCTTCTATTTCATTGTAAAAATCAGTCATTGCATGATTAATGGATAGCGGGCAGTAATAATAGAAAACATTATAAATTTTATTTGAGTTGTGTGTAATATAACTTATTTGAATAATTTTAAGTGCCCCTTATTCAACATATAAATGATTTAGGTAGCTCATAATAAAAAACACTAGAGGGTAACTCAAAAGAAATTATTTTTCTCTGAAATCCTTAACTATGATCTTTTTTCAGATTGTTCATGTTCATGTAGGCTACCTAAATACTAGAAAAATACAATAATTGGTTTAGCCCCCAATGCAAGGGTGTTGTAGTTGAAATTTTATCTAGCCCGCCTCAACAAAACTTTTATTTTGACATAAATTTATTGATTTAGCGAGACCATTGTAGCCACCAATACAATATTTAAAGAAGTTTCAGTAACCGGTAACACAGTTTATTTTGACACATATATTTATTGATTTTACAAGAAATTTTTTCAGAATATTTTATAATAATATTATTGTGAAATTTTCAATTAACTTATATTATGACTTTTTTTGTTTTGAATGATCCTGAAAATTAAATAAACATAAGATTCTGAGAATAAACTTAAAATAATTTCATGACAAAATATTATTAGACTATTATTACTTGATAATTATTATATACTTCACGGTACTGTATCATATTAAATGTCTCTAACAACGCTCTTTATTTTCCTTTTAAAGTATTGTTGTTTTAGAATGAAAGCTATGAGCCTTTCGAGCCTATATTAAATTTGTACCTTTGAATGTACCTTATCAATTAATTAGGTACCTGAAAAAACACCAATTGCTGTGTTTTGTGGGCTACAACATTTATAATTGAAAATGAAAACTTCAGCGAAGTACAACCAATTTTTCGTCGCGTCGCATCTTCGGGAAATAATAAAAATATAAACTCACACATTGCAATTGAGCTAATAGTTTTTACGAGGAGAGACTCGTCATACAGTGTAGACTGAACACTTGAAAAATTGGTTGTACTTGGCTGAAGTCTTCAATTATAAATGTTGTAGCCCACAAAACACAGCAATTGGCACAGTAATTTCAGGTAGGTACCTAATTAATTGATAACAGAGAGAGTAGAAAACGACAATAATTTGATTTAACCTTCATCCTTTTCAATGATGTCAATTCATTAAACCTCTAGCCAATTCTTATGTAAGCAGAGAATAAGCCTGTATCCTTGTAACGTTTTTTATCCATTCAAAAAAGAGTCTCAAAGGAGAACGATAGTGTGAGACTAAGCCTATGTGAAACTCGATTTAGAAAGAAGAGCTTGTATCTGACGCTGGAAGTTAAAAATTGAAATGATTTTTTTTAATACGAGAAAATATTTAGTACGATATTGTGAGATAAATTTAGATACGGTACTACTGTTTCTCTATACTATTTATATTTGTTTGATTGATGCAATAAAGATTAAAATACTCGTATTAAGTAAAAATGGAATGTTGAATGTTATATGCTCGCCTATACCTTATCATAAAGAAAAAACATTCTATATTAATAATTTTTAAATATTTTCAATTTATTAGTAAATATACGTTAAACAGGAAACAGAATTCAGAATACTCTAATAAATAATCCAAAACATCAATTTGGTAGGCTCCAATTATCTCAAATATATTTTTTATGTTAAATAACGCAAAACAACAGAACTGTATGGTATACTAATTTTTTAATTATTAAATAATCAAGTATAGTAATTCATTAAATTTTTTAAATCAATGAATGATAATTTTAAAGCCTTATAAAAATAGAGTGGAGCTCTTGAAAAACATAGGTTCTACTACAAAGACTGTATAATAACAGTGTGGACATTGGTGTGAAAAGGTCCATAACAGTGTGTTGGAACATTTTTTATTCTCGCCACCGCCATACTTTTGCCAAATTTTCAAATTCTGATATGCAAATCGTATGGGAATTGACAAAATTTCAGTGGATTAGTCCGAACTAACAAATCAAAAGTGTGACGTCAAATGGCCATACAGTAATAGAACTCCAATTATCCGGATTAATTGGGACCGTGCCCAATCCGGATAATTGGATTTCCCCCCAAAAAAGGCCGTTTTTAGGTAAAAAAAAACATAAATAACACACAATAGAGAACATTTACGGTACGGCACTGTACGTATTTATTTATTTATGCCAACTACTGTATTCACAGTTGAGCCAACTACAACTGCGCGCAATTTCTGCATTTACATTGCTCGCAGGACAATGTGCTTTTGAAAAAACGATTTTTATATTTTCTCAATGTGATCCGGATAATTGGAGTTCTACTGTATTGTTATATATACAGTCTCTTTAGGTTCTACCACACGAGTCATTATCCTTCTACTAGGATATTCATATTAGAAACCATCTTATTCAATCAGTTTTGAAATTCAAAATTCATTATGAATCGAGCTATTTGATTTTCAGCTCTGGTGGCTGTATTGATGGTAATGAGTTTTCCTGTATCACCGATAAAAAGAGTTACGTCTTTACGGATTGCATTGGAGCATCAAGTTACAGCAGAGGATGCTATGATATCAGCTCTTGGAATAGTTCCTGAATTAAGTAAGTAGTTTATTCCATTATATATATTGAGCAGGCTAAAATTTGAGGACTTGAACTGTCCATTCAATAATTCAAATTGATATGTTTGTGTTATCATAATAGATGGGCAGCTCTAAAGATTTTTGTATTTTAGAATAATCAAAATAATTGGTAAACCACTGAAAACGCCTACCTAAAAATTAGTTGGTAGAAAAACTACCAATAATTTTTAGTACTACTAATAATTTTAATTCACTACTAACCACAATAATTTAAGCAAACCTCAAAAACAAGTTTGAATCAATTTTAAGTTATTTGTTCCATTATTTTCGAGGGCAGTTCCAAGTATTTTTATCTCTTAGATTAAATATTTTATTAATTATAGTTAGATGTTTCGGAGGACACGTTAAGCCGACGGTCCCGGCTGCCTAAAAAACAGTCGGTAAGTCACGTCAGAGACCCTGAACTGATCAGGAGTAACCTGAAAACTCTGACACCAGACCTGAGCCAGCCAGGTTACACGGAATTATTATCATTATTATAGTTAGATAATTATTAGTTTCATTTTTCCAATATTTAACATGTCGTGATCAGGATAGATTGAGCTAAACCAATTAAGAGCTCATATCAGTTTGCAACACATTTAGCCTTAAAACATTTTATTCCAACTATTAAAACATCAATTTCTGTCATTTGCATAAAAAAATAATTAACATAGCTTGTATGGATATAAGATCTTCATCTATTTAGAAAAGTTTATACAAATGTCATTTTCAAGGAAATATGAGATTCTACACTCTATAAAAATGGGGGGCTGCTTTGTAAACATTTAGAAGTCATGTTTTACAGGTACATGATGGATGCTCAGTAGACTTGTAAATTCGTCACATATCAGCCGGTTGTTTTTATGTTTGCATTAGAGTCTATAATGTGTCCGAATTTTACTTGTATTACAGGACTCCATAAATGTAGTCTGCAGCCTCCTAGTACTATGTAGGCCTAACCAGTCCCCAACTCGAAATAAATTTGCAATGGGACATGCAGTTAATATGTACTTAATTATTTTGTGAGAATTTTTCCAACCATTGTAGAGTATGTTCTTTATTTAACTTTTCGAAAATACATGTTCTGAAATATTTTACCCCTGATATTTTATAATGATAAATTAATCTCTTGCTTTCAGTGGTGAACCCAGGGTGCAAGGAGTGCAGTAAATCTAATGAAACCTATTGTCTTGGGAGAGATGTCATATATGATCATTGCTGTTGTGATAGGAGGTTTCATGGTATGTATTAACAAAATCTCAATCACGAATTTATTCTATCAAAATCTCATTTCTCACCAATTCGCATAGGAAAATATTAAAAATATCCCAAATATGTTTGCAAAATACTTAGACCATGTATAGAATTCTATACAACATGGTCTAAGGCAAAATTATGATATTTTTTTGCCAATACATAGAAGTATTAGAAAAAATATATATATAGCCTACTTACGGTTCTTACAGTTTCAGTACTAACAGCATAGGCTGTATTTCTAAGAGTCAATAACTATGTTTTCTAATACCGGTAACGTAATGAAAATTTTCAATGTAAAACATGAAAAACTCTCCCAAGTTGAAATTGCTTCTCACTCGTAAAAATATAGTAATAGAGCTAAACATACAAGAAATATACAATGTATAGTTGAATGTTTAAACTATACATTGTATATTTGATACAATATAAATTATATACATTGTTTATTTATTGTATAGTTTAATGTTTAAATTGCAATCAGAAGCGTTTTTAGAGCACCAAACCAAGCTACAGCATTATTCAAGTTGTGTAGCAGACTATACTAACCAAATGAAATTAATAGATTGATTTTGGATGTAGTTTCGGTTTATAAAAATTGAAAATCGGCATTTCAAAGATTGAAATAGTTTAAATTAATATTTTTTTTGCTGTGGTGATGCCCACATGAGCTCTCAGCTTCTGCGTGTATAATGTGAAGGTTGTTGAGATATAATGAAAGGTAGACCTTTTCTTGAAGTCTGTTATTTGTTCAATTAAATAAAATCTTGCCGACACAGAAAATTGTGCAATTAGGCGAGGTGGAACTTACCCGTAAGGGTCTCCCCACCGATAGAAAGCCATACGATGAAAAAAAAATTTGTTCAATAATGAATGATGAAATATGATGTCCTTGCTGTAAAATTTTATGAAATGGACAATTCTCTATTTCAATTAATATGTTTTTTCTCCTTTTCCAGAAAGTATACCTTACGTTGAGCACTCATGCTATATCGAGACAACACCTTGCGAACCAATAGTACGAGACTGTGGAGAATATATGAAGATGATGAGCTGTTGTTGTCACAGACTTTTAGGAACAAAATGTAAGATTTATAAAAAAAAGGATTTTCTACGCAGAAAATACAGGAACAACTTGGAATAAACAGAATTAGTCTAATTGTAATAATTAGACTCTATGATGGTTTTATTTTACAGAGAATATGTAAATGATAGATAGCTTTTTAGACTAACTGTGAAGCCTCAAATCGAATAAGCACCAATAAAATAAGCATTAATAAGATTGATAGGAATGTAAGTATTGAGTTGCCTAATCTAATGCGAAAGCAATCTACTAATTTCAACGAATGGCTTTAGTTTTGGGATGCTCATGGTTTCAAGCCCTTGTCTCGAAGAATTGGGAAGTTTGTTGTAATCATTCTAATAAAATTCATGACTAAAGGGCCGGTTCATGAGCTCGGGATTTAGCCAAGTCCTAGACTAAAACGGGTGGCTATCGTAGCATCGACAAACGTTTGTCTCGACAGGTTAGTGGGTTAGCAGCATAGAAAGCCCTTAGTACATAGTTTCGAGGCTAACGTTTGTCGATGCTACGGTGGCCACCCGTTTTAGTCTAGGACTTAGCTATACCCCGAGCTCATGAACCGGCCCTAAAAGTTCTAATTCTGTGCTGAGCTGCTTCAGTCTATGAATGCGATAGATTATTTATGCCATTCAAAATCCATCAAGTGGTTACACAGGACAGAACATCATACCGTACTGTACATAGGAAAGTAAATCATTATCCTCTTTAAATCATTAATCCCAATATCCTCATTCATTTATGAATAAGAAAAATCAAGTCATTGTTTAATGTTAAGAGTTGTTAGTTAGTCATTAAGTTGGTAAAGTGTTGACAAATTTATTAATACTGAGTTATTAATTTATTAATGATGTTGAACGTCTTTTTACAGGGAAAAATATATCAATGGCTTTAGCTGGAGAACGTAAACTTCATTCATCTTCAACTATGATATTAGTGGCTACTGCAGTAGTTTCAAGTTTACAAAGCGGTATTTTATAGATAGTTTCAGTTTTAAACAATAAAAATCTGTGATTACAACTGTGATTTAAGGACTTGAGCTGAGAGAAATATGAACAATAGGCCTACTTATGTACTCTTATGAACAAAAGGCCCAATGAAGATAGTGTTCTCTTAGTTTTATCCAATTATGTTCCTCCTTTTATTTATAAATACTGTATGGTACCGGTGGTGACAAATAAAACTAATTTATGTTCGTATTCCAACATAATTATGAGTAATATTTCATTAATTATCAAGTTATAACTTATATAATTATTATAAGATAAATAACTTGTTTAGACATTGGAGTGAAGAGGGTGTATTTGAGACAAGAACTATTGTTTATTTTTGTAGTTGTACATTGTAGAATTGTCTTTGTATTGTTTTCGTTTACGGTACTAGCATAAAATCAACTCAACAAATGAATTTGTTAATTTTGTATTCTCTCTTAATGAATGTCGGAACTTAATGTAGGTAATGCTTTCTGTATTTTTGTAAATAACTGAGCATGTAAGATTCTAATCAACAAGAACTGTTAATTCTAACATCTTAAATCAATCGTTATTTTCATTAAGGTTCAATTTATGAATGATTATATTAATATTATTGCAGAATAAATACCATAATTTCAAATCTCTTCATCAAGACATTAAAATCGCTAATGCTTATTAGCCTTTATGCAACATTTTCATAATATTTTATCCTTTATTGCAACATGTAAAACAATCATTCCATCACTATCAAAAAATACAAATGGAAAATAATAATAGGCTATAATTGATTTCAAATTAGCAAGGAAAAGTATTGTACAGTGTTATTGCTGATCATTGATTTAGTATTGTACAAATAAATGAATTACCAAGAATAATAATTTGTTTAGAATTATAATAACATATTATTCATTAGTATATTCAATATTATTTCATTCTTTTGACAGTAGCTCTATGAAGTGTGATTATCAATCTCGTACCGGTAACCTATACAACACGTCCAGTTCCGTTCTTATTCAAGCATCATGTTTCTGATGCTATCACCACATTGATGGAGGATAATTATTATAATAACGGCAGTACCCTATTGTATTGCGCTACTCGTGCTGTTAGAACTGATACCGGTAATTTGAAATAAAACTCAAATTATTGATGTTTGAATTGTGTTTATTCAGATTAGAACATTTAATCATTAGGCTATTTAGCTTCAAGTCTATGAATTACTTTGTTGGATTTCATCAACCGCCTGGTTCTACTAGATCCTAGAATGGCGGAGAGTTGGGGCACATCGAACTGGTTGAATAGAGTGGTCACTGAAACATTTGATTCGCCGTCATCGTGAATCAAGTTGCAAAGTTCACTGTAGAAGTTGGGGAACGAAGGAGGCTGGAAGAAAACAATGTGCCTGATGCCTTTCACGCGTATTCGACGGTAGAAATGGAACCTCTCACTGTACAGCAGGAAGTGGGATTCACCGTGGAAAAACAAATCTCTAGCGCGGGCGATTTTCGAGTCTTTGGAGTACTCGCAGATCTGAACGAAGCTGATCATTTCTTTCTTGAAATAGTTGCGTATCAGAACGAAGTCTAAGTAGGACGGAATGTAGATCATGCAGTGTTTCATGAATGGATCTCTCATTTGAGGCAGTATTTCGTCGATGAAATATTTCAGTCGCCTGTCAACGGCTGTCACGGCCGAACTGCATTCAACTTTGCAAAACACCTGAAACAGAATCAATTATTGAAGGTATCTGAAAGAAAATTGAATAACTCAAGCAGAAAATAGAAATTGATAACATTTTCAAAACGTGGGATTTGTGTCAAAATGGTGGAATTTGTAGGACAAAGAATTGTCTCATTAAAGCTCTTACATTTTCATTTAGATACGTGTCACTAATTACTAATCATATTGTGAAATTTTTTCCTGATTATGATTTGATTCTCAAGGAGTTTGATTGAAACTGAAACATTCTCATCCAGATAAGTTTTTTCCGAGGGTGATGCCTACATGAGCTCTAGGCTTGTGCGTGGGTTTCACGATCTACTAGAAATATTGTCAGATTTTCCCTTATGTTAACATAAATTAGAGATTTGGGCATGGGAAGGATGTTGATAATGCTAAAAAACGATTGTTAGGTTTCGTTTTGTGGATTTCTGATTGATTGGGTGATTTACCAGGAGTGATGTTTTTTCAACATAGAGTCCAGTATATTCGTAGAACCTAATGAATGTTAAACTGAAATGATCTCCAAGAAGTAATGGCACAGTCAGTTGCAATAGAATAATCAAATCAAATCATTTATTTATCCTTGAAACAAAATACAGCAAACTCAAGAAGTACAATGAAAAATAATAGAATTAATAATACAATAGATGCCTAGTGGGGTTTTCTAACTTAACTCTGGAAATTTTATAAGAACGTTTCCTTGAACAGCCAAAAGCTTTTCAACTAAATTTTCATGTATTACACGTTTTTTGTAATAATTTTCATTATTATGAATTAAACTCAACATTTTCAAAAAATTCCATCGAAAATTGATAACACTTTTCAGTTGTTATGAAGTTTTATAAATTTCAAAGAAATTACTAGGTAATAATATTTTTGAAATTGAAATTCCCTACTTAAATTCTTTAGAAATATTTCTCAATGTATTTTCACTTATTAGTTAATGTATTTTTACTCTAAATACACAGCTATTGTATTGAATTATTTTTACTTTTGCTTCAATAAAAAGGATATAAAGCTGAGGCCACAATGCTGGATGCTTACCTAATGGGTAGAACATAGAATATTCATAGTAATAGAAAATCTGTTCTGAACATAATATGTTCTATTACTAAGGATGTTCTATGTTCTTTACCAACTCCGTAACCATCCAGCAGTGCGGTCTTTTGAGAGATCAACTGCAATTCAATCTCAACACACAAGGTACCGGTATCTCATGTTGGTTTTATAATAATTGATACGTATTAGGAAAATTCAGTTTCCAATAAATGATTTTTTTCTCATATATTCTATAGTATTCTACTCACCTGAGGCATTTTAACAGCAACTTGACAAATACTCCCATCAATAATGCTATTGAAAACAGTGAAGCCTCCACTGTAATTTTTGCATTTCTTCTGGAACAATGCAGTGATCAGTGGAAGAGGTTGGGAAGCGAAAACCATCGTCTGCCTGTAATACTGGGACCAGCCATTCAGAGCCCAGGTGCGAATCCTTGAGAAGTCAGTGCCGTGCGCTTTTTGAGGCTGCATATGAAGGTGTTCGAAAATGTGCAGCAGATGGTCCCAATTCTAGATGGAATGAGAAAACAAGAATCAAAAGATCAAAAACGGAATAAAAATCAATATACTGTACAGAGCGTGCCATCCAAATTGGCCTCTCACTGGAGCATGCGCGTTGATCGCTTTCTCCCACTACAGTGCCTGCTGACTCGCGGTACAGTAAATTTCAATAGTTCATTCAGCTGGCAAACTCAGCTTTATAAAAAAATTCATATTCGCTTCGGTTACCCAGCAGCTGTAGTATGATGTTATTTGCTTCACTGATGTTATCTTTCAATGAGAATTTTGGAGGTGACTGTACTAATCTTAGCGGCTGGAGGGGAAGCGTGGTGGGAGAGATTATCCATCTCTCTCGCACACCCTCCCCTAGACGCCAATTTGGATGGCACGCTCTGTACAAGAAACAGAAAGATGTCAACACAATGTGTGTTAAAGTGACGAAGTAGAGTTTCGGACATTTTTATGATATAATGTTACACCATGTAAGTGCCATACGCAGAGTTTTCCCATTTTACCAGCGCTTGTATTCAGTTTATGAGTTTTTGTTCACAAATTATTATTGTTATTATTAGTTTGTGCGTTAAATCTCTTAGGTGAGCAGAGCTCTTGCTGCAAGCTACACGTCAAATTCAAGTCCTATGTCGTATTGGATTTGCTTCATTCCTCAATAGCTTCCTTCACAAATTCAATATATCAAATTAATCTTGTAATCATTAACTATAAGAGTTTTATTAACGTCAAAAACGTAAAACGTAAGAAATTAAGTTTGAACCATTCAGGGACAGATGCAGAAAAGTGTAATGAAGATAAACTTCGAGTTTTAGAATCAAAATTTTAAATTGTAGGTTAGGCAAAGTTGAACAGACCTTTGTTAACTGGTACACAAAGTCATAAGTTTACTGGAAGATTCAATAATCTCTTCTTAGATGATTTTCAAAAACAATCGGAATTCTCGATGTTTATTTTGATGATGATTCTTATTAAACTAAATAATACTATTGCTTGAAAAATTACTTTATTGTCCTTGTAATTTTGTGATCATAATTGTTTGATCTAATAATTTGTATTCATCCACAACTTGAATGAATATTATACTTTCAAGTTTTAATTAATCTTTAATTTCCTATTCCATAACTTGAATTAACTTGATTTTAGAATAGCAAACCTAAGTAATCCTTTGTTTTATTGAATATTATAAATACACAACCACATAACAATGATATTATAAAAAGTGAAACGTTACTTTACCTGCATGAGGAAGATTTCAGTTTGATCTAGAATAAGTACTTCAATGGAAGCTAGAAAATCATAATCTCTGTCAGATTCTCCTTCAGCACCGATGATCACTCGAAGGCCAAGTGGAGATGCAACTATAATGTCAGATGAGTAGAAATCAGCATACAACTGAAAAATAATATATAAATTTACTTCATTTTCAAATAATTGATCACTGTTTAAACATGGTTGAGCCAAAAGACTATTTTCGCAAAGCAGCACACTTACGTTCCAGCACATCAAATATAGTATTTGATTGTCACGTATATGCGATCACTGAAGCTTACAATTATCAGTTAATTATATTTTAGCTTAATTGATAGAATATTATCACTTCGGTGATTCATGAATATATCCACTGTGTCGCTCTGAAGTCGCCTTTATTCACAACTAATTAATAAAATGAAGATTAGTATCATAGTTGGTATTTAAATAGAACAACCATCAAATTGAAAGAGAAATAAACCAACAATGATTTTTATATTACATGTATATGGCTACTAGAATTCTTCAATTTAAAAATGTGGAAAGTAGTTGATGAATTTATTTTTAGAACATTGGGAATTTCTTTGCAGTTTGTACAAAGCTCCTATAATAGTGCTTAATCAAGAATGAGATTCCAAAATGATCTAGGATTAATCCAGATTTTCCAATAAATAACATAAGCTTCACTAGATAAGAGGAATTATACAAATTCATCACAGCATTACCTTGAGACTTCTTTTGGTAACTGAAATTCCAATCCTGAAGTTATCATCTACATTGCCCTTAAATGTTCTTTCGTAATCGACCGGTTTTGGGTTTTTGTTTGGCATCGCCAATTCGCCTCCAGTGAACTCATTTAGAAAACGTTTTTTATTTACAACATTCGACTTCTCATCAGGCAGCAATATTGAAATAATATTTTTGATAATCCTGTAACAGAAAATCAAGCATTTATAAGAATGAATTTACTGGCATTTATAAGAATTTTATATGAGGCGTTGATAATTTTCAAAAACTGCTTGTGAATAATTAGAATTGTCAGTAAATGATGTTCGATTTCAGTGAAACCTAAACTGGAGTAGTTTACCTAGATTCAATCAAATCTTTACAAGACCTCTGATCTACAAAATATAGGCCACATCACAAAACTAGAAGCAATAACTAATAAAACCGTTTATTGATTTGATACAAGAAGAGCACCTTGTGATTATTAAGAACATTACTTGACCACTAGATTGATTAGATCATTAGATGGTTTGTTAAAGGAATACTTTTGATGACAATACGTAGGCCTAAAGGTACACTTTTGCGTGGACAAGTTCAAGGTGGATTTCGAACCGCAGGGAAGCATATAATTGGAAGTTAGTGATGTTATTATGATAGAGTGGTATAATGTATTGAGTGTACTTACTTGAGAGCAGAATCCCTGAACGGTACCAAAATCAGCACTTTGGGTCTCACAAGACCTTGATCACGAAACTCTTCAGGCACATTTGTTTTGTCCACAAGTCTGGAATTGTGATGTATCACCTTTAAACGGGTCTTCAGTGCATGATTGATTGCATGGAGGCAATAGACGAATCTTATCTCTTCAGCGTTATCAAGCGTTCTTCCAGGAAAATATAAATCTTGATAATCCTTGATTAATGTTAGAAGCTCTTTCTGAAGAGGCGTGAATATCTTTTCGGAATCCAGATCGACTCCAAGAGCTGTGGTGTTAGCTGTGTAAATATTACCTTGTAACTGCGTTTTGATGAAGAAATTATCAAGATTTGTAGCTTTCTGAATGACCGGTATCGAGCCAGGTTGTGCTGAAGGGAGGTCCTTATCCAATGATAGTAAATTCTTTTTTGAAGCTTCTTCTTTGCAGCTGACTGCCTGTTTTGGATGCCTGAATACAATATTCCCCAGATTTGGCCAATCAACGTTTTGTTCTTCAAGCAAAGGTGGTTGTGATGAGACCACTTCATACAGCGATTCACTCAACTCACGATGGAAGTGTACTTCAAATGGATCTGTTGGCGAAACATCTTGAACTCCCTGAAATTATAAAAGTTTCGCTTAATATTTTAAACATTCACATTGTGTGCTAACTGAGATAAAGTACAAAAAATTTAGAATTATGGTAGGCTACATAGAGAAATGCTAATTGGTTTTTTCTTTAGTAAGTCCTCCAAGAAGATTTTCGTAAAATTGCGAACATTAACCGTTTGGTGCAACTGAGGTATGATCCTACAAAGTGATATCAAACTATCAAATTCTGCAACACTATTCTAAAGTCACCGGTAATGAATTGCACACACTACCTACCAAACTAAGAGTTTTTCCTTACTTAACCAAGAAAATCGATACTGAGAAATTGAACTAAGCTCAGCGCGTTGTTGCTCTTTCAAGTTTCTATCAATTTCAAGTTAAAAATCTAATTTTAAATTTCAAAAGGACAAAGTTCGCTTGCCAGGACTAGTTGTAGGCCAACTTACGCAGAACCTTTTGTCTATTGTGCGCTTACCCTATTTATTGAGAATGCAAATTGATGTTACCTGATCGATTTCGTCTTCATCGTCCGCCTCTTGGTTTTCATTACCATCCGATGAAACTCCGTCATCGTCATTATCAACTCCACTAACGTCGCCATCTAGTTCTTCATCAGATGAATCGCTGTCGATGAGTGACGATTGTTTGGTGTTCAATGTTTCAACTAACTGGCCAAATGCACTTTTAGGTGTATCATCTATATCAAAGTCACTAATACTATTCACATTTTGTTTAGGTATCGTCTCAGAAATAGAATTATTATCGTTTGAGAAAGACTGTCTACCTCGTTTTTTATTTGGAACACTTTTATTATTGTCAGTTTCACTATTTCTTCTCTTCCCTGAATCCCTTTTCATGAAACTTTTCTTGAAACGCTGTGCTCCAGGTTTTCCCATATTTTAAATTTATTTTGTACATCTAACTAGGACGTTTTAAAAATAATATATCATTTCTCATAACACAACAATAACAGGCCACACTTTTAGGTTAGCACGACCTAACCTTACTTCAACATGTGACGATAGGATTCAAATGCCACCTAGATATCAATTTGATTTCATCTACAAAAAATAAATAAAATCCAAAATTATTATTTTTACTTTGAAATAACTGTAATGATTCTTCATTTTTCAGCAGAAGTACATAATTATACTAAAAAAATCAATTCAAATTGAGTTTTTTCATTTTATTATTCATTTAATTGTCAATACAGAGCTAGATGGCATTGGTATACTTGAAATAGTTTGTCGTCTGTTTTGTTTACGTGGTAATGGTAATCGTTAATGATGTTTTAGTAATTTTTATTATGGCATGGAATTCAATTATATAAATTTCATTATTTTGGTATTATAAGGTGCAATTTATCTTAATTTCTATTTGATTTGAATTTCTTCAAACTCATTCTACTCTTCAGAGTTATTGGTCTGATGAATAGCGCTTATGTCTACATCTAACCGAGAGTACCGTTTCTTTACTAAATGTAGATTATTAATCCAGTAGATATACACTTTTTACCTGGAAAATATTCCGAAGTCTATGAAATTTTTACAAGGTGTCTGGGGGTACTCTGGGATGTATATCCTGAGTTTTCCCCCTCCAGTACCCTGTGCTAACTTCGGGAGGGGCCAAAAATTTCAAAATTTTCGGTATTTTCTATGTTTTTCGTGTATATCTTGTAAATTAAGCATATTTTGTGTATCATTGTGCATTACAAAGTTGTAGAGCATAAAATTTGCTAAATTTTGGTTGGTGAAACAATTTTGTAGACTCAATATTAACTGGAATACAGCCCACCAAAGTTTGAATTTTTTATTAAAAATGTAAACAAATGATTAAAAACTGAAGGTTTCGGCCCTGTAACTATTTTTATCACTATCATATTTGTTATGTAGTTATTTTAATAATTCATCAATAACAATATCTTGGAATATCTATCAACGAACCTCCCCCCCTTTTTAATTCTTGGTTAGTAATTCTTCATCTTTTGAGAATAAGATTCGGATATTGAGCATACAGGGTTGGTGAAAATGATGGAAACGGCTTAATATTTATTAAACAAAGGTAATTTGATGGTAGGTGACATTTGAGATCGTACTAAAATTGAAAATACTACTTTACTGTGACTTCAAAAGTCTGGTCCGCCATCTTGAATCCGCCATATTGATTCTAACTTCATTTTATTAAATGGGAAGGTGGTCATGTTATACATGATTTCGATACAGAATTTGAAGAGAAAATTAATGGCGAAAACCGCACATCGATATGTGGAGCCGTTTTTAAGATATTTCAATTATTAATGAGACGTATTAAATCGACTTCACTTACAATCTAAAAAACGGGTGAAAAAATTCAAACTTTGGTGGGCTGTATTCCAGTTAATATTGAGTCTACAAAATTGTTTCACCAACCAAAATTTAGCAAATTTTATGCTCTACAACTTTGTAATGCACAATGGTACACAAAATATGCTTAATTTACAAGATATACACGAAAAACATAGAAAATACCGAAAGTTTTGAAGTTTTTGGCCCCTCCCGAAGTTAGCACAGGGTACTGGAGGGGGAAAACTCAGGATATACATCCTAGAGTACCCCCAGACACCATGTTAAAATTTTATAGACTTCGGAATATTTTCTAGCAAAACCACTTTTTTTCATTATATCGACTGGACTATATGTCACATTTAATTCGCAAGGCTTGAAATTCCAATATGAATCTATTTCTTTGTTTTATTCATGAGGAATCTAATTACTATCGCCATGAAAAGTAACTTCAGAATAGATTTTGAACTGTAATTTTTGGTTTTGCTACTGCAAGAGGAATGAGAATCTTCGTGTTGGGTAAGTAGACCTACAAATGAAAGCTACGATTTGGTATAATGCTTATTTGTAGTATATGCTCATCTCTTGATGTCTACTAAAATTTGTATTATTTATAGTTTTGAGATACAGTTATGTACTCCAGATAGCAGATAGGCCTACAGTAAGATATAGTTATGCTGTTCTCCAATTGGTAAAATTTTTTTTAAATAATAATAGTAAAACAAGTTTAATACATCTCCTAAAGCGCAATCAGCCCGTATATGTTTCAACTTAAAAAAAAAAAGATTTTATCGTAGATCTTCATTAAATTAAAAGCAAGTCATATTCGGTTTGCCAAAACTGCAATATGTAGTGGCTATCTTAGCTTCATAATGTTATTTACAAGGGTATTTTGATAGCATATCCAACACCTATTATTCATAAATCAGAAATTGTAAACCTATTTTCTGTGGTCTCTAAAAAGATGAAGAACTCACTAATAAAATTGAGAACTATGAATCTGTATTATATCTATTTCTTAATCTATTTTAGACAAAGTGGACGTTTTTATTTACAGACTCAAATTCAAGTAATTTCAAAATCAGGAATTTTTATGAATTCAGCACTGCAAATTACTTATTTTTGAGTCAAGAGCACTTTGAAATGTTTAATAGAATAGAGTCTTGCTATTAATTTTTTTTAGATTTTATAAAATTAGATGTAACTTGAGTTACCTAAGTTTTATTTGTACTGTGTGTTTCAGACAGTATAATCAACTTCAAAATGAGGGGAACTACAAGACTTTTCGTTGTACCAGTTGGAATTATTTGTGTATTTCTGCTCTTACTCAGTGTGTATGAATTACGTTGGCTGCAAAATGAGCATTTGACATATCATCATGAAGATTCTTCAGTGAAGAAAGAAACCAGTCCAATATCAGGACCACCACGAAAGTCCGTTACCAATCCTGCACAACGCACTTACGCAGTTTTTGGAAGAGATGTGAGTATCAGCAGCGGCGGTCTCAGACTATATGCGGTTCCATGGAATGTTACTTTTACAAAACCCAGGAGAATTAGGGAATAAATTCTTTTTTTATCGTATGGCTTTTATTGGTGGGGAGACCCTTACGGGTAGGTTCCACATCGCCTCATTGCACAATTTTTTGTGTCTTTTTTGAAACAAGGTTTTCAAGCCAACGTGAAATATAGATTTTAACAAAAGTGTTACTGATTAACTTGTTTCTTTTCCAATAATCATACTTGTCCCTATTTTACCGCTGGCAATGCTACCAATAAAATTTTTGCAGCATTCTCAGAATCTGCTCATAGAAATTCACCCTTAGGATTCCAGTCTAAATTAAATTTTAGAAATCCTGTTAAACGGGAATAAGGCTCACACTAAACTTTTAGAGCATGGTCTAATAAAATTAAATTAGAAGTGTAGTCTTCTGTAATAATTTTTACCTTGCTTCTAATTAATGGGTCATCATCTTTAGTTTCAAGTTCGATTAAATTTCGATTCGATTGTATTTTATTGCTGGAAATGTTTTTGTAATTATTGTTTCTGGTGAAATAAAAACATATTCTTCTTCTTCTTCTTGTGTGTTGGCCTTTTTCCTGTTCTACAGGACTTCTCAAATTCTATGAAACATGACCCTGATTAGTTTCTGTCATAAAGTTATGAATATGCTGAATGTTATTAATTGCTGTTAGATGTTATATTTATTTTGGTATAAAAATGCATAGTACAACTTCCGTATTTTCAGGTGGATTCTGGATTCTTGAAACACGTGTACAATGTATTTCACAGTTTTGGCTACAAGCGACAAGAACTGAATTCAAACGATGATTGGGATGTTCTGTGGTCACATGATTATCCATTTCGTAAGCTGAATACTGCTATGCGCAACTTGAAACCACACCAAAAGGTTAGTAGGTACTTTATCAATCTTCACTAGTTAGTCCAATTCCAAAAATATGAAGAAACAAACTCTGTTTCGTGTCAATCTTACGTTCCTGTCTACATCAAGCTGTTTACAGCCTTAGTTTTATTGTTTGTAATTTCTAAGCACTACTGAGATAATTTGTAAATTTGAGCCAATAATCTGACATTTAAAAGAAAACTTACCTATTTAAACAGAAACCAATCACCTTCAATAGGTATTGTAGTCTTCTAAATTACTTCTCAAAAGGATAAAAGAATCACCTACCGTCGTTGAAATCAACCTCTTTATTCTTGACTCGCGCTTGTACCTACTGTTGGTGGAACTCCAATAGTTGAGGAGTTTTTCCAAACATTGTAGTTTTAGCAACAATTACAAAATTTTATCAATACACTTTAAATGAGATTCGCTAGTCCAGTTTACAATCTCATAACATTAAAATTTGTTTTCAGGTCAATCATTTCCCTGGTACAGGCTACATCACAAATAAAATGGACTTGGCAACGTCAAACATCAAGTTCGTTCCCAGAGCATTTAAAATGCCTCAACAGAAAGCTGATTTACTGGCATATGTAAGCATGTAGGCCTAATGTTTCTTCTCAATATTATAAAACTGCTGCATGCAGTTAACTAAGTAGTTATTGATAAATTTTAGATTACTTTGGTTATTTATTAGATTGTTCTTATTCATTTTTTAAATTAGTTATTTTATCGTTTCACTTCAGCTTGTAGACTACAAATTTTCTTCCAGTATATTATTCTCATTTCATTTTAATAGAAAATTTTAGCTTAATGTTTTCATGACTTGAAATGACTTATTGTAACATACATTCACATAACACAGAAAGTATTTCTTTTTACAGGCCTCAAAACATCCTAAAAAAATGTTTGTCCAGAAGAGCAATGATCATAGGGGTATAAAAATCAAGCAGATAGAACAACTAGATTTAAAACAAAATGGAACTTTTATTCAGGAGTTTATCGATGATCCACTTCTTGTCGATGGCCATAAATTCGATATTGGTGTTTACACAATAATCACGTCTATTGATCCTTTGACAGTCTATTTCTATAATGGCGATGTTCTATTCAGGTGAGATGGTTGATAGGTTTTGTTCTAAAATCTGGTTCTCCACATTTTCATTGCCTTGAAATGTCATCAGCATGTAATCATATTTGATGATAATAGATTTATGGACGATTGCACGGAAGCCAATTAAATTTAATGGCTGTTAAATGACGGAACTTATTGAGGATTCCGTTGCATTATTTTTTGGCAAATGAAGCCGTTTTATAGTGGTTGAATTTAATTGGATTCTGCGCAATCCGCAGTTGCTAGTGTAAATATTTTGTTTTCGTTATTAATTTTCACTTACTTAGTTTTTTTTCAATTGATAAACGTGGCATGGAACTATAATATTAATAAACACATCTAGATTCCTGCACATAATTTATTTGAATGTGCTACTTGAATTATCTGCATGGCTTTTTCTTGGTCTCTAGTTGATTTAATGAATAATAGAATAAATTTCAATTTGGAGTGGATTGCAGTACTATTTCATGTTGCTAATCAAATTTCAAGTTTCGAACTTCTTTAGTTACCGGTAATGGATTATCAAATGAAAAAAGTTTGAAATTTGTCGAATAAATCAATATTCATAATGCTATGAATATCCAATGTTATCACATTATCTTCTCACATATTTGGTTTTTTTTCTAGATTCAGCATTCAATACGTTTTTTGATATTCTGGAAACGATCAGTTTACAACTAACGCAAACTTATAATAAACAATAAAGAACTGATATTTGTTGCAGATATTGTCCAGAAAAGTATTACCCATTTGATCCAGCGAAAGTTGACAAGTACGTTGTGGGAGATGATTATTTACCAACTTGGGAAGTGCCATCGCTGAAGAAATTCTACAATGACAATGCCTTCTCCATGAAAGACTCGTTTGATGCTTATTTGAAACAATCAGGTAAGTTCTAATCTGAAGAAAATGCTAGCTGACCAAAAGGTATCTTATTCTCAGTCCCAAATTCTCCATCTTAAGAAAATCACATCTTTCTCAATGATATTTTCATGCAAATTAAGTTCCTAGTTTTATCACTTGAACGCGATCTAATAGCTGTATCTACACTTGGTAGATTTTCTATGCGGTGCGGCACAAGCATGCTGCTAGCTTAAAGCCAGGTCCAAACGCTGCGATAAATTGAATCAATCTGATCGAACCAACCAAATTTTGTTAGTGATCACAGCGTTTGGACGAGAGATCACTGCGATTCGTCGTGTTTGAACAGTTGAACAAAAATTTGATAAATGTTGACGGTTATGACGAAAATTTGATAAATTTTGACGGTTGAACGAATATTATTTGATAAATATGGCGTGGTTGCACAGATAAATTGGAATATCTGGACGGTACTTCAATTTATTGCTGCGATATCCTGATTTTTCGGAGACTTTTTGGTAACATTTGAATAATAGGGAAATTGAATTAATTTTAATCAGGAATCTCCTTTTTTGGGGGCTTTAGTCCTTAAATTAGTTACAATAATATTAAGTTTAAATCGTATCACAGATCAGGTGTTTTGCTTTTTTTGGTCGTTTGTTTGAAAAGCCAACGAATGAGTTGCAAAATTGTAACTTTTATGGCTAAAATGAGGTTTTTATTGTTTATTTTCTGCTTTTTGTGTTTTCCGAACCCCACAATTCTAACGTCATCTAGGTGGCATTGCCAATTTGCAGTGAAATTTGAGGCATAAGATTGTTGCGTTTGGACAGAACATGTATGTCCAATTTATCGCATCAATCTGGTTGATCAATCAGATCGGTTTAATTTATCGCAGCGTTTGGACCTTGCTTAAGACGATCTACGGGTTTGGTTCGCCTTGCATTGCAGAATGCGACTCCTACCAAAATACGAATAATACGAAAAATACGAATGCTGCACCGTATGCTTTGTGTGCTGCACAACATGTGCCATGTCGCATGCTGGAGTCGAACAAAAAATCGACCAATGTGGACATAGGGAATGGTGACTCCTGTTGCCATTGAAATAAAAATTTGCTGATTGTCAATGGAGTAAATTCTTCTTAAATGTTTAAAATAACCCAAATTCTCCATTTTATTTGTTCGCAGGTAGAGATCCGTCAAAAATTTGGAGCCAAGTTGAGGAAGCTATACGCGAAGTTTGCTTATCGAAAGAGCATGCCATTCATAATATTCTAGTCAATTATCCTTCGAAGCGAAACTTTTTTGAAATGATGAGATTCGATTTTGCCGTTGACAATGACTTGAACGTGTATGTCATGGAGGTACGTAACTGTTGAAATTGTCATGAGGAATGAATGATTGTACTGGATTACATGTTAGTACTGTATAAGTTATAATAATAAACTTAAATCCGTCTTAAACCATTTCCCTTGTAAGTCATTGTAGAACATTTTAGAAAGACTTACAAGGAAAATGGTTCTAATAGAAATGTGCATGAGACTAGATGAAAGAGACGGATAAAACCTCTAGCTTGCTGATTTTCAAAGGACAAACAAGTTATCTTCTCTGAAATTAAAAGTTGTACAGCGTATAGCAGAATCATTCCAACTTGTCAGAAAACAGCTGATTTAACGTCAGTAAACTAGCGTACATCAATCAGCTGTTTTCTGACAATTTAAAATAATCCTGCTATACAACCGAAATAACTTTGCAGTGGATTTGCTCATCGTTGAGTGGAAGTACCGAACAATAACATGATTCGTGTTTGATTGGATTAAAAGATGAATGAATTTTAACATAATGTGAAACTGATTTTTGAATATTGAAACTAGTGATGTCAAAGGGTTAGACAGAATATTGTTTTCTGTTTGCAATTGATTACTGTATTATATTTTCTAGAATATTTGCTCCTCAAACTTGTGTTTTGAGAATGTCAATAATCTGTCGTATTACTTTAGCAATAAATAAACGGGTTCACTTGAAATAAATTCATACAATTTGAAATATTCTGATGATATACCATCAAGCAATTTACTTCTGTATCTTCCATGATTTTTTCTTCTGAATTTGCAAATTCATCTCTTCAATAATCAGTGAATTCTGCTTTCTCTCCAGATTTCTTGAGTGGAGGATGCTCTCTTCTATGAAACTGTTTCTACTAACAACTCCTTCATGTGAAAGAATGGTGTTGGGAATCTTTATTGCTAAGAGGTATGCTACGAACTAACATTTATCTACATTTCTAACATTTTTTCTACTGCCTCTACAAACCATATCAGAAAGGTATAGATTTTTTGAACTGGATTATTGCGAGATGGCTTCCCATTGAGGGGGTACTTCGTGTAAAGCTGGTGAACCTGTCACTACTCCCTAAGTGAAGATGCAATGAAGTGCTTTTTGAGCTCTCTATGACTGGCCAGTCATCTTGATCTGGAGTATATGACTGTGTAGATATGTTTTTACTTTATGATGCAATTTATCCAGCAAGTGCTGGTCATGGATGAAGAATACTGAATTCCCATGTGAGTACGCAAAGAAGAATCCTACTCATGAGGTTGGTTGATACGAAGCCCATATCATCAATTTGAAATGTTCTTATATTATCAACTTATTTTTAATCTGCGTTTACACAGATTAATGTAACTTGTTACTTACATGTAACAAGTTTTCTGTAACTTTTGTTATATAACAAAGTTTTATAACTTCTGTTATAATAACAAAAGTATATATTTTGTTATATAACAAGTTACATGTATTTGTAACATTTTTGTTAAACTTGTTATATAACAAAAGTTTTATAAACAAGTTACATAGTGTAAACGCAGCTTTACAATTTGAGGTATTTTGATCATGTGTTCAATCTTTTTTGTGTATCATCCGTGATTATCTTTTCCAAATTTGTAAGTTCTTTATTTCAATACAATGGTAATTTTGTTAGGTATGGCGAGGAACAATGATGAGCACATTTGATGAGCAATTGCCACAATGACAGCCAATCCTACATTTTTTTCTGACGACCTAGATTTAATAGGAGTAATATAAAATAAAACACCAAATAATATTGTCAATTCCACTATCTTATTGTTTACAGCATTCGGACCGCGGTTTCGTGGCTTTACCAGTCACATTTTCAACAGTAGGCCTACTTTGTCTACAAATAAGTTAATATCAAATATTTGTAATCAGTGATATATGAGAAGTATGTACCCTTAAATCTAGTTTTAACGCCAGTGGTAGGTAGTGATATAATCTAATCCTGCATGAAATGATTGCAAGTAACCATTGATAAAATTTCATTCCAATACAATAATAGTCTGATGCTAGAGGATTATTAGATCATGATATATGTATTGTCAGCGCTGTTTTTGTAACAATATAGTTTCCGGTACGCAATGTTCCGGGGGTTCTGAGGGGTAATCGGAAGGGGGTCCGCCCCCGGGAAAACGTTTTATGATTTAAAAAGCAATTGATTAGTTGCAATATCCCATCTCCTTCTATCTTCATAAAGGGTGTTTTAAAACTATTCGGGAGCAAGGAAAAAATTCAGGATGTCCTGAACACTATAAAATATCTGAGACCATCCCTTCTTGATTACATCATTGATAAGATAAGATTACAAAGATTATTATTTTGTCTGAGACAGTTTGAAATTTTTTACTCCTATCAAACTTATGGTTTCTTAAAAGTTATGTATGCTTTTACTAGTAAAAATGTATTGTTTTACAAATGGCTCTCCCAAAGTTACAAAATATTTTTTTGTTCTCAGAGGTACCGGTACGGCGTACCGTCACAAAAACAGCACTGTGTGTTGTATTCCGATTGATAAAAATGCTCAGTTATCCGATTGAAATTTTAAATTCAAATTTTTATTCTCTTATTATTATCATCAACTGAATTCTTATGTCGATTCTGGCCTTCCTTCATGAAGGCCTTAACTGAAGCTTCATGCTTTTGCTTTGATGAAAATACATCTCAAATTATTCACACGAGTAAAAATAAAGTATCAAGACATGATACTTTTAATAAAAATATCGTAGCTTAAACTGAAACATGTTTTCCCAAAAATTATTTCAAGTGTTGATTATATTATTATTTATCCAATGTTTACGAAATAAAATACTGTAGAAAGTTAATATTTTTATAATATTATTAATGTTTATCTAATAAAAATTTTTACAGGCCAACATGTCTCCCAACTTGTCATCTGCACACTTTCCACCAAATAGACTTCTGTATGAGCAAGTGCTTTTCAATCTATTCAACCTTGTGGGCTTAGCTTCCTTGTTGAGGTGAGAATTTTAAGAAGATTTATGTTTTTAGTGATGCTGATTCAAAAATGGTGCCTCGAATATTTTTCTGGAAGCAGTCTGAGCTGTGGAATGCTCAAATAATTTCAAGTATATAATTTAAAAATAAAAAATCTGCATAAGAGATCTTAAACTATCATTGTACATATAGTAAGGGTGTAATATGTAGATGCTTATAAAATATTTGTTAAATTCTCAGTATCTTGGGCCAAGATTCCATGAAAACTATTATTCCATACATATGTTCCTCAACTTGATTAAATTTCAGCAATTTCCTATTGCATGCAACATGTCGCATTTTGTGGTAGACATTTGTTGTAAAGGAAACAAGAGCTCTACTTTGATTCAATTAATTTATCAATGCCTTTTACTATTGGGCTTATAGAATATATCTGCCAAGGTTTATTTCCTTAAGGCGTCAGAAAAGACCTATTTCTCACCAGAAATGGACTTCCCTCTTTCCACGATAGTTTGCCCAATACCATAAGAGTTTTCTTGGGTTACTATTTTGGTTTATAATTTCAACTGAGGTTTAAGCTGTGCCTGATAATGACAATTTTCTAAAGTTTATGGAAAAAGAATAGTTATCGGTATATTTAATTCTCGATACAATTATTATTATCTATTATTTTTTTATATAATTATTTGTTCTATAAAATCGAATTTTTCTTTCAGTAAGGAGTCTACATCTTCAATGGAAGTATTAACGAAGAATGTGATGGTTTATGAGAAGGAATGTTTCTCATCCAAGTGCAATGGATGCATTTCGCCAGAATGTCAGTTGTGTCGTTCATGCCTTACAACAAATCAAATAGACGTCCTAAAAAGAGCCTATATAGAACACAACAATAAAAAAGACTGTAAAAGAGCGTTTCCACCATCTATGGTAAGTCTTACCTAAAGGAATGAAAAAGTCTGATGTAATCAGTAAGAATTCTATCATCAAACATTGACAGTACAATATTATTTCTGTACAAACTGTAATTTTTGCAACTTGAAATTGAATCTCACCTTTTTAAACCCCAATTGCGTAAAAAAATGTATCTATTAAAATGTAATTCTCACTTTTCTCTATTCAACACAATAAAACCTTGTCAGTACAATCATTCTGGATTTATAAGTGGAATATCTCCATTGAATTCTCTGCTACCGGAAATTCATACTTTTGTTCAAAAGAATACGAAAGAAAATGTTTATAAATTATTAGCATAAGTTGAAAAATCGTGCCATATGTGTATTTGTATCTCTTGATTCAGCCTTTATAAAAAATACTGTAGTATCCTTTCATTACCCGTTTGGGTTGGTAAGCCGGTTTGTGTAAGCCGTTTTGGGTCATCCCTTGGCTTAATATCGTATTTTCAAAATTTTTGTAAATAAATATGAATTAACCGGTATGATACATATTTGAAGAGGAATGACCCTATGTTTCTTTCCTACTTAACGTACCTCTATTGTAGAGTGAAAGATAGCATTACAGTACCTTTATAATCTCCTTATTCAAAACTTAAAAACTCAGTTTGCTAAAATTGACTCTTAAGCTCTGGCTATTCTTTGTTTCAGGATTATGCAAAAGCGAATGATACCAGAATTTCAGACGATCTTAGTCCAGAAAATCAATTTTTGTTCAGATGGTTCAAGGCTAAATGTCTAATGGATAGAAGGTGGTGTTAGACTTATAAAATTTTGTTTATTTTGTTGAAACGTTTAAATTCTATTATTGATGTGAATAAATTTATTTTTATGAGAAATTTGTACTTCAACTTATATCATCATACTCTTGGATTATAATAAATATTGATATTTTCATTTTCCACTTTATACTTATTCAACTCATCTACAATATTAAATTGTTCACAAGTAATTTTTTCTGCATTCTGAAGTAGGTAGTTGTAAAACCCAAACTCCTCACATAGATATAGATATGAAGATTTGTCCACACTGTGAGGGTTGGAGCAATTAGTTACGTAATAATGAACTTGAAGCCATCTGGATTACCAGCTAATAGAAAGTCCATTCAGTATAATGTCTAATATAAGCTGTTGGGTGATTCTAATTTTTCCACTTTATATCTTATCAGAATATTTTCAATTTTCTGCGTAATAGTGAAGTCTGCATTCAATTTAAAATATTTTCAATGGTTAGACCGTTAGAATGTACCAGGCAGTGAACAACATAAATCAAATGTAAAATATTAGCCTACTATCCAACAGCAACGGGTGTATTGCACTAATGAAATGTAATAACTTATCAACCCTATGTCAGAACAATGTTTCACAGTTCAGCTTAAATATAAAGAATATACAAATCATGTTTGTTGATTAAAAAGACAAATTTATTTAATCCTACAGTAAAATTAAAGTATCGGATAGTAAAGAAAATCCAGAACAGTTATTTAATTATATTTGCATATAAAAATTGCTATTTACAAGTGATTTCTATAACAAAAGCTTGTTTACACATTTAACATTTATGAAGTAGCAGATAATTACTGTTCAATCACTAGCTTGGGAGGTCCATAAAGATTGCCCACTATTACCTGTCTTTTTATAACTTCCAAAATATTGAGTCCTTCCTGGTACTTTGTGTTGATCTCTGGCCCGGAAAGATTCTTGTTCTCCCTGAAGCCGTCTTTTATTCTTCGTAAAGCGTACATTCTGTAGTTGTATAGTTGAAATTTCCCAGCTTCTCTAAGTAACTTTTTGTAGAGACCCAGCATATCGAGTTTTGAAATTGACATTCCAATTTCCACTGATATATTTATCAAAAATAGTATAAATTCCTATTCCAAGACTTCAGAGCTAACCAAAAATTACAGAAAATCGCAACAAGCAGCCGAGCTGCGTCGTGCGCTTATCAGCTGATTAGAAAATATTCACTGCCTTCTGTACTAACAAATTTTGTTTCATCAAAAATATATTTGAATTTATTTCTGATAATTTCCCTAAAAGAGAAAGAGCATGTTGAGACCTCATAATATTCAGGATATTTCAGTGATATATTTCATATCAACCAATTATACTAGTATTATATTTGAGTTAAAATTATGGAATATCGCAGCTCACGTGCTATTCAAAAGGCAACTTAACCTCACTTCGAAAACATGTCTAAACAAGTCAGTCAGACAGCTCATACGGAACGTTAACTTTTTTCAACATAATAGATAAACTTTCAAAATATCAATAATTATAACTGTAAAGTTCACTTCGTTTGATAAAATACAGTTTTTAAATGTTGTGAGTGAATTGAGATTAGATTCGAATTGAAATTAGGTCTCCTGTTGAAGTGTTGACAATTTTGAACCTGGATTTTTAACTTGTACTCACCATTCATTTTTAAATTGATCAAGTTCTTCCTACAAACTCTATTTGAATACTTCTCTGTGAATCAACGGTCAAGGGATGGATGATCCTGAGGAAGATAAATTTTTACAGGTACCGTAAGTTTTGTTTCATATTAATCATAGGGTTATAATGTGTACCGCCTATAGGCTCATCATCATAGGGTTATAATAATTGTAGTTAAGTTACTTACTTGTTACTTGTTCCGTCTTCTCCGCCACCAGGGACTGGGGAATCGTCTGTTTTCCTCATATTTGAAGAGGTCAGATGCGGTCAGCTGCTCGACCTGGCAAGTGCTGAAAGGTGTAGTCTTCAATGTATTCCCTGAGCGTATAGTACGGTCGATCTGTCAAGTATCGCTTGAGTGCAGCAGCAAAGATCCCATTGTCCTCCAGGACCTTCAGTGTTGTTGGAAGCAGATTGAAAAGTAAAGCTCCTGCATAAGCTGGGGAGTCTTCATATTTTTTTAATCTGTGCTGTGGAAGATGAATATCCTTGTTGTTCCTTGTCCTGTATTGGTGCTTATCTCCCCTCAGTGTAGGGGTTCATTTCTTTGCCAAGTTTATTGTCTCCAGGATATATAGCGAGGTCACTGTAAGCAGCTTGTGTTTCCGGAAGAGTGGCTTGCAATGCTTCATCATGCTCATTCCCAGTATAGTTCTCAGTGCCCTCTTCTGTATCACTAGCATCTTATTCAGGTGAACTTGAGCTGCCGATGTAATGAAGTCGTTGTACGTTGGTTAATCGTTAAATACCGTACACATTGTTTTTCCTGCAACTGGCCGTATATTTTATAAATGATCGTATATACATCGTAGAAGAATGAAGTCAGTATAATTTGTTTTTACGTTCCAGGATGAAAGCTGTGAAAGTGAGAAAAAAGATTTCAGTGATCCAGTATATCGGGAACTCTCATTGATTAATGGACGAATAAATAGTATGACTAAAGAACAGCTTGTTACTAAGCTCAAGAAACTGCAATTGGATCCAAATGGTAATGTTATAATCATGAGGAAACGACTCAAGAATCATATTAGAATGCAAAAATTGGCTTCGAATAACCTCACAAGAGTTACTAAACTGTTTCCTTTCTATGTGGTCATAGACTTTGAAGCGACCTGTGAATCCTACAATCCTCCTGATTTTCCGTAAGTATAGTGATATTCATTTAACTTGGCGGAGGGCATTAGATAGATAGAGAGTTATTATTTCTCGACGTTAATGATGACCGATGGCAAAAAAATAATATACTGAGTCCGATGGCAAAAAATAATATGAATTTAAGTTATGTGTCTACGTATCTCATACCATCCGCCAAGTTAAATGAATATTACTATAATTTATTGAAATAATTTAAAGATATATGTTGCAGTCTTTGGTCGGTCTCTTCACGTGAAATTCTGCGTTTTGTGTGCAATGGAAGTATGGAACTCACGGCCACTCACTAAAGCCATTTCTGAGTAATGGAAAACTTATGAGTAATGGAAAAGTAATAATAACCTTATTTATTGTCTAAAAGTGCATTCGTTTTTCTATGAATAACCGAAATTTCTCGCTGAATACTTTCCTCACATGACTCATAAAAAATAATAGATTTCTAACTTCTAGATTGTTATTTGATTTTGAACGAAATGAGGTAGATCCTTGTAGAAAAGAAATCCAATTGATTGAAATGATCTAACTATTAAAGTTTCATATTTTTCATTAATTATAACAAGGGTTGCTCTTGAGTAAATGAAATTCCATAACATTGGTTTAATCTATTGCCTACAATTGGAGAATTTATTTTTATTATACATTGTTTCTCCGAAAAATGTGGGCAAACAATAATGGTAATACAGCTTTTTTCTAATTACTCCTTGAACATGGATTTATATTATTTTTTTCAGATTTCAGGGTTTCCCAATCATATCGTCCTACTCCCAGAATGAATATTGTTTCAGGGAATAGGCCTAAGTTGATTAATGTTGAAAGTGAATTGTATTTTTATGGCGAATAAATCCAGGCCCAAGGAGTGATTTTGTTTGAATGGATTGAGAGTTGTTTCCTTCAATACTTGTTAAAATATAAATTTAACTTCGTAAATGTATCATTTTTCTATTGCAGACACGAAATCATTGAGTTTCCAGCTATTTTAGTCGATTCTGAGAAGCAAACAATTGTGGACGAGTTCCATAGTTATGTGAAGCCCGTGAAGTATCCCAAACTTTCGGATTTTTGTACTGAGTTGACTGGAATCACACAGGTACAAACTTTTCACAATTAGATAAATTCTCAGTTCAACTACTCATTAGCCTATTGAGAATGAAATAGTACTTCTATCATCTGAGTATTTAAAAAAGTCATAATGAATTATTAAAGTAGTTAAGTTTGTTTTTAATATTTTTTCAGTCCATTTGAGTTTCTTATGATTTTTGTCTGCTTCTAGGAAACTGTTGATAAGTCAGAAGAGTTTCCCAAAGTACTTACCAAATTCCTAAAATGGCTCAAAAAGCATGGATTGGACTCCAAAGCTAAATATGCTATTGTTACCGATGGTCCTTGTGATATGGGTAGATTTCTGCTTGGTCAGTGTAATGTAAGTGAATTTGAAGTTTATTCGTACCATAAAATCTGTTCAATATGAAATGTATGTGAATGTATATGAACATTTTCGTTCTGTATTCGTACTTTACTTCTGTTGGAATTGTGTATGTGTCTCAACTCCTGATTTTATTGACATCTCAAAACTTTGCTCCTCTTTAATTATCTATAATGAATAAAATTCTCCTTTGATCTATTGAAAAAATATCGCTGAAGTGGCGAGAGCTTGGAAAATTACTTGGAAAAGAGATTTTGAAAGAGGGAAGATTGGACCCTAGAATTCAGGAATCGACTATAGTTTAATATCCACTTTTCAATAAATCTAAGAGATCAATAATAAAATTATTTTATTCTAAAATAATTAATATTTTATTCTAAAGAAATTTAAGAGTTACGAGTTATTTTGAAAATTATAATAATTTATAATCAATCACAATTTCTGCAGTTTGTGATTAGAATGGTGATTTAACACTCCTCGCTAGTAGAAACCTGAACTAAAATAAGGCCGACCATACACGTTACGGTGCACTGAAGAGGCTTCTTTGGGCATGGAACGTATATAGGCATAGCCCCCTTTAAACTACGTGGCCGCGGCCTTCAATGTGACAACCTCGCAGTCCCGGCTGGTTTCATTATAAAATCATACTTATAAAAAACACTACAAATACATGACTTGAAACACATGACCGATTTGCATTGCTCATGCAAGCCGATGCAGCGGCGTTGTCACATTGAAGTTTAAAGGCCATGTAGTTTAAAGGGGGCTATGATATAGGCCAATATATGTTCTTCTACTCTATATCTCTATATAAATAGGCCAATGCGAATAGATTGGTGTGCTAGCATTGGTCTATTTATTTGTAGCCTATAGAGTAGACGATCATACGTTTCACAGGTGAATATCTACGGTGTACCGTAACGTGTATGACTAGCCTAAAAAATATAAAATTTCTTGTATTCATATTATGTATTGTTCAATATTGTTGAAATCAATATTATTGTATGATAATTGTTATATTACAGTATTGTAATATATTGTATTGTAATTATACTGTATTACAATATTATTGTGTTGTAATTATTATTGTATTCGTTGAACATGCAGCTTCTAACTTGAAGCTTCTTCATAAATAATGTTACTCTCTAGTTTTACTGACAGCTCAAGACACTTTAAAATCCATCCAACAAAAATATATTATCTCATTGTTATTGACAATTTTATTTCACGCTCTAATAATATTTTCTCATTTCCGTACGTCATTTTTTCAGATGTCAGAGATACAATTTCCTTATTTTGCCAAAAAGTGGATTAATATTAGGAGAGTCTTCAGTTCGCACTATAAGTCGAGGAAGGTATGATGCATGAATAATTTGTATTTTTTTCAAAAGAATATACCTCAAGGGAATTTTTAGATATTGGGATGATTAATAAAAGCCTTTTACATTTAAAAGTAAATAGATTTTCTATTAATATGGGTGCAAACACAAATAAAGCTGGTTTCAACCTTTGCTCCTGATTGCAGTTTGTACTTTTAGTTTTTTGTTTTGTAATTTTCTATGACATTGGCTCAGCTCTTTTCCAGTTGAGTATTTCGTCATTCGACCTAACTTGAACGAAACTTTCAAATCCAGACAACCAGCTCGAAAATCCAGTAAGAAAACATTTTTATCTCAGCTCTTCCAATATTGATAAATTCTATTATACTCAACTTTAAATAGTTACTTTGCAACTTTCATTCATCGAAGTAATATTTTACAATAATATAGGCTACTATAATATTCATAATGGTTATAATTCCACCAATTACGATCCCTATGAATGAACTTCATCTCTCATCATCATCCTTCCCATCACCCACACAATAGTTAAGAGCTTATGTGGGCATTACCGCAGCAAAAAACTTGATTAGAAAATATTGGTATTGGTGATGATGATCCAGCCGTGAAAGTCTTTATAGTCGTGATAGCTGGTTTCTTTTTTATCTCTGAGATAGAGCTCGACTTGTTTAAGACTAATTATTGGAAGTCTCAAATTTATTGTAGGCGTTAACACGCTCAGTTTAAAAATTGACTAATATTTTCAATTGATCATAACATTGCATTGAGCAGAACCTTTTGATATCTCATTTTCTTCGTATGTAGCACATTTATGTGTGCAAGCTAGATCTGCTTGATGCTCTAGGAAAACTACTGGTTGCATAGTGAATTAAGTTATTTATCTTTCACTTTAAATTATGTAATTTAATATGTTGCATAAGCTCTGAATTGGAAGAATTCATTTAATTTTCAAAACTTTTATTCAGTCTTGTAACTGGATAGATTCTTAAAATTAATCTAGAAAATTGTTAACTCTGATTTTGAAATGAAATTCAGGGAAGTATCCTTCCATATTGCCATTTATATGCTAGTATTATAATCTTTCAATAATTTTTTAACCATTTTTGTATTTCCCAGCTATGCCTAGCTTCCATGCTTCAGTCGTTTGGCGTGGAATTTGACGGTCGTCTTCACTGTGGATTAGATGATGCCAGAAACATTGCCAATCTCCTGATTCACATGATCAAAGATGGCGTCAGCATCGACATCAATGAGAATATAAAAGAGAACCAAATGATGGATAGAAGGAGCAATAATCATCGAAGAGTGAGTATCATTGGGTTTCATTGCGGTTCAGTCATGCTTCCTCGTAGTCTTTTTTTGTACTCCATTCGCGGAAGGGAGAGAAGGGAGAGACTCACCAAAACAGTAATTTTACACAAAATTATAATAACAAAACATAATCTTACACTTATTTATAGTAGTATTCATTTAAGTTGGCGGATGGCGATCAGAAAACAGCTATGTTACGCAGCTTTGACACAATAATCTGCGAGATTCAGCATTTTTAGGTTAAATCTTGTGACAAAGCTGGGAAACATTTAGAAATCGCCTATACAAGAATGTCTGAATCGGGAATGTAGATTAAGATAGTAACAAAAAATTGAATTTACAACTTTCTTTTAGCAAGCTTAAATGGAATAGTTATGGTATGCATATCCACGGAGAGTATCTGAATCACCTGCGTTTTGCTGACGATATTGTACTGATTGCAAAATCTTCATCAGAACTGAAAATGATGATAACCAGTTAAGCATCAAAAAGTGAAAAAGCTGGTCTTGTCTTAAATACAGGGAAAACCCATCTTATGACCAATAGGGAAACAGTAGACATAGCATTGGATGGCTGTTTGTTGGATTGGTCAAGAGAGATTATTTATCCAGGGCAGCTGATTGCTTTCACAGACAGAACTGATAAAGAAGTGAAGCGTAGGTATGTAATTGCATGGAGAAAGTTCTGGTCATTGAAAAGTATTCTAAAGAAAAGAGAGATTAATTTTGGGAAGAAAATAAAAATATTGAAATGCTGTGTTTTTCCTGCGCTTGTATATGGCTCCCAAACCTGTACATTGAAGAAAGAAATACTACGAAAAGTAGCATCAACTCGAACGGCAATGGAGAGGAGTATACTGGACATAAAAAGATTGGATAGAGTCAGAAACACTTCCATCAGAGCAATAACAAACACAGACGATTTACCGAAGACAATTAAGGATTTAAAGTGGAAGTGGGCAGGACACATCGCTAGATTGGGGGATGGCCGATGGACGAAGACTCTAACCTTGTGGAAGCCCAGCTGGAGGAAAAGGAAAATTTGTACGCAACGATTTAGGTGGGAGGACGACATTGTGAATGTGGCAGGTGATAGATGGACAGTGTACGCAAAAAATAGAGATAGGTGGAGGAACCTGGGAGAGGCCTCTATTGGATATTCCCAATAGGCAATAGAGAGCCTGGTTTCCGCAACGAAAGAAAACAAACATTCAACATTTGAAATTTATTATTGGACTATACATATGAAAATTCAATTGTAATGTAATTTATCTTAGCAAAGCGATGTTTAGTTTTTCTATTCCAGATTGTTTTTTCTTGTTGTATAGTATTGGGAACCAATAAAGGCTTTATTATTATTATTAAGATAGTAACAATACAATTTTGAAATATTTATCCGTTTATTTCTTAGTCATTTCAAAAACGCAGGTTTGACTGGTACAGCTTTTACTTGAGATATTTTATAAACAGCTGTCTGAAGTTGGAACAAAGTTGGGCTGCGATTTCTCAATGATCACAATTGTGACAAACTGATGACAATAGACCGTGTTAGTGATGACGTAATTAACAATAATATTAAATGTAAAACATATACTTCAACATGTCAACTGTTTGGTAACATGTACATTTTTTTTTTAAATTCAATTATTGGTTTCCAAACAATTCTCTGATGTTTTTTTTGTGGTGTCAATTCTCTGATGTCAAATTGTGTTTTCAAAAAAACGAACAAAATGGCGATCATGCTTCGCAGATCACGATGAGCATAGAACTCAAAAACTGCTTTAGGCTAATTCTTATTTTAACTTTCCTCCTCCCTGGTGAAAATGCCTTCAAGGGCAACTAGTTAGTGAAAAAAGAATAACATCATGTAAGTAAGGGTTCTGACTCTCCCATCTCTGTATGTCTTCTTGTTGTAAATGAAGAGGAACTTGAGTTTTTTTATCGTATGGCTTTTTATCAGTGGGGGGAGACCCTTACGGGTAGGTTCCACCAATATAGTGTAAATGGATATACCACCAGAAGTAGGCTCAAAGTGAGAATTGATTCTCACCAATATTCTAGTACGCATGAAAATGTGTTACATAAACAGTGCATGATCAGTAACATGTTCAGTTACATGAAATGTGCATGAACAGTGTTTGGATTTATCTACTAGTTACGCTCTACCCTATGAGATTAACCTCAATTGAGACAAAAGGCTTATTTTTGACTTACTGTATATAATAGACTAACCTAATTATTGTTGTCTCTTTGCTTATTTATATCTTGACAAAGATTCTACCTGGAAAATTGTTTTATTTATAACTATCTATTTAATCGCGGAATGGAGGGGGGTGAAGTTGTCTGCAGATATTTAATACTGAATATCAAGTCTTGATTGGATATTTAAGGCGGCTCGCACACCGGAGCAATAAGCAACAAGCAACTAGCAACACGCTATTAAGCAATATTGCTATCTTCTTCTTCTATATTAATAAAAGAGAGTTGATGTCTGTACGCTCGCTTATAACTCGAGAACGGCCGAACCGATTTAGATGATTTTGGATTAGTTTGGATTGTTAGAGCACTGGTTAACATAATATGTATTAAAATATAAGAAAATCCCTTTATAATTAATAAATAATTCGTAAATTAATGACCTAACCTATCAAACATTTTACAGACGACAGACCCATGTTTTGAACTTCCCGGCAGGCCTATCGAAGAACGGAAAGATGATGATTTAACATCAGGAAAATGAGCAATATTATAAACAATAATATTGTCCAGGCCTCCGTAGCGTAGTGGTTAGAGCGTCTGCGTGTCAACCTGAACAATCCGGGTTCAATCCCCACTCCGGACAATTTTTTTTTGTACTAGGTTTTCTACTCAAATTATTTTTTACGCTAGAATCATCAATTAAGAATGAGTTATCGGTCGTATCATATATGTTTTATTGTTCCTAAGAAGGGGAAAAATAAATTGAAATAAAACAATTATTGATTATATAAAATAAAAAAATACATTGATTTTATTAAACATATTTTTACTTCGTGACATTTTTTTTTGGGGGGGGGGGGGAACATGAAGGGGGACATTTGGGGGAAAGAGGGGGGTTACGTGAAGGAATGGCCAATGGGGGAAGAGGGGGTGATATTTGGTGGGAAAGAGGGAGTTGACATGAAGGGGGATTTGTGGGGATGACATTTGGGGGGGAATGAAGGGGGGACATTTGGGGGATGAAATTTTTTGGGGTGTGGCATGAAGGGGGGACATTTGTGGGGTGAAGAGGGGGGACATTTGGGGGGGGGGGGGAATAGGGTGATACGAAGTTCGCCGGGACAGCTAGTATATTATAAATGTTGCTTATTGCGTGTTACTAGTTGCTTGTTGCTTATTGCTCCGGTGTGCGAGCCGCCTAAGACTTTTCTTTTAAAAAGTGTCTTATAGCCAAATATTCTTGTTTGACCTTCGTCTTTTAATCTTATTGATTTATTCATAATTTTCTAGAATTGCTAATATAAACTGATGTTCACTCCTAGCGGACAGGACTTTAACCTCGTGCTGGGGTGTCGCTTATAAAATAAATTCAAATTTAAATGTTATCTTCTTACTTTTATAGCGTACCGTACGTTATTTGTTTGCTGATTTTGGTTTCTGGCAATAGTATGATTTGATTTGAATCGTGTTCAGTTTATAAATGTACAGGTGCAAGGATATTTGTTATTGCGTAAATTCCTCCTTTGAAGTTTTCTTTTCGAATCTTTCAAGGATTATTCTCACCCCTATTTTAACTGCATGCATTCCTTGATTATTTAGAAGAGCTTGAATAATACGAAAGTATCACACACATCGCTTAAATGAGAACCTTATAGTAAAGAAGAGAAATAAATAGAAAGGAATGAATATGTAAAGATTTTAAGTGCATGGTGCTTAATATTACAAAGCTTACAATAATACAATGCTCATTAAAATGCTTAAAATTCAGTTGGTAATCATAATACAAGCATGACTGAATTCTGCATGTTTATTTGGGATGTGTAATGAATTGAAAGTATTCTGCTTTCTGCATGCGATAAAATATAAATTGAGGTGAAAATAATGGATTGTATATCTTCCAGGTGTCAAATACCTTCAAAATCAATAATCCACGGAAAAATCAACAAAATCAACACCAGAACCAAAAGGGTGAAGAGAAAATAGATCAGGAGGATTTAGATTTTGCTATGGGATTGATGTCAGTACGCAACGAGGCTGTTGGCGAATTGAGCAATACTAAATAGAGTTAGTTTCTGATGTATGTTTGAACGTGAATTCCTTGTAAGAGTTGAACTTTTTAAATGAATATAAACCGAGAATATTTCATCATACAATTAGATTATTAGATTTATAATTAAAAATGAAACGCTTATCAATATTCTATAAGGGTTTAATAGAACTGTAAATTGAACTAAAAATATATTTTCACAGAATTTTGAATTAACTATGACTTTTCTGAAAAGTGTAATATTATATGATGTAAGTGTTATCGGTAACCGGAGCTATGATATTGACAAATTACATATTTTTTGTTATAAAAATGCCACTTTGGATTAGTTACCTTTTTTAGCAGGGTTCCTTGTGAAGAAAATCAATCCTTTGTGTGCAGATTCGTGAACAAAGCAACAGACCCAGATATTCTGTTTCTAGGGTATCAAGGGATACCCAAACCACTTGATGCTATTCTGGGGGTCGCGTCTGAGTCGAGGAATGGCGGATTCAAAATGGCGGATGTTGCGTTCTATATAAACGTTCGTAGAACGGTAACCATGAATGATAGAAACTTGTAATAAACGACATTCGGTTTCAAATATGATATTCTAAAAGTTTTGTTATTACTCATTTTTGTCTAAAATTTTGTCATATTCGCTCCTACAAAACTTATGAGAGAACATTTTTAGAATCTATCCCCGTTTATTAGAAAGTTTCATACCATTGGTTTTGATTTTTTTTTGTGGAGTGATGTTAGCAGCTCAGTGCAGCCGGTTCCATCTAACTAAGCTGTTTTGAATCGTAAATTATGAATCCCGTTTATCACAAGTTTCTATCATTAATGGTTACCGTTCTACTAACGTTTATACAGAATGGGACATCCGCCATTATTCGACTCAGACGGGACCCCCAGAGTAGCATCAAGTGGTTTGAGAATCCCTACGTACACAATCTCTAGAAACAGAATATCTGGGTCTGTTGCGTTCTTCACGAACCTGCATACAAAATTACATACGGAACTCTATTATTGTATTATGGGGTAATATACAGAGTGATCGAAAAGTCGCTCAACCCAAAATGATAACAGTCTTAGAAAGCTGTAATGTGTTATTGATTTTTCTTTCAAAGTTTATGATACAAGTTACAATTACAACTTACCTACCTACAAGTTCACAACAAGTGCTGGAAATGTCCACCGTGATTTGCAATGCATGCATCAACGCGTTTCCTTACGTTGCACGCAACCTTTTTGAGTGTAGCAGTAGCAATATTTGATATACAGTCTTCAATGTTTCTTCTAAGTTCATCTAGTGTATGCGGGTTGTTTTTGTACACATTATCTTTCAAATAGCCCCACAAATAGAAATCAGGAGGAGTCAGATCTGGTGAACGAGGAGGCCATAAACCACGAGAAAAGGAGAACAGTTTCTCCTTATCTGGCTCTTGGAGCTGATGCGTTACGTTAATCCGATAGGGATGGAATTTTAATAATTCAGTGGCTTTATGAACACTTCCATAAGACAGTCCAGTCTGGGTATAAAGTTTTCGAAGAGACTCTTTTGGAGAACGAGACGAATGGAGAACGTTGGAGAACGTTTCACTTATCGTCTGTAGTCTGTCGTCAGTCAAAACACTTGGTCGGCCGGTACGATTACGGTCATTCACGCTACCTGTATCCCGAAAACGATGAAACAAACGACATATGGTCGATTTGTTTGGTACTTTAGCATCTGGAAAGGCATTGGAGAAATGTTCTTGACACTTTGCATAGGATTTCGATTCACAGTAACTCAAAACGATAGAAACACGTTGTTCTTGCGTAAAATACATTGCGACTTGAACTGAACAAACAAACTGATTTCTGGCTAATTGTCGCCCGATGGCGTGATCTGGCAGTGCTGCCATCTGCTGTACTACTGGACGAAAAATTGCCATACGCAAATCATACTTTACAAATTTACCTGTCATTCCTACACGGCTTCAAACATTGGGTTGCGCGACTTTTCGATCACCCGGTATAACCCCATAGAGTAGGGTAGTATATATTATACCCCACTTTTGTATATGTATTACAGTATTAGCATCTTTCAGATGCTTCTAGTCGTTCATCCAGTTCTATTTTCCTTTTATTTCCTAGATAATCTATTCTTTTCCATTTAACGAAGTATTATTTTGTCCTATAATGTACATACTTATATTCTTGAGAATATAATTATGTATTGTTTGGATTCGAATTGTTATATTATTCAGTGAGATTCGCATTAATAGTTGTTATGAATATTAGCTATTCCCATAGTTATAATTTTTTTTAATTACAATATCGTTCTGCATCACAGTAGTATAGAATTGTCACTTCTGGACCCAACTCTGGACCCAACATGGCCGCTGGACCCAAGATGGCCGCTGGACCCAAGATGGCCGCTGGACCCAAGATGGCCGCTGGACCCAAGATGGCCGCTGGACCCAAGATGGCCGCTGGACCCAACATGGCCGCTGGACCCAAGATGGTCGCTGGACCCAAGATGGCCACTGGACCCAAGATGGCCACTGGGCCCAAGGTGAGCGCTGGACCCAAGATGGGTGCTGGACCCAAGATGGTCGCTGGACCCAAGATGGTTGCTGGACCCAAGATGAACGCTGGACCCAAGATGGCCGCTGTAACCAAGATGGCCGCTGTAACCAAGATGGCCGCTGTAACCAAGATGGTCGCTGTAACCAAGATGGCCGCTGTAACCAAGATGGCCGCTGTAACCAACATGGGCGCTGTAACCAAGATGGTTGCTGTAACCAACATGGGCGCTGTAACCAAGACGATTACTGTAACCAACATGGATGCTGTAACATAGGTGATCACTGTAACCAACGTATTCACTGTTACCAAATCTGATTATGTCTCCTAAATGACCGCTGTAACCAAAAAAAAAGTTTTCCCACAAATCGGCTGCTAATCAGACAAGCAGACTATCTCACACTTAATTAGAATCTAATTATTACTACATCACCATTATTGACCGCTGTCTCAAAAATGGCTGCTGTCTCAAGTGAGATAGCTGGCTCAAAGATGGATGCTGCCTCAATAGCAATCTCTATCTCAGAAATGATGGGGCTACTGTCTCAAAGATGGTCGCTGTCTCATGAGAAGCTAACTCGGCCTCATTAACAAACTATGGCTCAAAGATGGCAGCTACTGTCTCAAGTGTAATATTGTTGCCTCAAAGATGGTTACTAACTCAATGTAAGATAGCTAGCTCAAAGATGGATGCTGTCTCAAGTTAGATTACTGGCTCATCTAACAAAAGCTGTCTCATCCACATGGCCACGGCTGTCGCAATAGCAATCGTTATCTCAGAAATGGCTACTGTACGCTGTATAACCAAGTCAAACTCTGTAATTAACGTGTATTCACTGTAACCAAATCTGATCAATGCTCTAACGCTGCCCCCCGCCGCCGCCGCCGCCGCCGCCACCACCATCACCAGCGTCTCATGCTTGTGATGTGTTACTATCTCGTAATCAGATAACATATATCCCACTATCCAAATACCCCCCTCGCCCCCATTCATCTCAGCACTATCTGATAACAGGTCACTCACCCCATCTAAAACCCCAGATCAACAAGGATAGATTTTTTCTCTTCCCCAATCACATCCGAAATATATTGTCCATTAACTACATCTTTATCTTCTGCTAATTTTGTCAACTAACTGAAATATGTTAATATCTAATAACTATATGGATGAGGACTATGCACACATAATAATAATAAACCAAAGTATATTTATATGTGAAATTTATTTTTTTTACAAATCGTATAGTGATACATTGGTTATAGAAAGAAAATAATCTTAAATTAATTACTACTACAACTACTAATTACTACTAACTACTACTAATTACAACAAATAAAACTTACATACAACTAACACAATACCAAAATTATTATACATTTTACAATTTGCAAAAAAAAAAAAACGGTTTTTGTTTAACACAATAATTTAGCTCTTACGGCGCAAACCTTTAAAATGTCTGTAAAATTCAACAAATTAACTAACATTTGTTTTCTTCTTGGTTTTTTCTCACCAGTCTTTTTGGGAGAAGATATCATTGTTACAGGTATGTGAAATTCACAATTCTTTAGCTTTTCAAAAATCATTAATTTTCCTAGTGTTATCAAGTGACAAACACAAACATCCCTGTTCAGATTACAATTCAAAACTTTACATGAATTTGCATGTGATTTAATTTCTTTTACAAGTTTCCGTTTATTTTTATTGCTAAAAATACAATGCGAAAAATGCTCAATTTTATGTATATCACTGTAAAGATATTCTTCAGCTTTTAATGCATTATTAACAGATGACAGTACAGCTACATGAGAGTTTACTAACACATCTAAATCACATTTTCTACGATTTTTTGTCACTACTGAATTAACTGAGTTCAATATGGTTTTTGAAATTTGATGTGAAACATCATTTGATATATTATTAAGTTGCGACAAATCGTCACAGTTGACGATGACGTAAACTCGGTTTAAGATGTCAACTTTATTATTATTATTATACTTTACCAATGCAATTTGTTAACAGCTAAATCATACAATAAATTATGCAACAATAGTAAAAGCAATGCAATTATCAACAACAATAACAATAATATTAAACAATCATACATAGTTACAATGTCAATTATCTGTTCATCAGTGTTCTCATCACTTTCCATCTTCTGAAACTCCTCCTCCTCCTCCTCCACCTCACTCCAGTTGTCTGATTCTTCATCTTTTCGTACACCAGCATCCTCTACGTTGTTCATCTCCTCAGCAGCAACAGCAGCAGCAGCAGCAGCAGCAGCAATAGCAGTAAGATTATCAGCAATGTCAGCAAAAGAAGCAGCAAACGCACCACCAGCAGAAGAAGTAGAAACAGAATTTGAAGAAGCAGGAGTTCGAATAGCATTAGCAGCAGTTAACATTATTTGGTGTCCATATCTCTTCCGTTCAATATTAGTGATTGTAATTCCTCTGGATATTCTTCAAGTTCAGCCTTTGTCATCCTGTCAATTGTGCAACACGGATAGATTGAACCATTCACACGCTCCGTAATCAATACGTATTTTTCCTTTCCATTAAAACTCGATAGATTATCTGCATTTACAACAGATAGAAATTTTTCCGGCAAAAATATATCACATGGTTTAGCACTTCTTGTCAGTTCTTCATCAGTGTAGAATAACACTCGCACAATAACTCGTTTTCCAAATTTAGTCGTAACCATGCGGGCAGAAATTATCGGATATCTAAATTGTTCAGTTAAATCTAATAGTCGAATTGTTGGCAAAGTTTCTCGCGCCTTTGTGTTGAACGACTCCTGAAACTCACTACGTGATGACGCACGACGACTTGTTCTCATTATCGGCATTATTATTTTTTGTATACTTTTCTGCAGCAGCTTACACTCAGATGATGTTCACAGCACGTTGCTCTCACAAACAATGAATGCATCAACCCACATTCTAGTTTAAGTGCTTTCTTGCATACTTATTGACACACCTGTCGAGCAGGTGTGTTTTGTCTGTTATTCAAGTTCAAACATGTCCGTTAAAAGCTCATTGAACCATCATTGCATCATTGTTTGCAGATACTAGAATTGAACTGTAATTAATTGAAACCAGCATGTATGTTGCAGCTCATTGTACACTGTTTAACGATCGAAATAATTTACAATATTTCGTACATTTGAATTTCCTCCACAAATTACATGAGAATTTGTCAATTTTATTTTTACACATGTTAAATGTATGATAAGCTCCATTGCAAAATTCATAATGATTATCTCTCGTATGTGATTGCATTACTTGATAAAAGCATGAATCTAAAGTACATTTTCCAATGAACTCATGCATTGTTTCATTTGCTCGAGGATTTATACAAATAATATAATGTCCATAATCTTTTCCATAACATTCATACCTATGATAACGTAATTTATGTATAAGATGTTTTTCAAATGCTGATTTGTTTTTAAGCAATGAATCTTCTTCTTCTTCTTTTTCTTCTTCTCGATCTTCTACTAAATCTATATCCATCGATATAATCTTTTTAACACTCATTCTTGATTTACAATGTCCGCCATCATTTCATAAAGATAAGTCTCAATTTTAATCAATTTATCTACATTCAATAATAATGGTCTACTGTAGCCCAAGTATTCATGAATATCTTCGCTGTTAATTGTTGACAAATATGTAGATTTAAGCTTTTTAGCAAAATTTATTATATTCAAATCTCCTGTTGTGTATGCTCGTGAAATAGCATCATCCAATTTGTCAACACATTCAATAATGTGTTTCAATTTCTTTTCTAATTCAATTGATCTGTACTCCATTTTCGGGTTCATGTTGCTGCTTCTACAATTTCCTCGATGTCGCACCTCAACGCACAAATCACAAGTCCTTATCGCGATGTCTGCTTACTATTCACGCACACAACACACACTAATCATTCTGCAGCATTGTTTGTGAGAAACTTTTCTGGTAGTTGCGGAAGGGATGATGTATCCGGTGGATGCGGTACCAACACATTAAAATTAATTGTATCTCTATAATCAGGTGCGCAAACATTTGCGGTGTGAAATTCTAATGGGTTTTCACACCAAAAACACTTAATAACATCGTTTTTATGACAATAATAAAATCCATTTTGCGCTAATACACGCAAATGTGTTAATTGATATAGATAATCATTATCATCATTATTATATAAATCTTGTTCTTCCTCCTCGTTTTTACTACTTTTAGAATCTTCTTGATCCATAAACATTTTCATTAATGACTTCAATCTATTAATTACTAATGAATAATCAAATTCATTTTTCTCCTGCTCCTCATTCTTCTCTGCAAGCATCGGCTCTTCTTTATTATCTTCACTTTTTTCTACATTACTCTCATCTACTAGGACATTTTTCTTATCATCATCATCATCATCACAATAATCATCAGCACTATTGATAGCATTCAAAATATAATCTTCAATTTGTTCCCTGTAATGTATGCATGAAGTTAACGCGCATCTTCCATAATTATTTCTGTGATGTTTGCAATGTTCATTTGTATGCGGATTATAAATTGGTTTTTTCCATTGGTGCGGTAAATCTCTTACATCATTGTGAAATTGAGAAAGATATCTACGTTTTTCCTCACCTTTAGTATATACTATTTTATATTCTGATAACAAGTTTCTTATTTGATTTTTACTGAATTTTTCGGATCCGCAATCCCATGGTAGTAAGTGGTAATGCTTTGTTAACCATAATGCATGTCTAATTTTATCGTCATTGAGTTTACATAAATTATAAGGTGCTTGATAATGGAACCCTCTTTCCAGTCTGTTAGTTGTTCACCATAACTTGCAAAAGCTAACTCCACTATAATGTGATTATTGTAATTACCTCTAAAATAATGAAATTCAACAACTGCATATGAATTATTATCGTTGTTGTTGTTGTTGTTCTTGTTGTTGTTGTTGTTGTTGTTGTTGTAGTCGTCGTTGCACTGATAATTAATGTTGTCTTGCATTTCGCCCGTATCCATACTCGCACTCATGTCTACCACAGTTGCTGTCATCTTTCACTCACACACAAGCATCACCATGTCTCTACGCATCAAGTATTCACTTAAAACTAATTAAACACTAATATGTTTGTATGTGTATACTATCTATTCGTCTCTCTCTCTCTCGTACACATACATGTCTACCAACCAAATTAATCTAAATTTGTGTCACAATGCCCGTAAGGGGCTTATATATGTGAGAACTTTATCAGAAATTAGCATAGCATATATAAGCTGTAATATTTGATTTCAACTTTTTTCATCATCATCATCATCATCATCATAATCATCTCCTATCATAGAAAACCATTGATTTATTCAATACTGTATTTATGCGTTCTATCGATGTTTGTGTAAAACATCTAGCTAGAAAATCTCTATACTCATCACAATCTATCACATCACAATTAATACTAAACAAAGAACAATTTTTTATATTATTAATATTGTCATTGCAGCTGTGCTAATTGATGAGTGATGACGCATACATCACCCGCATGTTAATGACAAAGTAACGAACTTTCACGTACAGAATGAGACATGCAGGTGAAAGCGTGCGCACGCACCTGCACTCATAGAAAAATATTGGTATAAAAACGTATGCATTAGCTCTCTGCTCATCAGTGTGTGAACTGAGTTCTAGCAGATAGTTACGCATATTCTGTTTCTTGATTACGACGAATAAAACTTACATTCAACTGTCACAATCATTTTCTCTATATATATATTTGTGACTTGTTAGTGTGAACTTCAACATCGACAATAGATTGTATGCAGTTGTTTTCGGTGTTATACTGTTGCGATTGCTGGTGTATGCAGACTACTGCTGCTGCTGTTGTTACTCAACTACTCAAAAACAAGGTACGTGAAATGAAAAATCATTTAAATCAATAATGTTGATTTATTAATTATATAAAAAAAATTTTCACATTGTTTATGAAAACAAATGATTGAACATGAATGTTCAATTGATTGAGGTCTTATATTATAGATTACGTGTTATGTGTGCATGTAACAATTTCATTGTGCGCACATAACAATTAACCTATGATAATACCTCAATCAATTGAACATTAATGTAATCAATATTGCTTTTATTGAAAAGTACTTTGAATGATCGTTTATTAAAATCAACGATATTTTCGTTGTTAATAAATTTATTGTATCGACTGGGGAGGAATATATCAATTACCTCTTTATCATCTCCTGCTCCATCTGCTGACTCCCTATTTGAAATGATCTCCTCTCCAGCTACTGATAGCGCAGACATCTCTGCTGATTCGTTAGCCCCCAATGATGATGTTTGCGCTGCTGCCTCTGCTACCGCCTCTGCTGCAGATGCCTCGTTCAGCTGTTGATGGTGGTAGCGAAGAATGGGAGCTGTTTCAGGTGCTGCAACTGCCGCAGCTGCAACTGCGATAGCGGCTGCGGTCCTTTTGTCTTTTAGTTGTTGTACAGTCTCCCATGGTGGTAACTCAATGCGCAGCACAGGTCTCGGACCAAATTTCGTTTTCGCTATACGACCCGATTTCACCGTATATGAATGATCAAGAGTGAGAAGTTCGATGGAAAATGTTTCGACTTGTATAATCGCGGCTTGGTTAAAAGATCTAGAATTGAAAATTTCGGCACACATTTTACAAAATAGATAAAATCAAACAAAATCGATGAGATACGTCTTCAGCAATACCCTGATTGATAGTGATAAAGTGTAAGGATTTGTTCACAGTATTTATACTGGAAAATCTCCTTCTCTCAGATTTCCAACAGAACTGAATTGTTTGTTTTGTGATTTTTTACAGACGGTTACGTAGTGAGGAGGAGAAGAACGACAGGTGCAAGATTGCACCCGCATCTTCGCATTGCAAACTATGTGTAAGCGGAGCAAGTGAATTGCATTCATCTCAAGCAAGGATAAATAAGATCTTCACACCTGCTCATCGCCACCATCATCATCATCATCATCATCAAAACAACAGTAACAGCATCATCTTTATTGCAGTCGACAATCTAGAGTGGATGGGAAAATTCATACTAAACACCCTCTCGTATGTTTCAGATTGTATTTCATTTTTTTAATTTAGCTATATTTTCAATTACAAGTTTACTCTTTTTCTGTTTCTCTAACTATAATTAACACATGTAATTATCATTACATAAATATTCAGTAAGATCAATGTAATATGGAAGTTACTACGAGTTATACATATAGTATGCGAGAAACTGTTGCAAGAGCAAGATATAAACCAACTTCACTGCAATTAGATTTGAAACTATTCATTGAGAATTTGTCTAGCAAAATATATGATTTTCTCACGGAAAAATCACGTAATTTGCATAACAGTATAAAATGGTTTATCTCGGTGAGTGTAACATTGTACAAAATTGTGATTCTTGAAGAAGATGGCGAAACAGTGAAGACTGCCACACCATCTTTCAATTCAAATTCGGTTATTCTATTGAACATACAAGATAATAAGGATGAATTTGATTTACAACTTGAAGCAGCAAAACAGAAAATACTTTCTCTTTTGGATCAATTCACAGAAAATGGCTCGGGTTGGGTTGTGGGAGAAATTAATTACGCTGATGTACATGTTGTTAGATATAATCCAATATACGGCTCATCTATTGGAAGTAGCTACATACCTACACCCGCAAAATTGGCTAACAAAAAGGCTCTAATAAATGTTCAGAACAGAGAAGACAACATGTGTTTTTTGTGGTCGGTTCTGGCGTACTTCAACACATCACATCATAATCGTATTAGGGATTTGAAAAAACTTATGCCAATTGTTAATGTAGACGGTTTAACATTCCCAGTAGCTAATAAGGATTTGAATCTTTTTGAAAAATTGAACCCACAGATCGCAATAAACATACTATGTTATTGTAATGATACGGAAAGAATTTTCCCATTCAGAATAACAAAGTTTCGTGAACGGAAATATCTTATATATCTCCTTCTACTCACCAATGACTTTGGCAATAAACATTTTTGTCTCATAAATACACGTGAAAGTAAAAATGGTCTTTCTCGATTATTAGCGGGGAGTACAAAGAATAAACATGAAAAATTCATATGTCCTTATTGTTTACATCGATTCTCTGATGGAGCTGCCACCAAAACAGATGGAAAGGCAAATTTAGAAGCACACATTAGCATTTGTCAGTCATTTGGTGCACAAAGGGTGCGTTACCCGCGCGAGGAAATTGAACGTGAATCAATCGTAAAATTTCGCGATTATAGCGCAACCATAAAATCTATGTACTGTGTGTACGCAGATTTCGAAGCATTTTTAACACCATGCAATGATAATGATTGCGATGAAGACAATTCTTCACTTGATAATGTTGTTGATGATGATAATGATAATATGGCAGCTAATCATACGAAAAAAAGACAATCAAATGCTAGTGCAACTACTAATTTAAATAAACATGTACCATCTGGTTATTGCTATATTATTGTAAAAGATAATTCTGAGATATATTTTGGTCCAAGAGTAGTTCGTGCTTCTTATGTTGGTGAAAAAATTGTGGAACAATTCATTGATGAATTACTTGCACACGCTGAAGTTTTGGAACCAGAACTGAGATACGAAACTCCAATGGAAGAGATGACGAATAAACAGAAATTTGAATTCACAACCGCAACAACATGTTGTTTATGTCATACCTCATTATTATTTGACAGAAATAAAAATAACAAAAAAGTCCGTCACCACTGTCACAAAACAGGGCGCTATATTGGGGCCGCGCACAACGTCTGCAATGTCAATGCAAAGCAAAAAATTATTATACCTGTAATGTTTCATAACTTTAAATCTTATGACAACTGTTTTTTAATAAGAGCATTGGGAAAATATGATGACGAAAAGTACAAAATAAACTGCATTGCTCAATCATCTGAGAAGATCTTAACAATGTCGATTGGTATTCTCAAATTCATAGACAGTTTGCAATTTCTGAATACATCACTAGCTACATTAGAAAATAATTTGAGTGATACGGACCTTGAGCATACTCGCCCTGTGTTTAGGAAAGTTTATTCTTTGTTTCCAGACGTAGATGAAAATAGAATAAACCTTCTTTTGCAGAAGGGTCATTTTCCATATGATTATTTGTCAGATGAAACGAAATTCGCTGAAACACAACTTCCTTCTCGCGATAAGTTTTTCAACTCAATAACTGATGAGAATATAACTGAAGAAGATTACCAGCATGCAAAAAAGTGTGGGAAGCATTTGAAATGAAATCTTTGGAGAATACCATGATCTTTATTTGAAGACAGACGTTTTGCTTCTTTGTACAGTGTTTGAATATTTTCGTGACAAATTCTACAATATTTACGAACTTGATTGTACACAATTCCTATCCTTGCCTCACCTAGGATGGTGTGCAATGTTGAAACACACAAATATTGAACTTCAACTATTGACATGCCCTGAAAAACATTTGTTTTATGAGCAGGGATTGAGAGGTGGATTCTCGGGAATTAGTTTGAGATTTTGTCAAGCTAATAATAAATTTATGTCAAGTTTTGATGAAAGAAAACAATGTAAACATCTTTTGTACCTGGACTGTTGTAATCTGTACGGATTTTGTATGGGAAAAAATCTCCCACAAGGTCAATTCTGCTGGTTAAGTGATGAAGAAATATCTAATTTCAAGTGGCAAGATATAGATGTTAACACCTCATCGTATGGTTATACAATTGAATGTGATTTAACATACCCTATTCATCTTCAACAACTTCACAATGATTTACCGCTTGCACCTCATCATGGTTGTCCACCGAAAGAATTATTCTCACACTATCAAAATGTAGAGATTAAAGAAAACATAAGTGAGACAGACATTGATGCATGTGCCGCACACAGCAGCAGCAGCAGCGGCAGCAACGATGAGTTTGATAATGTAAGAGCGCGAGTAAATGTAGATTGCGGTATAAGTAATGCAGCTAACAAAAAACTTTTGACCACACTTTATGATAAAAAAAATTACATTTTAAATCTGGTGAACCTGCAGCTATACACAAAGCTAGGTCTAAAGTTGACAAAAATTCATCGTGTATTGTGTTATAAGCAATCACCTTGGTTGAAAGATTTTATTCAGTGTAACACATTATTAAGGCGTCAAGCTACCAATGAGTTTGAGAGAGATTTGTGGAAATTATGTAATAATTGTATATTTGGCAAGAGTTTACAATCGTCTCGCAAACATCGTGAATTTAAGCTAATTACAAACCCAGCTAGACTCGATAAAATTATAAGCAAACCAACAGTAAAAGACTGGTATCAATTTGGAAATGATGTAGTCGGTGTAAGTCTTGCAAAAACAGAATGCTACCTCAATAAACCAATTTTTTTGGGTGCTACAATTCTTGATTACGCAAAACACAAAGTATACGATTTTCACTATAACTATATATTGAAAATCTTTGAAAATTCTGAAGTAAAATTATGTCTAACAGATACAGACAGTTTGCTGTATTCTATAACAAATTGTGATGATATATACGTAATGAAATTGAATCCACAAAGATTTGATTTTTCAAATTATCCAAAGATCACAAGTGCTATTCAGCCACTAACGCGAAAATCCGGGATTTTGGAAGGATGAACTTGCATCACAAACAATGTACAGTTTCTGTGGTTTACGTTCGAAAATGTATGCATTCACATTTGAAAATCAATCATCACAAACTGTAGCTAATCTTGATGTTAAGAAACTAGCAAAAGGCGTACCCCGCAACACAGTTAAGCACAGATTGACATTTGAGCACTACAAAAATTGTTTGTTTAACAAAACTCTACACTATGAAAGTTTTAATCAAATAAGAAGTAAACTGCATGAATTGTTCACTGTAAAGCAAACGAAATTAGCTTTGTCACTGTTTGATAGCAAACGCTGGATCAACCCCGTTTTCCCCGAATCCACAAAAGCGTGGGGACACCGTGATATTGAAAGATTAAATTCAGATTTTAGCAATCAACTGCAGAGAGCTAAAAAAAGAAATGTGGAAGAAGAGGATGAACATGAAGAAAGTCTCACAATCAAACGAAAACGTTTTTCTGTATTAACAGATCATGCTTACTCGCTATTATCTAGTGAATTTGCAGATGATTAAAGTATTCAATAACTTATTCAACATTATCTAATAATTTTAAATTAATTACAGATAATGGAAACTTCTTCATCATCATCATCATCATCATCATCATTATCATTGGCATTGAATGGAGGAGATGAAACAGAAAAGGATTCTAGAGAAACGTGTTTTCCTGATTTGGAGCAACGTTGTTTATGTGTATTACAGAGAGAACATATAGAATTATTACAAAATTTAATTATACCATACGATTGTGTTACTGAGTATCGAGATGTATTAGTTCGAAATTTTTTGATGAATTTAGAATTTGAACATATGCAGAGATGTAAATTAATGAAACAAGCGGAAAAGGAAGCTAAATTGCGCGGTGAATCTTGGGACGTATGCGGTATTTATAGATGCTTTTGCTATCACCTTAATGAATCACATGAGCTAATTTGGACCGAAATTAAACGTAAACGCAGAGAGAAGAAACAGTCATTATATTTTGATACACTTGAAGATATTTTTCTATCTAAAATTAATTACTGCATAAAGATGGCTTATAAAGACAATTAATGCTGATAATGATGATGATGATAATCTAGATGATGATAATAGTGATAATGATGATGATGATATTCACATACAGTTAAAAAGCATCACTCAAGATAAATATAGAGTTATTATATAACATTCAATCCTATAACATTACCCGCATGTTAGTTATGCAGGTAATAGAACATGGGCAACCAACACCTGCCAACTAGTATGCAAATGTGTAAGAGCTAAATTATTGTGTTAAACAAAAACCGTTTTTTTGCAAATTGTAAAATGTATAATAATTTTGGTATTGTGTTAGTTGTATGTAAGTTTTATTTGTTGTAATTAGTAGTAGTTAGTAGTAATTAGTAGTTGTAGTAGTAATTAATTTAAGATTATTTTCTTTCTATAACCAATGTATCACTATACACAATTTGTAAAAAAAAAAAAAAATGAAAAAAAAAATAAATAAAAAATAAATTTCACATATAAATATACTTTGGTTTATTATTATGTGTGCATAGTCCTCATCCATAGGCCTATAGTTATTAAATATTAACATATTTCAGTTAGTTAAAAATTAGCAGAAGATAAAGATGTAGTTAATAGACAATATATTTCGGATGTGATTGGGGAAGAGAAAAAATCTGTTCTATCTGATCTTACAGTTCAAGTTAACAAATTAGCAGAAGATAAAGATGTAGTTAATGTAAAAGAAATTAAATCACATGCAAATTCATGTAAAGTTTTGAATTGTAATCTGAACAGGGATGTTTGTGTTTGTCACTTGATAACACTAGGAAAATTAATGATTTTTGAAAAGCTAAAGAATTGTGAATTTCACATACCTGTAACAATGATATCTTCTCCCAAAAAGACTGGTGAGAAAAAACCAAGAAGAAAACAAATGTTAGTTAATTTGTTGAATTTTACAGACATTTTAAAGGTTTGCGCCGTAAGAGCTAAATTATTGTGTTAAACAAAAACCGTTTTTTTTTTTTTTTGCAAATTGTAAAATGTATAATAATTTTGGTATTGTGTTAGTTGTATGTAAGTTTTATTTGTTGTAATTAGTAGTAGTTAGTAGTAATTAGTAGTTGTAGTAGTAATTAATTTAAGATTATTTTCTTTCTATAACCAATGTATCACTATACACGATTTGTAAAAAAAATAAATTTCACATATAAATATACTTTGGTTTATTATTATTATGTGTGCATAGTCCTCATCCATATAGTTATTAGATATTAACATATTTCAGTTAGTTGACAAAATTAGCAGAAGATAAAGATGTAGTTAATGGACAATATATTTCGGATGTGATTGGGGAAGAGAAAAAATCTATCCTTGTTGATCTGGGGTTTTAGATGGGGTGAGTGACCTGTTATCAGATAGTGCTGAGATGAATGGGGGCGAGGGGGGTATTTGGATAGTGGGATATATGTTATCTGATTACGAGATAGTAACACATCACAAGCATGAGACGCTGGTGATGGTGGTGGCGGCGGTGGTGGCGGCGGCGGCGGCAGGGGGCAGCGTTAGAGCATTGATCAGATTTGGTTACAGTGAATAAACGTTAATTACAGAGTTTGACTTGGTTATACAGCGTACAGTAGCCATTTCTGAGATAACAATTGCTATTGCGACAGCCGTGGCCATGTGGATGAGACAGCTTTTGTTAGATGAGCCAGTAATCTAACTTGAGACAGCATCCATCTTTGAGCTAGCTATCTTACATTGAGTTAGTAACCATCTTTGAGGCAACAATATTACACTTGAGACAGTAGCTGCCATCTTTGAGCCATAAATTTGTTAATGAGGCTGAGTTAGCTTCTCATGAGACAGCGACCATCTTTGAGACAGTAGCCCCATCATTTCTGAGATAGAGATTGTTATTGAGAGACAGCAACCATCTTTGATACAGTAGCCCCATCATTTCTGAGATAGAGATTGTTATTGAGAGACAGCAACCATCTTTGATACAGTAGCCCCATCATTTCTGAGATAGAGATTGCTATTGAGGCAGCATCCATCTTTGAGCCAGCTATCTCACTTGAGACAGCAGCCATTTTTGAGACAGCGGTCAATAATGGTGATGTAGTAATAATTAGATTCTAATTAAGTGTGAGATAGTCTGCTTGTCTGATTAGCAGCCGATTTGTGGGAAAACTTTTTTTGGTTACAGCGGTCATTTAGGAGACATAATCAGATTTGGTAACAGTGAATACGTTGGTTACAGTGATCACCTATGTTACAGCATCCATGTTGGTTACAGTAATCGTCTTGGTTACAGCGCCCATGTTGGTTACAGCAACCATCTTGGTTACAGCGCCCATGTTGGTTACAGCGGCCATCTTGGTTACAGCGGCCATCTTGGTTACAGCGGCCATCTTGGTTACAGCGGCCATCTTGGTTACAGCGGCCATCTTGGTTACAGCGGCCATCTTGGGTCCAGCGTTCATCTTGGGTCCAGCAACCATCTTGGGTCCAGCGACCATCTTGGGTCCAGCACCCATCTTGGGTCCAGCGCTCACCTTGGGCCCAGTGGCCATCTTGGGTCCAGTGGCCATCTTGGGTCCAGCAACCATCTTGGGTCCAGCGGCCATGTTGGGTCCAGCGGCCATCTTGGGTCCAGCGGCCATCTTGGGTCCAGCGGCCATCTTGGGTCCAGCGGCCATCTTGGGTCCAGCGGCCATGTTGGGTCCAGAGTTGGGTCCAGAAGTGACAATTCTATACTACTCATCACAGTGTTTAATAAAAAAGTGACTAAGCTTGCTATTCAAGTGAGATATAAGTTTTCATCAACAGCTAGAAGATGTCTTGTCAAAAAATAACTACTATTCTCAAATCAATAAGTTTCAATTTTGTTCAATAACTTGAAAAATTTGAAAGAAAAATTCATATACCCAGGGCCTGATTTCGGGGGGGGGGGGGGACGCGGCGGAACAGCGTTCCCGTATCTTAAAAAAAACGAAAATAAAAAAATATTTTGAAACTAACAAAAAACTACCAAAAAATCTGCAAAAATATGCTCAGGTACGCTTAAAGCGCTCCAACTTGAGAGTAATTTTAAAAATTCTTCCGGTGGAGGGCCTATGGTGAGCCAGTTCCCCTGCTAGCAGTTCCCTTACCTCTTTTTTAGAAATCGAGCACTGCATATACCCTTTTAAAGTTTGTTTCCCACACATCAGTTTATATCATTTATTAGTATCAGTTATGTCATAGTTCAGTCAGGCCCAGTGCTGCTGTGTGATTGGTCCTTCATCATTGACATATGTGCAGTACGAGCTTAATTGAAATGGATCTGAGACTGAACTGATGTGTTGGAACCTATCTTCATATTCTGTTGCTAATTCAAAATAAAAAGAGAAGAAAGACGTTCAGGTACAGAATAATTGATATTCAATATCATAAGGGTAAACTATACCCTAATAGTTTTCAAATATATGACATAAGGGTATATATATAAACATATATATTATATATAACATAATGGTTCACTGGAACGGTAAACTATTGTATAATAATATTATTGTTGGTACTAGTTGGGAAAAGTTCAAAGCTGGAAGTAAGGGAGTAATGTAGAAATATATTGGGTTCATATCCATCCCTGTTCCCTTAGCGTGTAACCCCCGCTACGCCGCAGCCTTAGAAGGGTCATCCGTGTGAGAAGAAGAAAGTGCTGTCAAATCGTCTGAAATAATCCGACTCTACGGGGAGATCTCCCCAGTTTGCTACGAATGCTCTGAGCGGGCCAACAACTTCGATTTCTGTTTCTCTGGCAATGGTACTTCCATTTTATAAGAATTTCTCCTCAACTGAGGAGGCGATTTTTCGAATTTCCATTGAGCCTTGTAGTCTTGTAATCTTTTCTATTTTGATAACTTATTATAGGCTAGAGAAATTTCTAGGGAATGTCACCAAAGGTGACAGAAATATTGGTTGAAAATTTTGAATTTCTGTTGTGGCCTGTTGTGGTTGATAACATTTGAATGAAAAAAATTCTGAAGAGTATATTTATGATTTTCATTAATTATATACTTGTTATGTTAACACCTTGATCACTATTGAAATTATTTAAAATTTGATGTAATTTCAATGTTGATATTACACCTAGATCACTATTGAAATTATTTAACACTTGATTTAATTTCAATGATGAAATTATAAATTACAAACTAATTGCTATACTTTGCTCATATGTAAACATAGTTTACAAAATTTAAATGTCTGTAATCTGTGAAATCTAAGAAATTGTTATTTCAGTCTTGAGTATCCGTGAAAAAGTCAGCGGAGTAAAGGGAGAGCAGACTAGTGCGCTTGCGCGACACTAACTTTGTTTCTCTCTTCGTCTTTTCTACTAAAGACTATAAGAATAGCTTCCTATCGTCTTCGGTTCTACAGAGCATCACCACCTAACCATCTCCTACTGAGTCCTACTCGTATACCGCAGAGCCTACTTCGCTCCAAACCGATTCTCTTGACTGAACCATCAATATCATTGTTATTGACAAGATAAAAAGAGAGTACTAATTGAAAAATTAAACCGATTAGTTCCTGATGAAGTAAACATATTTGTGTTCTTGAATGATATTTGATGTTAATTCAAAGTTTTCAAATTAATAAATTTTATTCAGAAACATACCAGGCCATTATAAATGCTGTCTTACTGGAAATGTAAATCTTTGGTGCAAATTCTATTTTTTGAATACTTCAATTTCTCCACTGTATTTTTATATGCCTCGAATATCTAGAAAATCTTCAATCCTATTCAAGATGATTTTCATCAATCTTAAATCGATGCTGTTGTAAAATTAGTCCAGATATTGAATGAGAAAAAGTTATCTTGATTCTGTCTAATAGTCTCAATGTAAAAATATATTTTTTTAAATTTCGAATATTCATGTATTTTTATTTTAGGATATAATATTTTCCCCGGAACCAAAGCGACATGCGATTTAAAAAAAAAAACCGGTACAGATACAATCAGCAACCGACCCATCATTATCTATAATGATTATGTACTTATTTAGGCTACCACCCGCAATAACCAAATTTAATGAAGGTAGGAAGTTGTTAAGGTGGTGTGTATGCGCAGTGTAGGCTGGACTAAGTTACGGCCGCTACCACTTTTCCTGCTTAGTGGAAGGTAATGAAGCAAAGAGGGTTTTGTTTTCATCAACAGAGTGGAGCTGAAAATTTTGACCAAGAAGGGATGAGAGACGAAAAGAAAAAGGAGACTGAGGTCAGACGAGCTCAACGCCTCCATTATCCAGCAGCCAGTGTGTGCTGTAGGATCCAACTTTGTTCTTTGCAAGAGCAGATAAACAAGTTATCTTGCGCCGAGAGCACATTAGACCTGTGCTAGTAGCTGAGAAAGATAAGAAGAACAGATGAAGATGAAGAACAAGAAGGTGGTGGGGGAAAAAGTAGAAGAATGAAAATAAGAAGCAAGAGAAGAAACATTTGCCCAATTAACACTTTGTTTCTTACACTCTCCCAAGTGGTATCTGGAGCTGTTTTGAGCTGGCGCTAGTGCGAGGAATTTTGATCACGCTAGCCAACAGCCAACACCCTCCGGGGCAGACCCCGAGCATCAGCTTTCCCTAATTCGGGCCCTCTGCTCTGTTTCATCTCTTCTGTTCCTGCTTCTTCATTATCACTCTAGCTGCTAAACACTGATCAGCATTTTTGCTTCCAGAAACCAACTGAAAGGAAATACTTGATTGTTTTGCTCATTTCCAAAAAGGTAGAATAACTATTTGAAGGTGGAAAAACTATCTAAAAGTAGACAAAGTATGTAAAGGTAGAGAAGTATCAACAGTTAGATAAACTATGTGAAGGTAGAGAAAAGATCAAAAGGTAGAGAAGCTAATTAAGAGAAATTATACAAATGAAAACCAAATCATCAGATGGTAGAGAAACCTGAAGGTAGTAAGACTTTTTTTATACCTTCATTTAGTGTCTTCTTTATTTAGACTACTTTAGTGTCTTCTTTATTTAGACTACTTTAGTGTCGTCTTTTCTCGTAGCTGAATTTCGAAAACGTACCTCATCGAGGGAAAGCATGAAAACATCGTATTCGTACATTATTCGTGTCAACCTTGAAAGTTAGTATTGTAAACATCGTATTTCAGTTTTTACTTCAATATTTTTCAATTATTACAATAATAATTGTCAAGCTTTGGCAGCTGTGAACATAATGTTCTGTTTAACCAACTACTTCATTTTTCAAAAAATCTTGAATATTGTGCATCTCTTCTATCTATAAGTTCCTAATGTTTTGCTTACAACTTTTTTATGCTATGTGAATCCATTTCAATTGCTAATTACGTAGTTACGCATTACATCTCAATCTCCTCCTATCTCATTTTCCCCCATTGCCAATTATTATTCTCATATTAATTTCCTTTTTCAATTTCCTCTTTAGTAAATCGTTCTCCACCCCTCATCTCTAAGTTAGTACATAATCAAAATCCAATTAGATTTTCCAATGTTGGAAATATTAAAGAACAAACGAGTGCAGCTGAATAAGATATTGAAAACTTGCCGGAATGACTTCTTGTTGGTTGTGATGAAAACAATGTGCAAGGTCAGGCCAATGGCAGGAGTTCCTGTGTTATCCGTTCATTCGCAAGTTTATTTTGCGAGTGAAATTGGTTTTTCCATCAAGTACTCAGCCGTGCTCCATCATTGTCTACTTTCTCTCTCATACCCTGTCTTAATCTCTCACTTTGACTCTCTTTCTCTCATTATCCTCCTGCAGCTCAGCCCGTAACCTCTTTCAACACAACGCGAAAAGTAGCCAAAAATGTAAATTTTCGCGTTATAAAACTTTTAATTAACTTGACATTAATTAAAAGTTAAACGAAAACTCTCTATATTTACTGGTCTGCCTTGAGTATAATCCGGGATCTCCCAACTACTTTGTTTTCGTATACGTACTGCTAGTATCTAGTAATAAGGACAGACATTGATCATATAGCCTAATTAAACGAGAAAAATTTCCTGTTTTCAATTAAATAGGGAATAGTTTTCAAAATTGATTAATACAGAAATGAAGTTATTTCATATTTGACTATTGGCCAAAATGAATATTAAATTTTAAAATCTGTAATCTACAGACAACAATTATTATTAACATGTTAAATATAATGTAATCATCAATGATTTACACTGTGTAACCTGAAATCAGTCTTGTTTTATATAGATGTAAAATCTGCGAACATAAGGAAATCTGTGATACATTATGAAGTAGATTTCAGTTTTTCCAAAGCCATCGCAGATCCAAGTTGGAAGGGTTGGGTAGACGGTTTCCGATTCAGATTTTCATATTGTAATCATTCATTGTAGTTGTTTTTTTTTCAAATTACTTATCACTGAATAAAATGATGAATGTATCACGATTACACTGCATTGTGCAGTGTTAAGAGATAGAAGGTAGGTGAAGCATAATACACAATGTATATTTATACTTATATATATTTATAAGTATATAATGGGAATTGAGCAAAGTAGGTATACGGGTATATGTGAAAAATTTAGACGTCAAGTTTCACGAGAACGAAATTGGTTTTAACTCCCATAAAACTACGTCAGCTAATGGAACCAATGAATGTAACAAATTATAGCAGAATCCAATTCTACTTGTCAGAAATCAGCTGTTTCAAAGAGCAATATCACAATACTTAACCTACAAATGCTGAATCTCGCAGATTATTGAAAAGGTCTTTTAAAAAGTTATTCTTTGAAAGGTCTTCTTTAAAAAGGCCTTTTAAAGACTTTAAAGGTTCTTTAGACTTTCAAGCCTTTAGATTATTGTGTCGAAATCACTGTTTAATTATTACTGGATCAGCTGATTTATGACAAGTTAATTGGCTCCTGCTATACATTATTGAGCTCCATAAAGTGACGTCTTCTTGACAGCGGGGGAACTCAATTGGCTTTCCATGCAATCAGCCGACCTTCCTACCCTTACCCCGTTCCCCCCTCCCAATATAAATAAAAACGCAGTTTTTGATTCACTACGGTTCAATATTAAAATATCGGGGTACCGAGCTCTGCTCGAGGGTAGGCCTACAAAGGCACAGGAATGGAAATGTTAAAGGAAAAAAAGGAATGAAATTGAACAATTTTTTAAAGTACAGCCATCAGTCTTATGCACTGATTCATCATTGCACTATAAAAAAAGTAATCTGAGCTTTCGAAATATTATGAATAATCGAGTTTGAATGCATATCATTTGAAAAATCGCACACGTGGTAAAATTTTGCTTCATATAGTAGTAGCAGTAATAATAGTAGTAATTTTGCTTCATATAGTAGTAGCAGTAATAATAGTAGTAATTATTATTATTACTGCTACTACTATATGAAGCAAAATTTTACCACATGTGCGATTTTTCAAATGATATGCATTCAAACTCGAATAATGTTCAGCTCAGATTACTACATGTGCAATGATGAATCAGTGCATAAGACTGATGGCTGTACTTTAAAAATTGTTCAATTTCATTCCTTTTTTTCCTTTAAAATTTCCATTCCTGTGCCTTTAGGCTCACCGAGCAGAGCTCGGTACTGATATTTTAATATTGAACCGTAGTGAATCAAAAACTGCGTTTTTATTTATATTGGGAGGGGGGAACGGGGTAAGGGTAGGAAGGTCGGCTGATTGCATGGAAAGCCAATTGATTAATAATAGTAATAGTAATAATACTTCATTATTTTCATTAAAAAATATTTTACCACTATTATTATTATTCCTATATGCTTCATATAGGAATAATAATATGGGTTGATAACTATTTTTAGGTCAGCTGTTTAGATGAACTCTTGACGATTTTTTTTCAAATAAATAAAAACAGATCACATGGCTAACTTCATGCCTCAAATTTTAAAATAACAATACAATATGGAATATTTTCAAAATTTCAAATTCCTTTTAATTTTCTATAGATAAATTAAAATCAGAAAAAAAGGGGAATAGGAGAAGCTTAATAAGCGTTAATATGTGAAGTTAAGAAGCTTAATATGTGTTTCGATATTTTTCTCAATTCTAGTAATGGAACCGCTGGTTTTACCAACAACATCAAGAACCGACGGAAAATATTGTTTCTTCCTGTCAGCTGATTCTCTGTCACTGTCTCAGCAGCTGAAATAATAATCTTGTCTCACTCACACACTCACTCGCTCTCACTCTTTCTCATCATTTACAGCCGACGGAAATTTCTTTCTTCTGTCAGCTGATTCTTAAAGGATCAATTTCTCCTTTTTTAGGTCCTTTAGCGAGTTATCCCAGGGATGAGACCCGGCGCAAACTAATTTTTGTATCACAAACCTCCTATATTCCAAATTTCGTCAAAATCGTTAGAGCCGTTTTCGAGATCCGTTGGACATACAAACATATAAACATATATATAAACATAATTATAAACATATAAACATACAGAAATTGCTCGCTTAATATAATAGGAATATCGGGGTACCGAGCTCTGCTCGGGGGTAGTCCTACAAATGCACAGGGATGGAAATTTTAGAGGAAAAAAGGAATGAAATTAAACAATTTTTTAAGTACAGCCATCAGTCTTATGCACTGAATCATCATTGCACTATAAAAAAATCAATCTCAGCTTTCGAAATATTATGAATAATCGAGTTTGAATGCATATCATTTGAAAAATCGCACTTGTGGTAAAATTTTGCTTCATAGAAATAATAATATGGGTTGATAACTTTTTTTAGGTCAGCTGTTTTGATGAACTCTTGACGATTTTCCTCAAATAAATAAAAACAGACTTAGCTCACTTCATGCCTCAAATTTAAAAATAACAATACAATATGGAATATTTTCAAAATTTCAAATTCCTTTTAATTTTCTATAGATAAATTAAAATCAGAAATAAAAAGGGGAATAGGAGAAGCTTATGTGTTTTGATATTTTTCTCAATTCTAATAATGGAACCGCTGGTTTTACCAGCTATCACTCTTTCTCATCATTTACAGCCGACGGAAATTTGTTTCTGCTGTCAGCTGATTCCTAAAGGATCGGTTTTTCCTTTTTAAGGTCTTTTAGCGAGTTATCCCAGGGATGAGACCCAGCGCAAACTAATTTTTGTATCACAAACCTCACATATTTCAAATTTCGTCAAAATCGTTAGAGCCGTTTTCGAGATCCGTTGGACATACATAAATAAATACATAAATAAATATAAACATACAGAAATTGATCGCTTAATATAATAGGATAGGCTACAATATAGAATATTTTCAATGTTTTTAATTCCTTTTAATTTTAATGATTTTAATTCCTTTTTATTTTAATGATTTTAATATCTTTTAATTTTTTATTAATAATTTTAAATCCAGAAAGAAATAGGAACAGCTGATGTGCTTCTGCATTTTCTCATTTTTGGTAATCGAGACGCTGTTTTTACTACAGCAGGATCCGTTTAACTTGTCAGAAAACATATGATCGACGAGCATGTGATCACAATACTTAACCTACAAATTTAATGCTGAATCTCGTGGATTATTGAAAAGGTCTTTTAAAAAGTTATTCTTTAAAAGGTCTTCTTTAAAAAGGTCTTTTAAAGACTTTAAAGATCTTCAAGACTTTTAATCCTTTTGATTATTGTGTCGAAGTCACTGTTTAATTATTACCAAAACAGCTGATTTCTGACTAATTAAATGGATCGTGTGCTATACTGATTGAAACGAATTATCTCAACAGCTGATAATTATAATCTTCTCTCACTCGCACTCACTCTCTCTCAACATCGAGAACCATACGGAAAATTGTTTCTTCTGTCAGCTGATTCTCTGTCACTGTCTCAGCAGCTGAAATAATAATCTTGTCTCACTCACACACTCACTCGCTCTCACTCTTTCTCATCATTTACAGCCGACGGAAATTTCTTTCTTCTGTCAGCTGATTCTTAAAGGATCAATTTCTCCTTTTTTAGGTCCTTTAGCGAGTTATCCCAGGGATGAGACCCGGCGCAAACGAATTTTTGTATCACAAACCTCTTATATTCCAAATTTCGTCAAAATCGTTAGAGCCGTTTTCGAGATCGTTGGACATACATATAAACATATAAACATAATTACAAACATACAGAAATTGCTCGCTTAATATAATAGGATTTGTAAGCATGGGATCGACAGGGTCAGTACACAGCGGTCAAAGCTTGCAAAACAATCGCCTCACACCGAATTATGTGGTAGAACAGCTGATTTGTGGTTGATCTCCCAAAGGGTACCTCCTCGATTTATTGAATCGCCCGATATTTTTCTCTTGTCATAACACGCACCTTTCGAGTGTACCTCTTTTCCTTATCAGCCCTTTTTTGATGATGCGGGGACTCGGGGTGAGGAAGTAAGCCCTCATTCCTTGTAGGCCTACAGCTGAGCGGTCGGCAAAGGACAGGCTATTTGTCCTGCAGAACAGGACCTTCCCCTACTCTACATTTTCACCTCTTTCTCCCCTTCAAACCATCACTTATATTCGCAACGACAAACTACCCCCTCCCCCTCCCCCCTTCCGCAACAAAAACCCTTCCCTCAACCACTTGAACACAGACACAAAAACATTTCCATCGTTGGAAAAGAGAAAATTGTCGTCCATTCCCTTTTTCAAACTGGTTTTCCTTTACTGTATACAGAGTGTCTCACTGAATGTCTACTAACAACATTTGACAGTTGATGAGGAGTCTACACTTCTGTAACTTCAATGAGACTACTTCATCTAGACCTTTTATTAGATTAAAGTGTTTTCCTCGGAAAATGTTCCACGTTATTGTGCTTTGAAATTGAATTAGTTACGGTACTTCAGTCAACCCAGTTTTCCTGTTTCATGTCTCCTAAAGAGCAGTGTATAATGTTTTCACGTTTCAATGAAAATGGTAACTTATCTTTACTCTTATTACCTAGCCGTAGAGATGATAATAATTGATGTTATTCTGGAAAATACTGTTTGACCAGAAAAAGAAAGTTCCTGGCGAACTGGAGCAATAACCAGTCGAGCATGCTAGGTATCACTCCGCCAGGGACGTTCTTTTTCTGGTCAAACAGTAGTAATTCTCACAAGTAGTTATCGAAGTACTCTGGTTTGAGATGAGGTAAAACCTTTATTCATGTGTATTGTTTTTTGTTAGATAATTAGATATTGTTTAATAAGCTCACAATATTATTGTGAGATGCATTGGTATGCTATATCACTGCAAGTATATCACATGAATTGAATCAGTCATGGAAATTAATTTTTTTTGTTAGCCAAAAATTGTTTTTAAAAACTTTCATAATTTATCCTATAGTAAATATTAAATATTTTGTATAAATATACTGAATTATACTAATTTATCCTATTTTGAATAGGTTCTAAATATTTTACTATTTAATAAGTTTTGTTTTTAATTTTATAAACTACCGTATTAAAAAACTAACTACCAATTTATTTTTCCAATTTATTAATTAGAAAAATCCAAATATAATAAACATGATCAACTAGGTAGGTTATTATCTACTTTATTATTATTGATACATGCTTTATTAGAAAAAATATCATTCAGTAAAATGCTTTGCAAATTCTAGAATACCTGCATCCATGAATTGAGGATGGTGTTAGCGCAGATCTGATGAAGACGGAAATACGGAGAAATGCGGAAAGCGTTTTGAGGGAATGTGGATAGTGGTTCAAGGGGCTTTGAGGGGGAGGGGGAGAAAGGAGAGTATTTTGCAGGTTGAGGTTTGTCCATTGTGTTGTGTGAGAGAGGAGGAAATCGGTGTTGGAAAGAAATGGAGGTGGGGTGCTTCAGCAAGAAAATATCGGAACTATTCGATAAATCCAAGCCGACAAACTTCGCAAGATCAGGATACACAAATCACCCTCCCAACCACGGACAACTCTTTCATTGCTTTTTCACGGCCGACATCGACCGTCAAGCAGATTTCTTCTTCTTCTTCTTCCTCTTCTTCTTCTTCTTCTTCTTCTTTTTTTCACCGGCGCCGCTGCCGTCTTCTCCGCAGACGCGCAAATATTCAATCTTCCAGGCAGACAGCTGAAAACGCTTTATATCCGCCAATCCTGGTTTTAAATCAGAAAGATAAGAATAGGATAAAGATAAATCCAAATCTTCCCAAGGATAGTATGCTTCCATGTCTTACCGTCTTATCTAATAGTCATGTACTATTGGAAATTCCAGTTTGTGATCCACATCCACAGTTTGTGTGATGCCCACATGATAGAGATAGACTATCGATTCCTTTATTTTGCAATATAAGTCAAGGCCTCTGGTAAAATACCTGAGTATTTTATAGGAGAATTTCCTGGAGACTATCAAAGCTCACATTACCCTAGCCATACCTATTCTAGCAGAGGTTTTTAAACTTGAATAGTACATTGTCGACTCTGACCAAATTTCATGGCTCATTTCGAGAGTAATATTATTGATTTAAGCTCGAATATTTGCTATTGGTATCCATAGTCTGAGGACCCAAGTGAAAAGCTCTACCTGTAGCCGGGTTGTATAGCTTTCATGAGTTTTGTTTATAATAATTGAGTTTCAAATTATTTCTAGAGGTGTATTAAATTTGCACCCTTCTTCTAGTACTACTCCAGTAATCCAGCATAATTGTCTTTGACGACAACTTTTTGTGCAAGACTCTGGTATCGCTCGCGCTTTGACCAGAAAAATGACATCTAACTGAAACAATCAGCTGTAGCTAGAAAGAAACTAGGAAAATTAATAAAGGAAGAAGAATGAGGTAAAAAGGGCAAGAAAACTAAGAGATAGCTAAGGATAAAAATACCGAAGAATGACGGATAAATAATGAAGTAGGAGCAGTGGCTGAGAATAAAACATTTTATTGAGTTGAATTTAAATTTCAGTTCTTGAATTTTATTTCTAATGGGTTTTTACTTTTGTTTTAAGATTTGTTATTCGTTGTTTTGAAGAATTATGAGAGAATGGGCTTTAAATCCACTCATTAATGTATAATCAAACAACTAGTATTTCCTATCAAGTCCTAGGAATGATGAAATATTCTAATTTGTGATATTAACAATAATGAAAAATGATTTGCGACAGCAATGTAAGTTCCTATTGGCTGACTACGAATCCCCTGTAATTTGAAAATTCAATTCTCTTAATGCAAATACACAGTTACACCCGTGGCGAAGCGTGGTATACTTATTAGGTCATGACCAAATAAGTATACCACGCTTCGCCACCAAATTACACCACTAACCTAATTAAACACTATTGTTCATTGATTAAATCAGTGGTTGATTTGGGATTCCACACGATAATCGTTTTGTTACTTCATCCTTATTGAATTCAGCTAATTTTCCTTGAAATCCATGCTTTTTTTGATTGAACGTGTTTCAAGCTCATTGGAAGAGAAATAACTAAAAAATAATTATGATCTTATTCATATCGTACGTATGAAGCCTTTTCATTTTATTACAGTAGCCTACAAGTTAAAGCAATATAGCATCTAGATCTGGATGATTGTCAACTGCTCTATTCTGATTATTATTTAGACTATTCTTCTGAAAAGCTAGTTATTTTTTCAGAATTCAGTGGTTGGAGAAAAATGATCAATTCTTAGACCAGAAATCAAATCTTACTTGAAGACTACTAGTTTTGTTCAAAATAGAATTCTGAATTCTCAAGTTAAGGCTGTGCATCAGCTTAAAAAAAACTTTTTATGGTGATATTTTTTCAAGTTTTACGATTTGGATGCTATCAAGCTATCAAAATGAAATACTTTTTAGAGGAAAAAATTTTTTTTTGTTCATTAGTTTTTGAGATATGGGCGTCTGAAGTAGAAATTTTCGGGGAAATTAATCTCAAAATTGGTTGCAAATACAATTATGAAATTTCGAGCATACGTGCTTGAAGGTATTTTCTATCACTTGACATAATTAGTTTCTCGAAATATCAACTTTTGAGAAAAATAACAAATTCTCAATTTAATTGAAAATTGAGTTATTTTTTTAAAGAAATTATTTTCGAAAATATTTTTTTTCAAATTGATTATTTTGAGAAACTAATTATGTCAAGTGATAGACAATACCTTCAAGCACGTATACTCAAAATTTCATAATTGTATTTGCAACCAATTTTGAGATTAATTTCCCCGAAAATTTCTACTTTAGACGCCCATATCTCAAAAACTAATGAACAAAAAAAAAATTTTTTCCTCTAAAAAGTATTTCATTTTGATAGCTTGATAGTATCCAAATCGTAAAACTTGGAAAAATATCACCATAAAAAAGTTTTTTTTAAGCTGATGCACAGCCTTTAAGGCATAACTGTTAGTAGCTTGATTAAAAGTTAATTTTCTTAAATCAAGAATTTTTTCGACCTATAGAATAATAATGACCCACTGATTTCTATTTTGAATCTCACTCAGAGCACCACATGTAGAACTTTTTATTCTGACAAATCAATTCTATCGAGCTGGAAAATTTATTAATACGTACTAGGTGCTTGTCTAGTTTAAGGCTGAGCATCAGCTTGAAAAAAAACTTTTTAATGGTGATATTTTTTAAAGTTTTATGATTTGGATACTATCAAGCTATCAAAATGAAATACTTTTCAGAGGAAAAAATTTTTTTTCGTTCATTAGTTTTTGAGATATGGGCGTCTAAAGTAGAAATTTTTGGAGAAAGTCATCTCAAAATTGGTTGCAAATACAATCATGGAATTTTGAGCATACGTGCTTGAAGGTATTGTCTATCACTTGACATAATAAGTTTCTCAAGATAACCAATTTGGAAAAAATATTTTCGAAAATAATTTCTTAAAAAAAATAACTCAATCTATATTAATAAAAGAGAGTTGGTGTCTGTACGCTCGCTTATAACTCGAGAACGGCTGAACCGATTTAGATGATTTTGGATTCGTTTGAATTTTTACAGCACTGGTTAACATAATATGTATTAAAATATAAGAAAATCCCTTTATAATTAATAAATAGTTATTACATTAATGACATAACCTATCAAATATTTCACAGAGTTCAAACTTGCCGGCACGAACGTGTACCTACAACGGAAAGATGATCGCAATTCAAGATAGATAAATTAGCGAGCATATTCTAAGTCCCCGTGGCTCAGTGCAAGAGTCTCTGCTTGATAATCTAGAGGTTGCGGGTTCAAACCCCGCTCTGGACCTGTTTTTTTTTGCTCTAGGTTTTCTACTCTTAATTATTTTTTACGCTACAATCATCAATTAAGAATGAGTTATCGTTCGTATCATGCATGTTTTATTGTTTCTAATAATAAAATTAAAAAATAAATGAAATAAATTAAAATAAAAAAAATTAAAAAGAAAGAAATAAATATGAAAAAAAAATCTTTTAATTAGAATAGGACTGATAAAAAATTGAAGAACGGAAATAAAAAAAAAAAATAAAAAATAAAATCAATTACAATGAAAAAATTTAAAATAAATTAATAAATATGAAAAAAATTCTTTTAATTAGAATAGGACTGATAAAAAATTGAAGAACGGGAATAAAATTAAAAAAATATAGGCTAAATTAAAAAAAATTGAAAAGAAAGAATTAAATAAATAAATATAAAAAAAATAATTGGTGGGAGGAGGGGGGTGACATTTGATGGGAAAGAGGGGGTTGACATGAAGAGGGATATGTGGGGGTGACATTTGGGGGGGAATGGAGGGGGGCTGACATTTGTGGGATGACATTTTTTTGGGGGTGGCATGAAGGGGGGACATTTGTGGGGAGAAGAGGGGGGACATTTGGGGGGGGGGGGGAAGAGTGCGATACGAAGTTCGCCGGGACAGCTTGTTTTCAATGAAATTGAGAATTTGTTATTTTCCTCATAAGTTGGTATTTTAAGAATTAATTATGAGAACTAATATTGAGAATTGATTATGTCAAGTAATAGACAATATCTTCAAGCACGTATGCTTAAAATTTCATGATTTTATTTGCAACTATTGCAATTTGCAAAATTTCTACTTTAGACGCCCATATTTCAAAAACTAATGAACAAAAAAAAATTTTCTCAAAAAAAAAAAAAAAAAAACTCTCAATTAGCACACTTATCAAAGTGCACTATGGGAATTCAATACAGATAATAATTTATAGTTCATAAATATATGCAGTACTGTATACGTATAGCCTAACGTCTTGTTGTAGAATAGATATACTTTATAGTGGAAACATAATATCTATATAGAATCTTATAGACCGTCTTGAGTGCACTATGGCTCTGTCTTAAGCAAGCAAGCCTCGGGCCTTTCACAAAGTATGCACACTTGCTGAATCCATAATGAATTATCAGAATAATTTTAGCATACAGTCGGGCACTCTCAAAATTCAAAGTTTCATAAATGTGCTGTCAAGTCTCTCGAGTTTACAATAGACTGTTCAAGATTTCTTTGAAAGAATTTCCACACAAATAAATTGTGACTAGTAAAATAATAATTTCTATTATGATTTCATCTCTCATAATCATCATCATTCTTTTCAGCCAAGCACAAGCTAAAAGTTTATGTGAGCATCACCACAGCAAAAACGTACCTAATAGACTGATTAACATATTGATTAAAAATTTAATTTTAAACCAATTTTTCAAATAATACTTTGTTGCAATGTGATAACTCAAAAGAAAAATTGAAGAATATCCATCAATCAACTACCTCAATAGTATTCCTGATTTTCAAGTGAAGTTTGTGTTTTAAATGGTTTGAAAACGATTTGAGTTCAGAGTAAGAAACATGACGATATCAATGACAGCAGAGATATTAATTTCTATCAATATGAAACTATCAGAATCAAATTTCTATTGATACGATACTATCACTCAATGATCATAACACATTGATGTACTGTAAAATTAGGTACCACTCAATACTATTGAAAATTAATGTAATTTATGTGATGAAAATACGCTCTTGTGGGTGGGAACAACTGGAACAAGAAATTGCCTACTGCACTTTCAAAGTTTGAAGGTCATCATTCGATACTTTGCCAGTGAGTCTAGATAAATTGTCTGATACTGCAAAAAGGACTGATAGTTTTAAAGATATGATGATTGACTAGAATTCTCTAGTTCGTTTGGAAATTTTCTGGAACCTTATACGGCTTATACCATAGACAAGGTTAGACAAGGTAGAGGTACTATACTAGGTGGTATTAGGTACTATACTGTCTCCAGTTTGTCTCTAGATAGTGTTTGTACCTATCGTTTGTACATCAACCAATTGAATAAATTAATTAATAATTAAGAATAATTATTGCAAAACCTATTGCTCAATTAAAAGAATGATAACTTTGATCAAAGATATCAACTCTAATGGGAAAATTTTCACCGAACGGAGGAATATTAAAATGGGAGAAAAAAGATCTATGTAAAGAAACTGTGATGAGTAGGGGGAGACATAATAATTGAATTTTCTGCATCTCTCGCCTTGCTCAACTCAATCTGCGAGTCGGGGTCTCACAGCAACTCAACTCATCTAGCAGCTCTCTTTGTTTAGACTTATGATTGGAAATTGATATTCACAATAATTTCCAATCTCGTAACGAAATGATATTGACATTTCAAACATGAAGGAATCCTTGACAGATCATTTTTCACTATCCTGGAACTAAAATTGAATCAGCTCATTCAATTCCCCACTGTATCGTCTCAGTTGAGAATTAATATCGTCTCAGTTGTGGTCTAATAATATTCCACAGTTAGTTGGAAAATGGGATTGCAATTGATCAACAGCAACATTTTGAAGATACAAATGACATTTTTCTTTGTTGTTATATCTTGATCATCCGTTCATGCATACGTTTGTCGTTTAGTTCATATATAAACTCTAATTTGTACGGCAAAAATCTAAAATTTCCTAGTTTTGTAGAAATTACTAATAAATTGAAAATCAATTCGAAGGGAAATACTTATTTTGTAGTAAGAGATCAATAAGTCCTTATTCAGAGGAATCAATTTTGTAATTTACACGTTTTATATAATGCTCTTCAAATCATTTCTCAATCAATCGATAATCTATTCAATAATCTTTTGCATATACGTGAATTATTGTCCTATATCTTCCATTATATAAATAGGAACATTCTACATAAATCATAATATCGTAGAAATAAAATGAGAATGAAATATAGAATATTGAAAATTAATTGTTCTGTTAATGGTGCAACTATTAGCACTTTCAGCAAAAAACATGATTATCAATACCTAAATTATACTTATCAATATCGTTATTATTCATTGAACTCATTATTATTTATTAAAGAAAAGGGAATCTCATTATGATAAACATTGTTGGTAACTGGTGAGAAAGTATCATTTATAAACAGTCCAGCTGAATAGCTTGTAAAAAATAGCTTACTACTGTTTAAAAGAAGAGAAAATATGAGAAAAACAATGTAGTACAGAGGTGTGGGGGTCGGCAAGAAGATTTTCCGACAGTGCTGATTGCAAATGTCAGAAAGCGACGCTGCAAAACGGACATGCCACACCGGATAGCAGGCATTTTTCTTCTTTTTTGGCGTCTGGCGTCGTGAAAAGCCTTTCCAACTGTAAGGTCAGCCGGCCAGTCAGCAAAGGTCATCAACGCTAGCTAAATTTCTAAACAGAGTTGTTTTTACTGGTGCAGCCCTGCTCAATATCAGTTAAAGTCACAGGTGCCTTAAAAATATAATTTATTCGATTATTATTTAGATTGAGTCACTGGATATTAAATTTATTCAAGTTGGATATTGGAATTATTCAAGTGCTAAAAATGAGTTACATAATAATCAATTGGACGAAAATCCAAATAATGCTATCAAACAACCTGACCTCTGCAAGTGCGATCATTGACTACCTAATAAGAAGCTGGAGGAAATTCTATGAGCGCCTCTATTTATAGGCCTACCATATTTTTTATCGAACTTTCTTATTCCTTCAACTACCGTATCTATCTGTTTTCTTTTTCGCAGTTGTGGAGATCTTCAGAGTACGTGAACTATCTACTATCTGGGATTTTGTTTGAAAAATTATTTTTATTCAGTTGAACTCTTTAGTGTGTCAAATTGAGCAGGAATCAAATATCAAACCCCATAAAACTCATACACTGGCTTTCATAGATTTTTTCAGAAATAACAATTATTGATTCAACTATTTGGGTGGGGAAGAGTGTTGCTGTTTGAAATGTTGCCTTGAAAGTTCTTGGAAGATACATTATATTCCTCCCAAGCTACTGACAAATATTTCTTTCAATTGTTGTCAAAAGATGTGATTTGTATTCAAACGGCTCGGGACCCAACAGAATTCTATCTATCGGTGGGATTCTAAGTAGATTCTAAATCAAACCAAATCTCTCCTCTCTCACAAAGTCACCACTTGCCCTATTTCCTTCTTTCTCTCACGCATCCACTCATCCTCTTTCTAAGCCTTTTTCTCTTGTGTTCACTTTCATCCCCCGTTGCCTGACCGTCTATTCATTTATTCAGGTCGTAGAGAGAAGCCCATTCAGTACAAATCGATTGCTATTCCACTGATTGATTCGCTTTTGGTTGTGCTTTCATCGGCATGTCCTTTTGCTCTTTTTTTCTTCTCTTCTTGCCAAATGCCAATTCGTGAATACAAAGTAGCTCGGTTTGTGAATTGATTCTTCTTCTTAGTCAAGCGTCTTTCCGCAAATACGTAATTCGACCGGGGCTGTTGCTTAAAATAATCAAACCAAACGGCAACCGATTGACGTTCGAGTGAACGATTTTTTTCTAGTTTTCCAAACAAAGTTTCTTTCCCACAAAGGATCTACATGCACTCAAGCAGTAGACTACAGAAAGCAGCTTCTACAACAACATGAATGAATTTCTTAATTGGGTGCTTGAAAGCAGCTCTTATCATCAAACCAAACAGTATTAGCCCTTGAGTTTCATAACAATATGGCTTTGAATTCAGCTTAGCTCGATTTTCCAAGACAATTTGAAACGAACCATTTTTGTTTAAATGGATTAATATCATTGATTAATTTCCAATTACTGGTTTATTCATTATTATATTGATTTTTCAGAGCTTTTTGGATATGAAGCTTTAGGTTATCATTTACTGAACTTAGACTTCTAGTATACTCAAGAGGATATTTATTTCTAGAGTCAAAAGGATATTTTATTGTATTTTAAATCCATTTTATCTTCTACTGATGAAATTACACTTCTAAGTTGAAAACAACTTGACTTATATCAAACAATAGGACGCTAATAGGACGCATCAAACGATCGACACTAAAACGAACGTAAGTCAAGTTGTTTTCTACTTTTTTAAAAGTCAGAAACCTTTTTTCACATATTTGAAAAATATCTTAATACAATTGTACACCTGAATGTCAATATCAATTCAACTTATTGCAAAATACACAAATCTCCTTCAATAAGCTAACATACTTATAACAACAAGCTACTACTTCAAGCTAGTACTTCAATAGTTATAATAAATCCTGGTATTTATAATAGGGCTTTTCGGGGAATATGGGCTGGTACACCGTACCAGAACCCAATTTTAGTTGAAAAATAAAATTATTGATGAAATTTTTGATAAAAGTAGGATCCCTATAGTTGAGAAAGGGAAATTTATACACCATTTCTACAATGTTGGTAATCAAATTCACTGTTTATCATGAGTTCTGACAGCGCGGCTGTCAGAGACTTGTTCATTTTCATTACATATAATTGATTTATGATATATAACAAATGTGAAAAAATAATCTTCAAACTAAAATATGGGCTGAATATAATATATCTACTATAACAGGATTAATTCAACTTGTCAGAAAACACTGTTTCGGCAATCAGTAAACAGTGATTTTACGCCGCTTTGACACAATAATCCAAAGGCTTAAAAGTCTTAAAGACCTTTAAAGTCTTTAAAAGACCTTTAAAGTCTTTAAAAGACCTTTAAAGTCTTTAAAAGACCTTTTCAAAGAATACCTTTTTGAAATACCTTTTCAATAATCGGCGAGATTCAGCATTTGTAGGTTAAGAATTGTAATATTGATCGTCGAAATAGCTGTTGTCTGACAAGTTAAATTAATCCTGCTATACTACCAGTAGATTCACTATACGCTATGTAGGTTGTCAATGTAGATAACTCCAAAATTCAACCCATGGTATTTGACTCGTTTGAGGAAATACGAATATTCATTCTGTTATCGAATTTATTTTTCTCCTGAACCAATGCTAGAACAATGAAAACTCAGCCACGACAATATTCAGCTGGCCTGGCACTGATCATTCATTCACTTCTGTTTCTGATTGAGCTTCATCGTTTTTCGTCGATTCGATTGAGATAGAAATGTCAGTTTTTTGTGTCACACATGTGAAGACTTAATCTAGCCGGAAAATACGCCACTGCCATTGTTATTAGTCGCTGAGTACAGATTTTCAACCATCCCGCTCATACGAGCTCTCTAATTTATTTGAACAACAAAAAATCCGGGCAAAATTTTCCTTCCTTTCCCGTTTGTCTGGGAAAACTGAACGATGGAAATAGGTCATAATTATACTCATATTGTATAACACGGAAATTCTATTTCTACACTAATTACCGTGTGAAAGGATTTTGTGTGTATAAAATGATTCGTTAATCCCATTATTTCAATGGCGTTTGTCTGATGGAGATACCGTTATGCATGCTGTATGGAGTTGCTAGAGAATACAGTAATTACTTTCCGGTTGGTATTTGCAATGAAATTTTGTCAAAATAGATAAAAGTAATTCAGACGGTTCAATACACTGCTGAAAAACTCAACTCACTGTGCATGCTTTTCTGATACAAACATACTTCAATTAAGGATATTTTTAGTTGATTTCGAGTATTGTTTCTGATTGAATAGGGATTTCCAATTCTGATTATGTTCTTGATTTCTAGCTTTGAATTGATAATTATTAATGGTATTGAGAAAATATTCCAACCTCTATAAATTTTCTAAAATCTTTTTGTTTACAAAATTTAAAATCTTTTATCGTTAAACTGGATGAATTTAACAAGACAATTAATATATGATGATATTGATTCAATCGGTAATTGATCAAATTATAGTAAATTGTTGATACTGTAATATTATCTTAATAAAAATTATCACAATTTGGGAATTAGTCATAGATTATTTGAAAATTAAAATGTTTGATTCACTACTTAGCATCATAGACCAACCATTTATGGGTTATCTATTTATAGTCTGGCAACAGACAAAAGAACCTTCGCGCATCGTATCACTAAAGTGGTACAGTATCACATAGTACCACGACTCTAGTGAGCGAGTGAGATAAACTGCTGCATTGCATAACGTGCGCTCTCTCTGCGCAGTAGAGTTCTTATTTTGAAGATTTTTTTGTCTGTTGCCAGACTATAGTTGATGGAATATCAGTTAGTCATAGATTAGTTGAAAATTTGCATTAAAATGTTTGATTCACTACGTAGCATCATAGACCAACCATTTGTGGTTTATCTGTAAATATGAATGTATTTTATTATCTCTGGAAGCATATTTCAGAAGGTACTCATACCACCTCAGAAATGGTAATTGTAATTTAATGATGAGACACTATGTTAGTTTGACGAAGAATCGGACAAGTTTCATGCTTGAAAACATTCTCAATCAAATCTTGACTGTGAATTGCCTTGAAGAACTTCAGAGACTTCCTAACGATGTTAGGGAAATAATTGGCAGAGCTCGTCTATTCTTCTCGTAGTCCATTCTTCCTTAATGGCTTTTTCTTATAATTCCTCTCGGAAAAAGAAGAGTAAGCCGACAGATGAACGTCGGGCGAGAAATTGCTTTTTTAATTTTTGCCTGGAAAAATGAGAGTCGCGTTACGTTGCGTCAACTCGAATGGGACAATTCCAAGTCAATTTCAGCAGAATCTGACGACAGCCAGGCTATTTATCTCGCTGCCGGGCTCAGCCTGAGGTGTTATGTCCAGACCGAGTTCGAGACTCGACTTATAATCCCCTGTCGACGTTGGCTGGCCGCTCACCGCCATGGAAATCCCTGCACGGCTGACATTTTTCTTCTTTCCGCACTGCAGTTCGGCTCCCTACTAATCTCCTCCCTCCCCCTTCTCTACTTTGCGTCTTTGCAATAGGCTACTTTCTTGTATGTGTGTTTCCTAATCTGCTCTGATAAGGGATGTGTGGACGTGACAAAACTATACCGACACAGGACACTTAAGTATAGCTGGTTCTTTGGTTTATTAATTTCTCATTTGTTCTATTTATAATTGCTCTCTCTTTGCTATTGTTTGAATGTTTTAATCCAATCAGACTGTGTTTGTCTGATGCATTACGCTTTCTAGTTCTGAGCTCCTAAAGTTGAAAGAGTAAATGAAAAGAGTATTAGGCTAGGCGTACACCGGTTAGTCAAGACAAGACAAGACGAGATTAGTCACGGTTAGTCACAGTACTTCACATTGTTGCTTATGAAGCAACACACACCGATTAGTCATTGCATCGGTGTGTGCTGCTTCATAAGCAACTATGTGAATTTCTGTGACTAAACGTGACTAATCTCGTCTTGTCTTGTCTTGACTAACCGGTGTACGCCTAGCCTTATGAGTGATTTTCCCAGATGATTTTGATTATTACCATCATGCATGAGTCATAACTCTATGACTCTCTCATAACTCATGACTCTATCACGTAACGTTTCCTTAGCTATCGTCTGAATATTGTAATTTATAATATTATTGTATTTGTATCAAGCGAATATGCAATTCAAGATTGTTAGCTTCTTGTTGAAACAGAATCTTATGTGATTTTCCGAGATGATTTTCAAAAATATCAATTCCGGCAGCTATTGTTCGAGCCAATTTCGACATTTTAGCACGGTTGACTGGACGGTAATTGTTGCTTGATCTGGCAGAAAAAGAGCGTGATACGGCAGCGGAACTGTTTGACGCGGGCTTTCTTTCCTTTCGATTTCACATGTCGGGTGTCGAGAGGCTGGAGGAAGATGAGGTTTGGTTGGGTGGTGAGAGGGAGAACCAATCATTTAGAGGCGTAGAGCGGAATAATGGCAGAGAAATGATGACCTCTGTGTTGAAAAGAGAGAAGAGAAAGAGGGAGAGCGAGAGAGAGTAGAGTGATTTGTTGAAGTGAAGGTGGAAGTCAGTTGGGCGACCTTACACAGCTCAGGCTCAGCTTCATAACAATGTTCAATTTGAACTGGGTGTCAAACGCATTCTGCCATTAGAAATGTAACGCTGAAAAGGGTGCGCAACATAACGTATCATCTCGAAATATAGCCCAACACTACACAATATATAGATATACACAAAGAAGATGGCATCCTGCAGCCAGGTCCGGGTCTACAAGGCACGTAATTCACACGACGCACTGTAGCCATCAATTTCGCACTTATTTTCCTCGCCTTTCTGCCGTATAGAAATAAAGCGGCACTCCTGTTGAAAGAAAACAATTTTTCCTTATTGAAAATGTATCTCAACCGTGTGCAGTGGGGTTGTCTTTTCTTACTCTATGGAGAAACAAGATAGAGAGACATTTCTTCGAATTTGAGCCTTCAAATTGATTTGGATTAATATCAATTGTCTATTCCGTTGTGATTACAACTTTATAAACATCAATACAGGAATCGACTTCTATATTATTTAAATCTCTCTTCCAAGACTGAAATTTTAATTTGATTCTTTAACTTTGAAATAAAACTCTAAAAGATATTGTCAATTCCACTATTTTATTATTTACAGCACTGAACCGCGGTTTCGTGGCTACACCAATAAGATTTCTACAAATAAGTCTTTAATTTTGTTTGAATAATGAAAAAATTGATGATGATTTATTCATTCACAATTTTCCACTTAAGATTTTGGATTTTTGGATATTTGTTTCCTATGAAACAAGAATAACCATGGTTTGGTATATTCTTCATAGTTATGAAGAATAACAAAATTTATGAATTCAAATTGTGATCCTTAAACACCTTACGAACTATTTCAAGATCTATGATCAAAAGTTAAATGAATTCTGAAAGTTCTGATCTGATCCACCAGTTTTCAAAATCATCAATCCAGAAGCTCCATCAATATTATTCATAGTATGAGCGCTCATGTTAGGCTACTTATCTGTGTAGATACGGTCACAGATAGACTAACCAAATAATGGAATGGAGTATCTCTGGTATGGTGCTGACCACTGGGCTAGCTACGTTGACCGCTGACCGTTGAGTGGCCCCGGCTAAGTTGTGACCAGAGTTAATTCAAATCTTTGGTTAGTCTATGGTTGTGACGCAGACCGCTGAGCTGGGAAGCTCTCGTTCTGTACTTCACACGTGGAAAAACCTGAAACCTGAAAACCTATTTTAAACACTTGGGAAGTATTCGAAATTTTGTTTTTTATACGGCCTAGTAGGTCTAACTTAAAAATAAGTTTCAATTTTAAAATCGCTCATCTAAAGAAAATTTCTTTAATACTTCATCCAATGTGGATGAAGTTCAAATTGGAAATATACATTACTAGAGAATTCATCTAGCAAATGATATTGTATCTATGAGAAGCTCAATTTATTCAAGTAAGTTACCGCATTATGTGGGATGTGAGCGATTTCATAACATTCACTTCACTGTAGGTATGTGGATTGAATTTTTCTTTCAGGCGCAAAGAAGGAAATCAATCATCCAATCTCGTCGTAGTGGGTCTGAGATGGCGTTAGTTTTCGGTTCACGCGTAAACTCACACATATATTGGAAAGGAGAACGTCATTCTCCTTTGAGAACGCTTGGGGCCGTTTGTTCGATAAGTGAAATGATAGGTGAATGATAGGCGTGGTTGGGGTGGGAGGCCCCTCCCCTCTGAGGGGTGACGAAGTGCGGTGTTGCCACTTTGCAAGGAGTTAATTTGCTGCTCTCATAGCGCCCGTGGTTTGGGTACCGCTGAAGAAGCAACAGGAAGATGGAAAATTGGAAAAGCACGTGTGTTTCTTTGTGGATCCGATTGACTCAGAAGGGCGCAAATGTCTATTGCCGGAGGGTGAGAGAGTGTGTGTATGTGTGCGCGGAATATGACAGAAAATCAGAACAGGGATGGAAGTGAGGAACGAAGGAAGCTAAGTGGTGAGAGAAGAAAGTAAGAGAGGGTGAGAGGGGTGATAGAGAGTGAGAGAGACAGAGTGAGTGGTGAGAGAAAGTGGAGACATGATCGGAAATTGGCAAGAAAGTGCCGATATAAAATACGGAGTAATAAGAAGGCATCTGTTTTGGCGGGAGAGCGTTTTCAGCTGTAGGTAGGGGAGCGACATCCGCAGAAACATGCAAATAAAACTTGGTACTTGTTGTTACTACTGTGTAGGGCAATTTTCGACATTCTCCTTACTTCGTTTATTCTCCTGCAACAATTTTTCAAGGCGACTACACTTTGTCATAGCTTCCACTCTTCACTGACAACTTTGCCACTTCTTTAATCGTACTCGTACTTGTCACCTGTCAGTTCACTTTTCAAATCCTAGGAACGGTTTCAATAGTCAATCACTTATCCATGAGACAAGACTAGTTGCAAATCTAGAGCACGGAAACAAATTTATATCTCAATAAGTGGTAAAACAAACTATTTCGATGAATATTTAATATCACTGGCGAATAGCAATCTTAACATATTGGTATTATGTTTCATTGACACAATTGATCTAGTGGAACGGTCGTTCCACCACCCGTCCCCCCCGTGATACGAATGAAAGACCGGGACTACTATATATTCTGTAACGAACTTCCCTTTGATGTTCGCATGCCGCCATCTCAATTTACGCGGAAGGTAGTGAAAATTTTAAAATGTTGTAATGACATTATTTTCTTAGATTTTTGAGCGCTTTCATTTAAGATCAGAACGAACTTTCTACGATATAAATTCGCAAAGATACTATATACGGGTATTTTGTCATTTTACTAATTTTGGGATTTTTCAATTTTTTTCAACTTTGAGCACTTGATGTGAAAAATCTGTAATGAGTTGAGATTTCGGACTACCAAAAGCGATTGAAGACATGTTTAAACTATTTACATTTAAAATTTCAAATCATTTAATGCCCGATTAAGTTCTGTAGCTCTGTCCGAATAAAAATTAAAGTTGCAATTTGAAGTTAGAATTTGAAGCTTTTTATCGAATGTAAACAGGGCCACCCAGGAACAAGGCCTAGACACTCGAAATGTGACGTCACGGCTAAGAGGCCTACCACTCCACTATACTGTTCATAAACAGCCACTGATCACAACCAAGTTTGAATAATTATTTAAATTTTTATTATTTAAAAATAAATAAATAGACCTACTTACCCACCAAAAGGTAATTGTGCAGTTGAAATAAACTCGAGACGGGAAAAACCAAACACGAATTCCAATTTTAATGCAGGGATGAGTTGTAAATGGACACGATGTGATGACGTCAGCTGCACGTTTAAATTCAGTGTATAGCTAGACCATGTTCCTAGGTGGCCCTGATGTAAATGTCGCGATCCTAGCGGTTAAAAACTAAAAGTTTCACACTGTTGCCACCGCCAAATTCGACCTTTTCAATAATAGCCCAGTAAAATTGTCATCAAAATAGGGTCTACCTTGTATGAAATGGGATAGTCGGTTTTTTTTTTAGTAATGTTTGTGGTAGTCCTGGGATGCTAAATCCAAGTTTTAGACCTAGGCAAACTACCGGTTCATCTCCAAAAATCGTACAAAATGGCGGAATTTTGCACTTTTTTTATGTTTGGCTAATTTTCACCCTGAAGAATCTGTTTTTCATAGAGGACATTGTGCATATTTCTTAAAGTATATCAGATTACCTTCAATTTGAGACCAAATTTATCATTGTATGCCCAACCGTTTGCGAGATACAGCTCTTCAAAGTTCATAAAATTAACGAGAATTTACCCTTTTTTTTAATTTTTTGCAATTTTGACCCTGAAGAATCACTTTTTCATATAGGACATTCAACATAGGGTTGAAAGTAAATTTAAATACCTACAATTTGATACCTGATTGGTTATTGTAGGCCCAACCGTTTGCGAAATACAGCTCTTCAAAGTTCATAAAATTATCGTAATTTTTCACTTGTTTTTACATTTGGTCAATTTTGACCGTGAAGCATCACTTTTTCGAATGTGACTTTCAGCAAAGTTTTGAAAGATAATTTAAGAATCTACAATTTGAGACCAAATAGATTATTGTAGACCCAATAGTTTGCGAGATGTAGGCCTTCAAATTTTATCAAATTGTTGAATTTTTCCACTTTTTCTACATTTCTTCAATTATGACCCTGAAGAATCATTTTTCCATATAGAACATTCAACATAGTTTTAGAAGCTGATTCAATTACCTACAATTTGAGACCAAATTTGTTATTGTAGGCTCAACCGTTTGCGAAATACAGCTCTTCAAAGTTCATTGAATTATCGTAATTTTCATTTGTTTTTGAATTTTGATCGTGAAGTATCACTTTCTCATATATAACATCCAACATATTTCTTAAAGTATATTAAAATACCTACAATTTGAGAATTAATTGGTCATTGAGGGCCTAATAGTTTGGAAGATATAAGCCTTCAAGTAGATTAGTAGAAGTCTATTCACATTTAAAATTTCAAATCATTCAATGTCCGATTAAGCTCTGTAGCTCTGCCCGAATGATAATTAAAGTTGCAATATTTGGAATTTGAAGTTTTAAAGAATGTAAATGTCGCGTCAATTCAACAATTTTAGCAATTAAAAGAAATAAAACTCTGACAGGAAATAGAAAAATTGAATCGTTCATTTTAGAATCATTAATGGGGAAAATTTGAGAATTTTGTTCCTGGAATGTATAATAATGGTGTTGGGCAAATTTTTACAAGGATTTCTTTTTTCGATTACAAAATATTTTTTTATCAAAAGTGGTCATGTGACCTATCGTAATGGGTTAAAATTACAATCTAAATTCAAAATCTCAATCTTATTTAACAAACTTAGTGGATAACTGCTTATACATGAATTAATGTTGCTACAATGATATGTCGTTAAAGTCTGGATAGTAAATGATAAGGTGTTATGCAACAGACACAGTCACAACGTCTTGTTTGTTCATTCAGTATTAACCATAACTGGCTCACAGTTATACAGTTAACAGTTAACAGCTAGAATAATTTTGTAGCACCCAAATAGTGAGGATAAAATATCTTTTATCAAATAACATGGCATTTCACTGTTTAAAAAAAATTAACTCTCTCCCCATCCATTGTGTTTGCAGTGTTATACCTCTATAACAAGAAGGTGATTTCTCCCGTTCTGCCATTGACATTGAAGAAAAATTTGGAAGAAATTTTGGGGAGGGCGAGGGCGCTCAATAATTTAGAAAGTTCATAAAACGTGTTAGCTCAAACACTGAGAGTATGATTCCTAAAAGTTTAGCATATTCCTAATTCGTGATTTTAAGTGGGTGAGATTGAGCGCCCTCGCCCTCCCCCAAAATTTATCCAAATTTTTTCTACCATGTCAATGGCTTACAGAACAGAGTTTTCATTTTGTCTGGGCTGGCTACACATAATTATTATATTGTATGTATAAATGTATATTGCAGAGGGAGACGGGTTTCTTATTTAGGCTATATCAAAACATTTTCTTACTGAAAGCTTATAAAATTTTTTTGGATTTTTTCTTTGGTACACAAATTTCAGTTTCCACACCAGCGTTTTCAATAGGGTCGGGGGTAGGGGACGGGTGACGAATTCTTTTTTGGAGAATTTTTTGAGAGGATAGATATTTTCTTGAATTATTACTTTCTGTGTGCCGGGTATACTTTATCAATCATGATAGTATCTTGATATCTTTAATACAAGTTGATATACAGAAGCATAGATACATAGAAACATAGATATACAGAAGTTGAAGATACAGAAGCTGTATCTTGATCAAAAGTTATAAGCTTCTGGAAGCTCTGATCTAATCCATCAGTTTTCGAAATCAACCCAACAATCCAGAAGTTCCGTTAATTTTTCTTTATTACTATTATTAGAAGATGTTTCAAAACTTTATAGTTTTTCAAAGCAAGATGCTTAAAGTGTGACGGATAATTGATTAAGAAATCTTGTATATTATAAATAATATTTCCTCAAAAAGGTTTTACACAGAGTTGGAAGTGTAGTGAAAAAATGGAAAAATATTTCAAGATAAGAAAGAATGAAGGGTAAGAAATAAGGAGAGATTCCAGCTGCATCATCTGCAGCTGGAGTTATAATTTTTTTTTCTCCTATCACATCCTCTCAGTAAAGATTTGGGTGCTTCTTAGTATTCAATCTGATACGGTTTCAACTTACCTGGCAATAATATCAGGATTTTAATTTTTTTCCAACAACGCGCGTGTGTGTACGATCATCAAATGCCTGGAGGGTTACTAATAGACTATTGATAGACAATTGCCGAATAAGGGTGGTCTTGAAATGAAGCCCATAAAAATCAAACATCTGCATTATTAATCTTATTCAAAGTAAAGCGTAATAATTTTCTCCTCAATTCATGATTCTTATGAAAAACTGCTTTTGCTCCATGCAATCTGATTTCGAGGAATGTGAGGTTGTGGATTGGGGATAATGTTAGCAATCTAACCTATCGTGTTGTCCAACTTCTTCATTTCAACATTACTTTTTCATGAGAATTCAATACTTTTTAATTATAATCCCATGATGAATAGTACAAAATCTTTTTAGAATTTTGCAAACTGGAAGTTTTGAAACGTCAATCACAATTTTTCCCTGGTTTTTCTAGGAAACAAATAAAAAGTGTCATGGAATGACACTTTCAATGAAAAGCACTTTTCTATATAAATGGGAAATAATTATTACTATTCAGTCACCCTACCAATACAGGGTAATCTGAGATCCATCCGTAGCCCATCACGTAAGTTGTCATCGATAATGTTTTGATGATAACTATCATAACCATTTCTTTTCATTGTTTTTGTACAATCGATGGGCAAAAATGTCCAGCACGCGTATCCCTCATGGCTCTAGAGTTGAAAAAATGAAGTTTGGGCCTTAAGCCAGACGAGTGTACAAAGTATATATAGATTTGTCAAAGGTTGACAGGGGGTGAGGGGGTTACTCAACCATTATTCATGAGCAACCCCCTCCCAACCCCCGAACCGTCATCCATCGTCGTCTGACCCAATGGTCGACGTTCAAATTTCAAACGAGCTCATAAATTCGCTTAGCCCATCGTAAAAACGCGGCAAAATGCCGGAACCAAATGATGCAAAAGTATAAAATTAAACAATTAACCATTTCAGGCGGGCATGTGCTGCTGCTAAGCTATATCGTGCAGCAATGCAGGCGTGCCAATCCATAACAACCTCAACTCTGGCGCATAAATACGCCCATAAAAGCCGCTGACGTCTCACTTATTTTCATAATTAATATAACACCCTTGATCTCTGCCATTCGTTAATCCTGCACCCGGCTGAAGGGCTCAACGCTTAAAGTTGAGTATTTCTCTGCAGACCCTTGGCCTCTTCAGCAAAATACATTTTCTACTTTTTACACTCCACCTGCTCCCAAATGTTATTACTATGTATATTGGATATCTAGTCACCCTTTCTTTATTGTGGTACCTCGGGTTTCTCTGCATTGTATAAAGGAAATCATAAAATCCGTGGCGAAGCGTGGTATGCTTAACCGGTCATCGCCGGGTATATGTCCTATAGGAAATAATATACCCAGCGATGACCGGTTAAGTGTACCACGCTTCGCCACAGCATGAAATCAAAAGTATCTTATTATTACTAATCTTGAATATTCAAAATTTAATTTCTTATTCATCATTGAAATATTTTATTCCTTTATTGAAATGTTGTGAAGTGTTTGTTTTAAATATTTTTTCTATGATTATTCATGAAATTCATTCATTCTTATCATCAAAATTCTCATCATGATTTCAAAATCAACATATACAATTATAATGCTTTTTACTCATTGATCTTTTGACTCATTTGATACTGGAATAGGAATGGGTAGAACTAGCTGGCTGGGAGGTGTGTCTATTATCAGCTGACTTCTGGTATCCAATCATAGCTCAGTACTGTCAGCCAATCAGAGACTCCGGGTCTGTTGAGTGTTGCATGGAAATGGGAGGAGTCTACAACAAAATGTTTGTAGCTGACTAGTTGTAGTTGATTGACGTAGTACAGTACGTAATAGCTGTTGACTTAGGCTAGGCGTTCACCGGTTAGTCAAGACAAGACAAGACGAGATTAGTCACGTTTAGTCAAAGTAATTCACATAGATGCTTATGAAGCAACACACACCGATTAGTCATTGCATCGTTGGTGCTACTTCAAAAGCAACTATGTGAATTACTGTGACTAAACGTGACTAATATCGTCTTGTCTTGTCTTAACTAACCGGTGTACGCCTAGCCTTATGGAGCAACACACACCGATTAGTCATTGCATCGGTGTGTGCTGCTTCATAAGCAACTATGTGAAGTACTGTGACTAAACGTGACTAACCTCGTCTTGTCTTGTCTTGACTAAACGGTGTTCGACTAGCCTTAAAGTTCACATCGTTTAGGTTTAATGTGATAAAACATAAAACTATTGCTTTGATATGAATAATTTTAGATTGTAAAAGAATGAATTTCCAGGCCTAATAACTACCCTCAAAACACAATATTGGGATGTTTGTGTGTTGTGTGAGGAATTCCATTGAAAACTGCTTCTTCTCAATTGGCCGATTGACTAGAATAACCAATTATAATTATTGTTTTATCTTTGATTCAACTAAATGCGTCTTATGATGTTATAAGTACTTGAAAAACTAAATATAGTACTTGATGGATTATTATTTTCTCCAACAATATTTAGTTAATCCATTACAGTACAATAAGAGCACATATATTGGTAGGCACATATAAATAGTCCTGAAATGAGCCCAGACTAATGAACCTGCCTTTCAAAAAACCTAATTAGTCTAGATGAATTTATCTGACCAAAATGTTACTTTGAACTTAACTAGCTGCTTTCATTTAGACCCGTAGAAAATAAGGTACTCTCTAATGTTCGATCAATAAAAATTAACTTTGTTTTCACATGAAAAGCTGTATCCAATTTGTAGAGATGTCATCAAATGAAAAGAGCCAATACATTGAACACTAATCAAGCTTTGGCTGGCTGGAAGCTCCAAGCTAATAACTTTCACAAACAACCACTGATAATTCTTTGCTCTGCGTCCATTCATCAATGCTATTGTTGATCGCGTCACTCCATCTATCACAATAAGCATTGTCTTTTGGTTCTGTTTGAGCTTGTACTGCTCTAATTAATCTTCTGGTAGTCTGCTTTCCTTTGCATTATTTATAATTGAATTTCAATTTTCTTTGTACCTTTGTCTGACTTTGACAAAGGAAAAATGAGCTTGACAACGACAAATCAGAAAAGTAATGTGAATTGATCGATAATAAATTTCCAGATTCCGACTATTATTTACTATTTCTTGATACTCTTTGTTCAGACTTAATTAAGGAGTTAGACTTGAGAGATTTTGGAGTCTTGCCAGAAAATAGAAAAACTGGAATGGCAAAACAATTTAGATTTTCGAGTTTATGAGTTGAAATAGCTTTGAATTAGCTAATGTCAATTATCTTCTTTATGGAACTGTGTCAACCATCCACCATCCACCATCCACCCATCTGCAGTGTCGGATTTTTCTTCATCTGCAGTCGGGATTTTTCCAAGATTTTTTTTCAAAAGATTTCACTTTTTGGTTTCGATTTTTGGTTACACTTTTTGGTTTATATTGGCTTTTGAAATACTGTCGTAATACTAGGATCACTATTCTTTGGAACACTTAGGCTAGGCGTACACCGGTTAGTCAAGACAAGACAAGACGAGATTAGCAGCACACACCGATGCAATGACTAATCAGTGTGTGTTGCTTCATAAGCAACTATGTGAAGTACTGTGACTAAAAGTGACTAATTTCGTCTTGACTTGTCTTGACTAACCGGTGTACTTGACTAGCCTTAGAATACTGTATTTCCAAAAAACAAAATATCTAAGGCTAGGCGTACATCGGTTAGTCAAGACAAGACAAGACGAGATTAGTCACGTTTAGTTACAGTACTTCACATATTTGCTTATGAAGCAACACACACCGGTTAGTCATTGCATCAGTGTGTGCTGCTTCATAAGCAACTTAGTGAATTACTGTGCCTAACCGTGACTAATCTCGTCTTGTCTTGTCTTGACTAACCGGTGTACGCCTAGTCTTATTCTCGAATAGGTGTTTTTAAGCACAAGAACAGAGAAGCAAGTGCAAAATGAAATTACACGTCAGAAAGAGAGACCCTCCTGAAGCTGGTAACTCTAATTAGATTTCAAGAATTGTTGGTAATGTTGATGACACAAGTAGTAATGCAAAAATACAATGGGTTTTCAGTTTTTTTTTTTTTAAAAAGATGAGAGTACGTTGCTATGTGCGGGTGTCATTCCAGGAGAAACAGAGTGGCTCTGATCAAAAGAAATGCATTCTACAAGCTTTCCAGCGCTGTTTCACTGCCTTCTGTATTATATCGCCATTCTTTCGAATCTTTTTCGGCGCTCTTCAGGTCGCGTGTACGCGCAAAAATGAAAGGTACGTGCAAAAGGTTTCAAGCAATTTGCAAATTTGCATTCCTCACTTCAGCTCTTCAACTGTAGCCGAATGAAAAAGCATTCAGGCGTCTGTGTGTTTCTTTCAGAATTAGAAAATGGCATTCTAGCTTCTGTTTGTCTTTCTAATGAAATTTTCCTATGGAAGACACAATCATTCCATAGTATAATTTAACGTGATGAATCCATTAATTTATGTGTATTTCATAGTACTGACATTCCTTGTCTACTAAAAACGTAAATGACTGAAGATTTTCCATGTATGAGTATTTTCACAGTGTATGATTTATTGTGAGGGTAATGCTCACATGAGCTCAAGGCTTGTGCGTGAGTATTGGGAGGGGGGATGTGATGATGAGAGATGACGACTTCTTTTTGGGAAGCATGAAACGACGGCTAAACGTCTCCTTCTAACGTCTAACGTCTTTATTCTTTAAACGGGAGTGGCCGTCAGTGGTCAAAATCTGTTGAAGGAAACAGGGTACGAACCGGGTATACCTTTGTATCCGGACAAACCGTAATCAGACCGTTTACCTTTGTATTGATCTATCAGATTATTCCCTAGAATAATAACTCGACAAGTTCAAGTTGCCTAGGGAAGTTTCAAAATCCATAACGATTGAGAATTATTTTCAACAGTTGAACATACAAAGTTTTAGGATATTCTTTCCAGATTTTGTTACTTTAGAAAAATACTATTGTAACAAGAGGGTCATTCAATATAATATTTTATGTAAACTCCACCATTGTGAGGTTAAGTCAATTAATAAAGGATCTAATAATTTATATATTTTTTTGGTGAATAACCAAATGAAATGATCTGTAAACGTCCGGATTGGAGTGAATCAATCAAATGATGATTCAAATTGAATTGAATTCAAATTGGTCCAAATTACCAAAAAGAAAAACACTAGTATAATATTGTGCCATCACAAATGTGTAAAATGAACAATTTTTAGTTTCTTGATTCTTGGTACAGATAAATAATGAGTGTATAATTTAAAATGTTTAAAAATCTTAATATCAATGAATTCGGATAAAAAAATCAATGTTGGTGTTGGAAGTTGAAAAAAGGACTATTTGCGAATCCATATTGGATTCTGCGAAGTTATAATTTGCAAATGGTGTCAACTCCCCTACTAGCAGTCTGATAATTTTGTTTTGTTTGAAACTTGGAAAAACTTTGAGCGTTGAAGCTGGCAGCTTAACTTGCTGACCCAATTAGGCTACTATCCGTTAACTCCTTGGCACTCCGACTTCGGCAGAGAGAGGAGAGTCGACTAAAACTTTCAGAGAAGAAGAATCGATAATTATCAATATCAGTGTTCTAGGCCCGAACTCTTCGGAAATTTTTCAAGATTGATTGAAACTTTGTGAGTAAAGCGATTCATGCTTAATTCTGCTGGCGAGGAGTTCTTCCGACTTGTAAATTGAATTATCGGATAAGTACTTTTAAAAATGGAACTTTTCAGCTATTCACTTGTTTGGAGAGAGAAGATTTCTCACCATCAATGGATTGATTTCATTGTGGAGATATTTTGGAAGAAAGGAAGTAAACAGTTGGATTCTGTTATCTTTATACAGAATCATGTTATTAATTATTTATACATTCCGTGATATTAACCTCTTGACTATTTGATACAAATTTGGGATAGAGGGAGTTTAGAGCGAAGGCCTGTCATTTCTTCTAAATTTGCATTTGTTGAAGGAATTCAACAGCATTGATTCCATGATGAGCTGAAAAATTCATAAAAAATCCTTTGCCACAAATAATTTCATTTTGATAATACTGTACTTATGCTACGTTTGAACAAAACATTTGAAACAAGACCGCTAGTAGTTATATAGTTTTGTTAATTACGAGAACGGCGTTTTGAAGTGGATGGAAACACTTTTAAAAGCGCGTTCACACTTGTTCCAAACCATGTATTTTTTATTATCAATTCTGACCTGACTTGAAAGCGGTTTTGAAAGATTGTAATAAGCTTTACTAACTTGCACATAATTGTATCTTTTCTGTGATTGCGTACTCCTGTATATTTGAAGTTGCTGTTTTTCATTCAAACTATATCTGATTACGAAAATTCTATTGATAGTCCAATGCCTATTGAAGTGACTTCATAAGTTTCCAAAGGTATTATTTCACTGATAAATACAGGGATATGAAACTATACAGTACCCAATATTAATTGATTCTATTGAGCTGAGAAGTAAACTTCAACTTAAATTGAATTATTTTGTATTTGGAAGTTCTATCCGTATTTGAACTTAATGGGGACTCCACTTTTATCAAAATTATATTTTGAATGTTTTATAACTTTGAAAACCACAATGGAAGCTACTTTATATAGATTTCGAAAAAAACACCTTTACAGATATATTATTTGATGAATCCTAGCAAAATGATTGGTTAGTGTAGAAATCTGAATCTAAATCTGCTATATCCGAATGGCATGAAAACTATCAATCCAGCTAAATGCTGTTGAAAGCTAGAGAAGGATACACAAGATGCTGTCTGGCGTGACCAATGCGAGGCGAGTGATGGCAAGGCGAGGCAAGACAAGGCAAGGCGTGGCAAGACGAGGCAAGGCGAGTCGAAGATAGGGAAACCGGGAGGTCGACATTCGGTCGCCTTTCGCCTGCTTTCCAAGACTGATGTCCTCATTTGCATATTTAAACCGAATGCAGTACACTCACTGAAAGATAAATGTCTTTATAATAGCAGAAAGCCATTAGCTGAATTCAACTCAACTCGGTTCCATTCTCTACTCTTCAATTCGAAACAGAGTTGTCGCTCTCTCTCACTTCCATTGCTGCGCCAAAGTAGATCGCTAAATAAGTCAAATATTGATCAAGGCTCTTCTTTACTGCAATTAATCAAAAAATTCACTGAGATTTTCTCCAACTTGAGAGATTTATGATTCCAACTATCATTCGCACTTCTGCTAATGAAATTTAGTTCATTACATTGTCTTAATGCATGGGAATATTTTCTATGAATCAGTAGCAGATTCATGAAAATACTTGGAGTTCTTCACAAATTTATTAATATAAAAGTATACTGGTTTCGGATTCGGCTGTTACATAATCTAGAACAAACGTCATGAGCAGCAGAATATATTCTATGGAGCAATAGATACGTTTGGAAGTTGGATTAACCTCCAGATGGCCTGGACAAGCCACTCCCATAGTGTATGAACCGCCTACTATGGGAGGGGGTTGTCTAGGCCAATGGGAGTCGTTCACCGTAATACGTCATTCAACCACCAATCGTATCGCTCACTTCGTATTCTACGGCACAGTTCTTTTGTTTGCCTTTACCAGAGATTGATAATGATGTAACAACCGAGACCGGTACCTTGATATATCAACAAATTTTTGATTGTGACGAGTTGTAGTAGTTTCATTCGATCTTTCCACATTATCACCTTTTAACACAAAGTTATAGAATAACACAGTTTGAAAGATAATTGTAAATTACAATTCTGATGAAAATTTTATTAGTTAGAAGGGAACCCAGATTTTTTAGAGGGGGATTTACCACCTTGGCATATTTGTAAATACCGTATACTATTACATAATGTTTTAAACTTTTTGGGAAAGATATGATATATTATCCCCTTTATCATCTCTTTGGTTCGCTGTGGTTTGGTGCTGAAAATAGAGATCGAAAGTGATGGAAATCAATGCAATTTATTTTCAAATAAATCGATAGTTTCTTTATTTGAGATTCGAAAAGATAGTTTTGTACATATATTTCTATTCGATTCGCCATAACCACTATTCATAGTCAATGTGAATAAAATTAAGTTGATTCCTTGCTTTTACTTGCAAATTTATTCGGGAATAGTATCGGGTCGTGCAGACTGCTTGTCATTATTTGTATTAGTAATAGTTATATTTCCTTATCTGTTTCGGTCAATTCAGTAGTCGATGATTTTGAAGCCAGATGTCGTCTGCACTGTTTCAATTCGCAATGAAGTTGGAACATGTTCCAGCAGAACAATTCATGTGGAACAACAGCCGTCACAAGTAGCCAATCTGGATTCGATTCGAATTTCGCATTGAAACGAACAACAAAAGATAACTTTTCCGTTTCCGCCAGTGGAACAAAGCTGCTACTACGATACTGAATTATAACTTTTGCCTGAGCTGCGCTAGCAGTCACGGAATGTGGGGAACGAAAGAAGTTGCCCATTCATTTCCTATTCCCGTGAAATCATTCTTATTCTTAGAACATTGGAAAATATCAGTGCCGTTGTACACGAAATTGGCAAAAAATATCTATTCTCCCAAAAGAACTAACTAAAACTTCCATAGTTTACGTGAAGTCTTACTACAAAAATGTGGATTTCCTGCTATCTTACTCCTTCAAAGCCTATGTAAAAATAATATTCAATTTTATTGAATAAAAATTTATTGAGGCATTTATAATAGTTGATTATTTTTTAATTTTTAATTTAGTTGTTGAGATATTCTTTGATAGAACTTTTAGTGCCGGTTGCTCAAGTGGATTAAAGTTAATCTTCGATTAATCATAAGAATTGACATAGTTAATTGATGATTAACCTTAAAAATATTTGTGCATCTGAGACTGAATCTTAAAGTTCAAAATACCCTGTATACTAACATTTTTTAATAGCAGATTTAAAAAATATCAAATATGATGGAAGAGGGGTTTTGTGATTGAGAAACATAGGAGGCAAAATGGGAGGTATTTAAGTTTCGGTCACTTAAAAGTATTGTGATTGCTCCCAACATGCAATATCCTCCAATTCTTCTGGAGGTCATTTTGTTAGTGGAAGTATCTTGTATAGGAATCTTTATTGAAAAACTAACAGAGTCATTATAATTATTACTCTCCATGAAATTAATGAAAACATTAATAAGAACAAAAAAATATAAAGTCAGATATCATTGTTTATGAAATACTCTATTGAATTGTATGAGAGTTAGGATGTATGAGAGTATTCAAAACCAAAATTAGCATGACTGAGAATTTACTGTAAAAATTATAATAAGCATCAAGTGATGAAATAAAATCCTGCTACACAACTTAGAACCCTATCTTCAAAATCAATGAATTCAAATCAGCAATGAGTCTATTACTATTGGAAATACGTGGAACTGATAGGTTCATGAAATAACAGATCTGAAACCTCATGAGAGATAATATTTAATACCTTCAATCAGAGACAATTGGAACTAGAATCCAATTAGAATTAGTATCCAATTGTCTCTGCTTCAATACTTTAAGGTGAACTTCAATAGTATGTGCAATTTGATCAGAGAGATAGTAATTTCTTCGCGGAAAAATCATAAGAATGTGAGCACACTATTACTGTATAAGAGAACCTCGTTAAGAAACTGCATTTTCTTGATAACCCTCGTTCCATGATGTCATAACAAGTTTCTAAATTTCATCTTGAATAGTGTTATAGAGATTTTTATTGAAGCACCTTGCCACCTCTTGAAAATGTTGATCTTTTTCCATGAAAATGTATTTTCATTTGGCTTCACAATATCATACACAGTATTTGCAACAAAATTGGATTGATTTTTATGTCCGTATTACTTTAGACGATTTCCCTCTGTCGACATCAGCAGTCTATGAAAACAACAGCTAGGTATATCAACAGCAGTGAAGGTTTCCCTTGGCGACATAAAAATACGATAGTGTGGAGTGGACTGCTCTTAGTATGACACTAGTATACAGTGCACTGTACTCATAAAATCAAATCGTCCTGAGGAATATGAAGTTGTTTGGAGGATGCTGGTTCGAAAAGAGGATAAACCCGGTTTGTTCACCGTGTAATCTTATTCGGAAGGGTCACATAGTCAAAGGGAATTACATATTGTAACGTTTTCCATCCGAGGAAACTGCCAGCACACACAGGTCATAGCAAGGCGAAAAAGGTCAGTCAGCCTTGGACTGCTTGCTCCTCTTATTTCCTGGCTCATCATCCTTTTGACTCTTGTGTCTTGTGTGCCCTCCGCCATCAAACCGTCCTGCTCCTCCACCCCCTCTCCAAGCGTTTGTAGCAGCATAGTGTCATGTGTCGTTCGATATAGAGAGATTGGATGAGTAGCGGCGAAGGGAGCGGGGTTAAGTCAAGGCGACGTTATTGGATTGGGTCAGTGTATTGTAATGGAAACGGAGTTTGGGACAATTTAATCCGGCTGTGGAAATTGAGAGTCGGTGTCCTGCGGCACAAATTGACTTCCAGCCCCAGGAAGCCGGGGAAGCTGTCTGTCCTTGCTTGTTAAACTCTGACCCCTCGCGCGACTCCACTTCATCTGATTGTCCTTGCCGCGCCAACATCACTCGGCCAATGCGCTCCCTTCCCGCCAAAACCACGACAACACTGCTGCCAACTGAAGACGGAAACGGCTCCGACACTAAGGGGACTAATCCCGTCAGGTTCACACACAAACGCACCCGATCAAGGTTCTCCTATCTTTTTTTTGTCTTTTGTAATCGAATTTACCCCCCTCCTTCAACCTCCCGCTTGGAAAATAAATTTCCAGCCTTTTCCGAAACGAGAAAAATCAAAGAGGCCGGATGTCGCTATCATTCAACCCGGTGCCACGTGATATTGTTTCCACTTCCACCTGGAAACAACGTTCGTAGAGATTAGTGCCCCATGTCGGTTCAGAGTCACTCTCAAACAGTTTCTGGTCTGTCCCCCAGCCTCCTGTCAACTGTCACTGCTAAGCCTCTATCAGCAAATCTGTTCACTTTGTTCCAGGCACCGCACGATGAAAAACTGAATATCCCGATTTCATGTTTTTTCTCATATTGTTTTCAATTCATGTTTTCCAAGTAGATGGTAGTAGGCCTACTGTAATGCTGCTTTTGTATTCTTCCAATATTGATTCATTTAGAATTTTCACTTCAAACAAACATCTTCAGATTATGTATTGCATCTCTTTCTTTGTCTTATGATGATAATCTTATAAATAAAAGAAGATACGGTTGCGTGTGTGTGTTTATTAGCAAGGTGCAAGCTAATTTTGTGGATTGTGTTCCGAAAAAACGTGAATAATCTAGAGCTTGAAATTTTGCATACAGCTTCCAAAAATATTAATGTTATGCACCTCGAAGCCCAAATTTCAATTTTCCCTCTAGATTTTTCATAATTGAAGCTCAAATATCACTTCATTCGCTAGGCTAAAATACTTCCCGTAGCCATTCATCATGAATGAAACGAGTCAGTTTCTAACCTCTCAATTTTAGTACTGCTGTAAATGGCGATGTCTTCAACTGACTCGGTAGCGCAGTAGGTAGCACTGCTGCCTTCCAAATCTCACGGCCTGAATGGCGTGGGTTCGATCCCAGGCCTGGACACATTTTTTTTGCAAAAAAATTCGAACTGAAATCAATATTATCTTAGCTTTTTTATCGAAATATAATCAGTTCTTCGTTTGTTTTCAATTATTTATGAACCATATTGATTTTTACCTTATAAAACAACATCTATTCAATTTTTTAGCTCATAATTTTTATTTTGCTGATAATTTTCAACTTGATGTAATTAAAATAAACTTTTCGATTTTTTTTTACGAACTGCTATACACTATGATATTAGAGTGTTGCAATTACATATTGGGAAATAGTAACTAATCAAACTATTATTTGAATTTGCCAAGTTTAGTGGTCTGATAAAAATTACAAAATTGTTATGGAATTACTGTATAACTATTGTTATGGAATAGATGTACGGTACTGAAAATTGTGGTGATGAAGATTTGTAGTGAAGGAGGAGGTATTCAAGGGGATTTCAGTTGGTTTATAATGTTCGAATTTTAAGAATATTTTTTTGTCATTTGTGGCATTTGCAAAAGTAATGAAATTAATAACAGGCCTTCTTAAAAAATGCTAACTGCTAACGGGAATATTGAGCTTACAGGTAACTTACTTGACAAAAGATGAATATTTTTACTGTAAAGTAGCATAAATACTACTTACATTTTAAGTAAATACAATTGTGTTAATGTGTTTACCCGTCAAGAATAACATGGAGCCTATGCCACAATTATACTTCTCTCCATCTCCTTCCTAATATTTTTCTCATTAATTTCTGAATTGGTCTAATTTATTACTTTATTGGATGAAATGAATTTCTCAATAAATTTAAACTATTTTTCCCTCCCTCATATATATATTCAGCTTTAGCATAGCATTTGGCTATACAATATTCTAAGGCCTAATCCAGAAAAAAGGAATAATAGGCCTATCTTTGATACACATAGTAGAGAAGAAATCAATTTTAGCTTTGTTTTGTGGAGCTCCGTTGCGAAGCACGGGTGGCTTCTAGTATGATAATAGAAGAAATGCTATGGAAGTATTTGTTGGAAATAATTAATCTCCTCGAATTGAAATTCATCTCAAAGTGCATAATCAATTTTTCCTTATAAACAATGTTTCCTTTCTGAAGAGTGAAGTAAATTTCCTATGTATTCTATTACAAAACTAGTTAATTACATTGAAGCATGATTCAGTCAGTCTTGACAGTGGGAAATTTACAAAAAAG